>OX411307.1:100699723-101242223 GCA_948150685.1 Rhaphigaster nebulosa | reverse complement strand
TTTATCGTTCATAAAAAGTCAATTATGCCAATTAAGTTGTAATGTTAGTTCTAGGAATTTTTATATTTGTAGAAGTTGTCTATTTTTACAAATAATTTTCTTTTCATAATGATTATTTTTAATAATATTAATCCATTTTTATACATCATCCTTGTAATTTTCTGAATTCTTGGAAAATTAAAAATATTATTTTACTACTTTTATATTTTTTGTCAAAGGAGAGCTGTGCTACTATTGTAAAAAAAAAAAATATTAGTGGTAGCAATAATAAACGCAGTGATATTTGAAAAATGGTATTAAAATTTGTCTTTGCTTTAAAATAATCACACTTTTCTGACTTTATTTCTTCCTACTTGTTTTCGTGTTTAATATGATTTTCCTACGCAACACTAATAAAAAATATTTTTTTAGATCTCTAAAAATTAAAAGCCTCTATTGTTTTTCTGTTTATATTATTCTTTGTATTTTGAAAATAATTCCAGAGATTCAATTAAAAATTATCATACACTGTTCTGACAAATGGAACTTAGGAAAAATATCATTTCTTTCCAGGATATCAATCCATAATATAATATATTTAGATGGTTGAGCATTAACTTCACATATTATGTGAAGTTAATGCTCAACTGTCTTGTGAGGCTGTTTCATGGAATGCAACTTAAACCCATTTTCATGTACAGTTATTGGAATAGAATAAAGAAATTTATGAAAAATAGGGATCACCTATTTTTTTTTCCTGGTAAATATTCATATATAAAAAGACATTAACTATAATTCTTTCTTTTTATAAATTAGCCAATAGTAGACACTTAGCATATAGTTACCTAATGAAGTTTCTGGTTAAGAGCTCCTTAGTTCATTATTTCTAACTTGTATTCTAAGCCCCAAAGCAGTTTCTCTTCTTAATTCTGGCAGAGGGCACTGTTTCATTCTCCACAATTTATATGGTAAAGAATTGTAGCTTTGTAGTTAATTTTAGCCCACCAGAAGATTGCAAATAGTGAATAACATTCATTACACAAATGATGGTTGACCATATAATGTAAATTCTGGATGTTCGGGGATGGGCCAACATCAACAATAATGGTTTCTGGCTGACACTGGGATGGTTTTGTAGTGTGACATTTTAATTTTAAATAAAAACAAATAGCAAAAAACTGTCAATTGAACTAATTACATTTATAGCAAACAAAAAATTTGATGAAATTGGAAAAAAATGCGAAAGATAGAAATAAAAATACAGTATATGTACTGCCTATAGAGTCTATGGGGTTAAATTTTTTTATTTAACTTGTTATTAATGTAACTATTTTAAATGTTTTGTGTTTCAGCTTCATAGCAATGTTTTAACAATATATATATCAACTATATAACATCTTGTGCTTTACTTTATAGGCACACCCCTATTTCATAATAAAGTACATAAGTACAAGTGCAAGTGAGCCAATGACTTGCTACGCCTATGGCTTACACTATGAAATGTTGAAATACGATAACATTTAAAAATTTTATTAAAAAAAAGTAAATAAAAAAGTAATAGAATACAATTATTATTATTATCTAATTACAATAAGTTACCCGTAACCTCTAAAAATGGACATTTCCACTTGTACTTTTACCACTTTTATTTGTACTGTTGTACTTTATTATGAAATAGGGCCTAGATGGACTGTAAAAGTTTTTTCTAGTTTTTTAATATTTTACATGTTGGTGTCTGAAAAAAGAATGTGAGTTTTCGACTTCTCTTATGCAGATAAAAATGTACACCTATATAATTGAATAGTTGATTGATTCTTAAGTTTTAATATTTTCTTACCTGATTTTAATAAAAACCACCCTCAATCATACCTGAATAAAGATTAGTATTTTATAGAAGGTTCGATAATTAAAACATACAGATAAAAACATAAATTTTATACTTACAAAATTTCAGAGAATATAAATGGGAAATAATAAAAATAACTTTTTCTTTATAATGATATTCATTGAACAAAACTAATTTTCACATTTCATACATAATGAGGTATTAGTGCTTATCTTTACACTTTTAAAATATGAAATTGTTTAAGCCTGGCATCACAAATTTTTTTTTTTTATCGAATAATGACAGGTACCAGTATAAATTAATACCCAGTTAAATAGAATCACACAAAATAAAAATAAATTTTTAAACCTCTGTAAACATATACCTTTTATTATAGCTTTAATTAGTTAATTAATTTTAAACTTAAGCATAATTATTTTTATTTTAGAAATATAGTATGACTAAGAACGACCACAATAATATTACTCTTACACAATTTTAAATAAATATTGAAACATACACACTTATAATACAAATTAAAAACAAAATAATAATATTAATTAAAAATTAAAGACTTCAACATTTAAATATTATTGCATTGCTACTTTTTGAAACAAATAAGCATGATCAATTTATATCAAACATATGATCTCAGGTAATTACAAATAAACTTTGTTTTTAAAATTAACAAGAATTCAGTTCCCCAGATTCTGATTTAACAGTATCTGACTATTCTGATTCTTTATCAGATGTTATCACCCAGTTTAACTCCACCAGATCACTTTCATTTTCTTCGTTTTCATTTAGAATGATTTCTTCTAGACTTTTCGGAAATCAATATGAAATGTGGTTCGTCCTCCCGTGTAAATGCCAGCCCAGACCATTACACCACCTCCTCCATACTGCACTGAAGTAAGCATGAACTGCGGCATTGTACACATTCCCTGTTTTCTATAAACTCTTCAGCGTCTGCTATCACTATACAGACAGAAACGCGACTCATCAGTAAACATGACAGCATTCCAGTTGGTGTCCTCTTTGCTAGTGGCGGGCTGTTGCTGCAGGTCGTCTCAAAGGGACATAAGATGTATGACCAACTTCCCACAAACGATTACGAATCGTTTGTGTGGGTAAAGGCCTGGCCAAAACATCTTGTATTTCATAGAAGACCTGGCGGGCACTGTGGAAAGGGTTCCGTCTGGCAGCGATGACAATATTTCTGTCCTCTCTTTGCGTTGTAATGCACCGCGATCCACTACGCGGCCTCTTATTGGCACTCCCGGTCTCTCGGAATCGGGCTAAAGCTCGGGGGACGATGCTCTAAGAAACGCCAACTACCTCTGCGATTTCAACTTGCCGGTGACCTTGGTTGCTCATTCTCACAATAATATTGCGAATTTCTGGTTCCTGGTGATGTCTTTCCATGGTTAATGAAAATACAACTGGATAAAATAGAGAAAAGTTGTTTGTTTACAAAATGAGCAATCTTCAAGTTTGCCATTCTTAAGTAAATTCGTTATTAAAGATAAGGATTAACAATTTTTTTGTTTTTGGTTTGTATTTTCTATTTTGTTTGATCCAACTAATACTAAATATATTGCCTAATTTAATTAAAATGAACAGATAAAGAATAAATTACAAATATCCCTATTCATTTTTGAGCAGTTTAATCAAAATTTTACATTTAACGAAGTCATATATATGAATATGAGTGTGAATATGTACGTATTTGCATTTATAAGTGTGAATATAAGAGTGAATACCAAAATATTCAAATTCAGACCTGTAAATACGAACTTATGTGTATGAATACGCATGTGAATATATTTGTATTTACAGTTATAAGTATAAATATTAGCGTGGATACGAAAATATTCATAAGCACACCTGTAAATACGAACTTACGAATTCATATGAATGTATGAATACGAGTGTGAATATATTCGTATTAAAAGCTGTGAATATGAATATGTTCGTATTCATATTCATAGAAAATTTATTATGTGAATATATTTGTATTCATATTTGTGATTGTGAACACGCCCATCTCTGATCCAAACGAGTTTCCAAAGAAATGATTAACAAAAAATAAATTTTTTCTCAACGTGGACTTTTGTATTGTATTTTTCGATATTTTCATTCTGACCTATTCCGAAGCAAAATTGTTAACTACATTTCTTTTAATTGATTTACTTAATCTGTTATAATTGTGTGAACATTCACTTTTGAATTTCAAGTATTATTATATCCTAGATTTTATTATTGCTAAAATAAACTGTTTAGTTTCTTCAGACGATGATATCCCTGTAAATATATTACAAAGCGATTGTTTTTTTTTTATAGTTATTAAAAAAGTATCGTTTAAAGTATTTTCGCATTGCTCGTTATAAGCAATTAGATTGCTTCTGATACCCTTGGTTACATCATCCACCTCCTTTAATCGCTGTAATCCAGCTGTGGGCAAAAGGTAACTTATTGTTTCTGCTTGCTGGCTATTACTTACGGTTTATCTTTGCCGTGAATGTAAAGGGCCGTTTAGACGTGCCATATTTTCCGGCAATGTGTGGCTGCAATAGTGTTGTCGGCAGTGTTGCTGCAATACACAGCAATTTTGCCCAAATATCTACGTATGGCCCGGCCATATTAACGGCCACATTCCCTAGTTGCAGGTTGTTGCCGAGTATGGCCGAGGTATTGCAGGTGTTGTCCAGAGGGGTTGGAGAATATTTCATATTGCAGGGCCATACCCGACTCTGACCGTGTAATTCCTAACCTCTCACTCAATTTTTGTGTCTCTGTTTTGCATTTAGTGGCGATTATTTATAATTAAAGATTATTCTTCAATTGATTTTTAATATTATTTTATATAAATAGCTATTTAAAAGATTATTTTTTTATTATTTATACTGCAAAAATAATTTCACTAGTGGATTATTATTCGCTCACATTATTTCAACTAAAGCATACAATAGGTTAGTACTATATAGTATTATTATATAGTATTGTATAACAACAATAATTAATAAACCAAACATTTGAAGTACTTAACATTTGACTCACATATTGACTCTGTTAATACATATCAATGAACCTCTATTAATACATATTAATCCTTATTACCTCTTTCAATACATGTTTAATGAACCTCTTTTAATACATATTAATCCATATTACCTCTTTTAGTGCGTATTTATTATATATTATTACAAATTTAAATTTTGGCTCCTCAAATTATCCTATTAGCTATAATAAGTTAACGCTTCATGAAGCTCTTTTAATACAAGTCTCTTCAATATATATTAATCCGTATTACCTCTTTCAATACATATTAATGAACCTCTTTTAATACATATTAGTGCGTATTAATCTCTTTTAGTGCATCTTTACTAACTTAAACATATAAATACAGATAACATTAGTAGTAAGTATTATAATTTAGTTGAGGTGAGAGTGATAGGAGGTGAGTTTTGAAAAGGTTCTGAAAATTTGCTCATTTGTGTTTTTAAGAGTGCTGATTACAAATTTACATTTTGGCTCCTCAAATTATCCTATTAGCTATAATAAGTTAACGCTTCATGAAGCTCTTTTAATACAAGTCTCTTCAATACGTATCAGTCCGTATTACCTCTTTCAATTCATGTTAATGAACCTCTTTTAATATATATTATTAAGTTGGATAGCTTAAAAAAACATATAAATGCAGATAACATTATTTTATCAGCAAATGCAGCCAAATATAGGAATAGCAATCAGTTTATCTTACTCTTTTCTGGATTATTTATATATATTTATCTTATCTTATTCAAATTATTTTATGGAGTAAATACGTCCATATATTTTAATGTTCAGTTGAGGCCTTAGATGCAATCAGCGCTTAATAAGTCCTTGTGTCCTTTTTGCAGCAAAGGCTTTAATAACTTCGATATAATATCAAGAATATCCCTACAACATCTCATTCCAATCAAGAAATAAATGAAGTTTTTTAGACTGCTTTTGTGTCTTTATATTCCTGTGGAGGTACCAGCTCTCTATTTCTAAAACATAGGAAAACAAACAGTCCAGGAAGCATAACCTAGTATAGAGCTCAGAAAAGGAAGGCTACGTTCGCCTCAGCCAATAGAAACGAAGATCATCACTGTCTGTATATGTGGCCCGTCTAAAGCCTATTTTCCGGCAATCTAAAGCGATAAACATTGTCGAGCAATCTTTCCAGCAATGTTGCCAAACTTATGGCCGGGCAATGTATGGCCGGCTATATTGCTGAAAATATTGCCGGAAAATCTGGCCCGTCTAAACGGCCCTTAACTTTTTTTGTCATTGCATGTTAATATAAACAATGCAACCTTTGTAATTTGCAGGGTGTCTTTCACTGCATAGAACACATTTCGCTGGGGTATACCGAGGCTTCCGTAAAGTTTCAGACGCATGAGGACCTACACATTTAACACCCTGGCCTGATGATGACAGTAGGCTGTGGTATGACCTTGACTTTGACATTTAGTGCACTGAACAATTTCTGCTCTCTGCCTCGGCTCTTCGAAACGTATATACGAGTATACTAGTCTATTTACTAGAAATATTTCAGCATTATTTGGTCCTGACTCAAGTTCGACGAAAAATAGTGGCAGTGGATATCTTTCAGTAGGGTGGAACAGGTTGGAAATGCTTCTCACATTGTGCCCTAACTCTTCTATATCCTTCTGAATAGCGGTAGTGGGGGTGGTGGTATGAAGACCCCTCAAGACGAGTCTGTACGCTTTTTCTTCTTTTAATTGAAAGCAATAGAAATCATAATTCTTTTCTGTCAAATGGTTGACTAATTTATTATAGTTGTGTTGATTTTGATATCCTTTAATCAGGAAAAACATTTGAAATTTGTTTGTCCTATTAAATTTACAATTTCATGACTGAACGCCATGAAATCTTGGATATTGCTAACAAATATGGGAGGTGGCTCTGGTTCAGAGAACTGCCGGTGAGTGGTCGAATCGGTTGGATTATTTAGGACTGCAAACTTGCTGCTTGTTGGTATGGTAGGAACAGTTGAGGTTGATTCTATTTCATTAGGTGCTGCAGATTTACTTCGGGAAGTTTGTTTAGATTTTACTTTTCTACTCTTTTTTTTATTCGGTGAATTCCCAGCAGAACCAGGCGCAGCATTTTGCTGTCGCTTCCGGAGGGCCCGTCTCTTCAAATATTGCGAATCAGTCTCGCTTATTTCTGAAATTGCCGTCTCCTAATCCGTGTCCGTATTCGAGGATTTATCCATTTTTATGAATTTAATGAACATATAAAATTAAAATTTAACTTCTAAGTCCATAGATTCGAACTCGTGACAATCAGAGGACGAAAATGAGAGTACTGCGCTTAGACTACTGGACTACCAGAGATCAGATAAGAAACCGTTCTATGCGATGATACCCAGAGACCAGTAGCGAACAGGTAACAGACTGCCTTGCCCATGTGGATGATCTCTCTGGTCTACGAGCACATCTCACTATTAAAAGTTAATTAAGAAGCACTCACCTCACTCATAGTTATTATAACATTGTTCACCTTTGTATCAATTCAATGTTTACAAAGTTTCTGAGCTCAACGTGAGCTAATACCACTACGATTACAGAATCAGTGCACAGCGATAACTAAGTATAATATAACTTAGATTGCGGCCATGACCTTTGTAAATATATTTTAGTTTTGTTTGCAATTTAGGTCAGAATTTCTATTGTATTTTAATAATTAAGTTGTAAATATTAAAATTACTTATTAAGATGTTTATAATTTTGATTTTCTATTGTATTTTGTCTAAATAGGTTTGCCTAACGAATAATAAAAAACTGTCAACTTGCAAAGATTTATATCATTTTTTGCTATTCCATAATTATTCATTTCAGGATTACACACAGTAGAATAATAGTGAAATATATTATTGTTTGGTCAGGGTTTTCATTGAAATTATATTCAAAGGTCAATCTGAAGAAATAATATAAATCAGAAATGTAATAGATATTGCAAAAAATATATAGACTCAAAATTTAAAAAAAAAAATATATATAATTTGAGTAGCGACACACTTTTTTATGTTTGGTTTTCCTACATTTATTAGCTAAACCAAATAGATAATAGACCAAGAAATGAAATAAATTGGGAGTTTCGTATAGCTTGAAAAAGAAGAGCAAGTTAACATAACTAGTCCCTAAGGAGTGAGATTTTCCCATGGACATATAAAGACGGGTGGGAACTTTTCGTTAATTACTTCCGAGTAAATTTTTTTTCATCTTGAAATTACCTAGATAGATAAAATGTAATAATTCAAGATCGGAATAATTGGAGAGAAAATCGGTAATTCAATTTGAAAATTCAGAACCAGGCTTTCAAAGATTACAAATGTGAACAGTAAATGCATGATTTTATGATGAATATTTCATATTGGAAGGCGATGATTTTAAGCCAATAAAAAAAAATTATAAAAGATTTTTTACTCGACAAAGTATTTATGTCATATTTTTAAATGAAGTTTTTCAAACACCTGACCATGTTTTTTAGGTAAGTATGTATCATATAATAAGTACGATCGTGATGACGGGGCAGAACCCCGAAACGTTGAAAATTTGTTGTTGTGAGTGTCAATAAAAATAAAAATTGGGAAGACTTTTCTTTTCACTGTTTCTTATTTTATTGGTATGATTTTATAGTATTTAAATTTCCCTCTAAAAATTTTTGCGCAGGCGTACAGGAAAATATTCCGTCATTGGGGACCCGCTAGCCAAGATATCAGTACCAGGAGCTCATAATGTGACAGGAGGTGATGCATGCCACGCCCTTTGGCGCTAAATATGCCCTGATTCGAATTTGAAATTTTAAACTAGCATTTTAACTAAGAGTGGATACTACTGAATAGATCTTGCACGACGAGAGAAATGATTTCAGTACTTTTATACCTAACCGTGCTTTTTTATTTAGTAGAGAAGGAAATAAACTTTGTTCTTTAATTAACTGTGAAAAACTCATCATAAATGTTCAACTACTTGCATTTCACATACCAGTTCGAAATATGGCTTAAAATTTATTATATGGAATCAGCCCATTGTTCTCTTGTGAATAAGTAAAAAGATTTTTGCAACATTTACTCTGTTAGCTAAATATTTGCATTATTTAATGCATGCATACCAGGGAACATAAAATGTTTTTTATCAGGTTATTACTTATACCTGGATGTAGAGAACTATTTTTAGTTATTTACCGGCTCACAATCATTTTTAATTTGAACGATTAAACGATTATTATGAAATCGTCAAATAAATATTTGATACAGGAATTTCGTTACTTGAATAAACAAAATTTGAAGCGAACCGCTCAAATTATAACTTATCCATATCTTTAAAATATAATGTTTATATAAAGAATATTTCATTTGTACTGATGCATTTTAGTAAATTGATATAAATTTGTTTTTTCCCAGAAAATTAGGAATCAATCAATAACTTTAGTTCTTACCTGTACCACAAGAATGCATTACAGTGTCAAATTCAATGCCAGATTGGAGTGTACGTTTGAAATATAACATTATTCTTTGTAATAGTATTTATTTTTTTAATCTGTTTCGTTTAATCATACAACATATTAAAATCGCAAATCAGAACAACCTGCATTTTAGGCTCGTCTTCCAATACCAAGTGCTGGGCGAGATAATTGTTTTGTACTTGGCGAGATAATTCCCTCTTCATGCAATGTAATTAGAAGAATCACGATTTCCTCCGATATATTTTGCTAAGTGTTTTGTCTGTTCATTTTAAAAGAATAAAAACCACTGTTTAAAAAATGCATGATTAACTCAACGAAAAATGAATCACCCAGTGAATAACATGAAGTGTAGTGAGGGATTATTCTTGTATGGAATTAAAATGTAATTCTGAAAGGAATGTAAATAGTATTATTAACTATTTAATTTATGAGGAGGTATTTCACAGATATAAAATTATTCGAGGAGTGGAGATAGGAAACGACCATATGCTACTGGTAGCGGTCACAAAAGTACTGAAGGAACTCATGCTAAAGTCAAAAGCCTATGACAGGATTGAGCTGAATAAACTACAAGACCTTGAGAAAAAATGCCAGTAGAATATTACAGAAATTAGATGGGGATGTAAGCCTAGATGATATGTAGAAACATACAAAAACAGTGTCTTCGAGTCAGCTACAATAGTCTGTGGAGTAAAAAATGTAACCATGAAAGGCAAACGTAAATCATGGTGGAACGAAGAACTGAGGGCACATATGGAAAAGAGGACAGCCTGAAAGGAATACTGCTGAGATAAAACTCCTGACAAAATGGCAAGTATAGGTGACGGTCGGGAACAGGACAAAGGAAGATGTAAGGAGGCTAAGAGAAAATTTTGGGAGGAATTTGGAGAAAAGCTTAACCAGGATCATGGTGAAAACATAAAGCTCTTTTGGAGTAACATAGAATTATTAAGGGTCGTAAATGCAAAGAAATTAGGAATATTAAAAATGAGCATGGTGAAATAGACACAGATTATATGGGAATTCGTCTAATATATATGAAATCGTCTAATAATTATTTGATACAGGAATTTCGTTGCTTGAATAAGCAAAATTTGAAGCGAAACGCTCAAATTCAAACCAAAACATCTGCCTCGACCACAAGCGCCTCAAGTCTCCTTACCTCAGCCTCAGACTCCCATTCTCAACCCCATATCCCTCATCTTCATCCTCAGACCTCCCATTCTCAACCCCAGACTTCACATTCTCACTCACAGTCCTCATATCCTCAACCTCAGACCTCCCATCCTTAGCCTAAAATACCTAGAAATGAAATTTCATCCAAAAACGCATCCCTAAGTGTGAAGTTACCGCCACAGTTACCATCCCAAACATCCTGATCTATCCCATTTGCCCTATCCTCCACAAGAAGCTCCATGAAATGTGGAATCCACACAACGATCCCAAAGGAGGGTTCAACCTCCACCTAGGCAGGTTAATACTCTACCTCACGATTCTGACTTCTACTCCTGCCATAGCCAAAACCCTTCCGATATAACATCAATCCTTCATCCTTCCTTAATGATCTTCAAGATTCGATAAGACCTCTTATCACACTGCTTACCAGAGTCCTAACTGAAATCCCGCTCAATATCTCACGATGAGCAAATATCCTTTTATGGAATGCAAATGGAATACAGAATCACAGAGACAAAACTAACCATATTCCCACGAAAATTTCACTGACATTGCCCAAGTTACTGAAACCCATTTTACGAAAGTGACTGCATTACATACAGATCAGATCACCCAGACAACACATCCCACGCAGGTTTTTACATCCTTATTCAAAAATCCCTACCTCACTCCCTAATTCCCTCCACTCCAACTGACACCATTCAATCAACCTCAATAACCTTGTTCTATATTTGACGTATGAATTGTTCTTAAAAACTTGCCTTTAACAATAATGACCCATAATTAAAGATGAACTTCAAAAATTAATTTAAAAAGAACGGCTCGGGCGATTTTCGGACGAAGCAAACTGTTAGAAAACTAGAAGACTGCTGAATTGAGCTGCCACTACCTGAAGAATCTAAAGGAAATCCCCATCACGTAAGAAGTGACAGAAGTGAGCGATAGAACCAGTAGTCTATCAGCTACTGTGTACAATCACTTATGCGGTAAAGTCCGCATTAGTGTTATTTTTTTCGTTTTTTTTTTTTGCGTAGATTACGAATATCATAATCTAGAAATCGAAACGGGTAGCTTTATTATGATTTTAGCCAAAATAAACTTTTAAAAATGCCTTTTTTGAATTTTTTTCAGGAAATCTACATTTTATCGGAATATGTTTCAAACAAATATAGTTTCCCTTAAAATTACCTAAAAAATAGGTCTGGTTACATTTTAAGCTAAAACTAACGATAGCGGAGCTACCCAGCGTCAAATCTGTTACATTTCGGTATTTTAAGAAAAAATCTGCTGTATGTGATCTTCCTTAATTCTAGAAGTATGTATTTTATCAAAAAAAGTTTCAAATAAAAGTTGTTCCAATGAAGTTTTTCTATAAAAAAAAGGTCTAGTTACGTTTTATGCTAAAACTAACGGCAACGGACCTATAGAGCGTCAAACATTTGAAATGTTCGGTATTTATAGAAAAACCTGCTGTAAGTGGGTGTTCTTTTTTCTAGAAATATGCATTTTATCAAAAAAAGTTTCAAACAATAGTGGTTCAGCTAAAGATCACCTATAAAAAAGGTCCAATTAACTTTTAAGATAAAACTAACGATAACGGTTTAAAGGAGCGGTCAAACCTGTGAAATTTGCAGTATTTCAAGAAAAATCTGTTTTTCGCGACCTTTACGCTCAGCATTTTTCCTAGGATACGAATATGATGATCCAGAAATCGAAATTATTTTTAGCTTTAGATCACCTACAAAAAAGGCCCAGTTAAATTTTAAGCTGAAAATAAGGATAACGGACCTATAACGGAGCGTCAAATCTGTGAAAGTTTCGGTATTTCATGAAAACATCTGCTGTAAGTGGGGTATCTTTTCAGGAAATATACACTTAATCAAAAAAGGTTTCAAGCAATAGTTGTTCAGCATAAGTTCATCTACAAAAAAGGCCAGTTACATTCTCAACTAATGTCAAACTTGTGAAATGTTCAGTTTTTCCAGAAAAACCTGCTTATCGCGAATTTTATACTCTGCTAATTTAACTTATTAAAATGAAAGAATTGGTAGAAGGAAACTAAGTTTGGAAACTAAAATGAAAAAGATGACACCAATGCACTTTACCGCAGAAGTGAGTCAATTGTACCCAGTAGCTGATAGACTATAGAGCTGTAGCCGCTGAAATGGAGTACCTCCGGAGAATGGCAGGCCGAATGAGGAGAGATCAGATCAGAAATGAGCGGATACGTGGGGACCTTGGAGTACCCGCCTTGAGGGACCCTGTCGCAAAGAGATTGTATACTTTAAAAAATAAAAAAAATAAATAAATTATAATTGAATAAATAAAATTAAACTGGCGGTTAAATGTGCCAAATAGCAATTTTTATTCATTAATTATAACTATAAATAAATACAATTGAAAACAGAGATACCAGGAAAAAAGGGGAGGTGAATGAAATAAAGATACTCCTATTCTATTTCCGTGGTGTGCAGGTGGGAGCTTGTTAAAATTAAATTCCTACAAGTTATGCTCGAAGTAATCGTATCTGAAGTCCTTCGTGTTCAGCCTTACCAAGGTACTAGCGATACTGTTGCCCTGGTGAAGTTTGGGATCATCCCCCTAGGAGACCTGCTTTCACCACAGCTGATGAGCTTTCTCCTGGTAGATCTTGTCACCCATTGGGGGCCCTTACAGCGTACTACTAGTAATTAGTATTTATAAACAAGGAGATAAAGTAAATATTGATTTTATCTCCACCATCCGCTTACAAATGTCAAATGAAATTTTTCGAATAATGTGATGTAGGCTAGCAAAAAAAAAAAAAACACATCAAGGTATCACAACTCATGTATAGTCCGAACTATCTTCTTCATTTAATCAAGCAAGACAATACCATCCGTAAATAAATTTGACATTTTCTCGTGCGTATGTTTACAGTCATTATAATGTTAAGTTTACATGAATCTTATCTGAGGGGGTGAGAAGCCAAGAGGCACAAGTGACAATATAATAATTTCGTTAAAACGCATTTTTAAGTTAAAACATTTTGATAAAACTTAAAACGTTTTAGTTTGCATCATACTTATATTATGGCTATACTGTCCATCCCTTGAATATTTAGCAATATTGCTTTTAGAAACGTTTTATATGCATTAGCTTCCCATAACCGTACAACTATCTTTCGAATAAAAAAATCACTTCTACTCCTTGGTTTCTCACCCCTTCGTTTAAGATAGATATTTCTGCATGATAAAAAAATCTTTTTCTTTCATGGGGGGTACAGAGACATAAATAATTCAGAGGCTGAACCGTTGGTTGTATTTCCATCATTGAGAAGGGTAGTAGCGCTGGGTAGTACCATTTGGTTCCAAGGTCTGACCTGACGCTAAGAGTTCCGCATCTATCACGAGAAACTGGATAAGTGCGTGGTCGATACAAATCAATGTAGTTGGCAGTTTAGCAGTGCAGTTTGTGAGGACCTTAATTCATTTATGCGTCGTTGTTTACATGTTGGGGTATTTTTGCTATTATAAAAAAAAAAATTAACTACTAGAAGAGGTTTTATAACAATATATCGTTAAGGAAGTTGTTAAAAATATTAATTTCCATTAATTTCAGTGTTGATGAAAGCGGTGAATCCATTCTTGCGTCATATACCAGATGAAAAGAAATCAGAGTTCTTTGGAGAATTTGAAGATCTGATGAAACAACAGAGTCATATCGCAATTGATAATGTTGATGGAGGAATCACTGTTGATTGCAACTTGATCGTGGCTAGAGCTCAGAAAACGAAGATATAGATAGAAATCCATTGTCTAGTTTTCGAAATCTAGTTATCATTTTAAATAATCAACTCTTAATATAAGCTGTTCGTTCGTACCAATAAATATCTTATTAAAAATTTCTATTTTTGCAAAACTAAGTCATATTTTTTAATCATTCAAAGATATATTAACAGCACAAGTGGATATATGTATTTTTAAAAATAATGATGTTTGGATCTTTTTTTAACTTAAACCAGTATTACTTAAATTTTTAACAATAAGCTATTCACAAAAAATTCGTTGTGTCAAAAAAAGAACCATTATGAAAAAATGATGAAGTATTCGTTACACCCTCCGCCTCCAACATAATATAACAAATTTTGAAAAATACATCAAACAATAATCGTTTTGATCAGATTTTAACTCACAAGGGCATCAGTTCGATATATGTAAAACAATCAGGCAAAATAATAAGGGCAATTATAATAAGGACGTTCTGAGCCTACTGAATGTACGAAACTGGAAAGCAGTCGCACAAGAAGACAAGCCACCTGGTGGAGGCTCATTGAGGAGGCCAGAGACCCCACGGGTGCACCGGTCTGTAGCACCACGGAAGAAGAAGAATCAACGAAAATTTTTGTTGAAAAGAAATTTTTTTATTCAATTCAATTCTTTTGAAGTCACTAACATAGTCTTCACGATGTTAATGAATATTCGCTCAATAAAAAAACAATTTTCTCGCCCATTACTCGATATTGGATGAATAGTCTAACATGTAGGTTGTGCTGATTTGCGATTTTAATATATTGTACGATTAAACGAAACTGGTAAAATAAAATAAATTAAAAAAACATTTCAAAGAGTAAAGTTATATTTCAAACATACACTCCAACCTGGCAATGAACTTGGCATTGTAATGCATTCTTGAGGTACAGGTAAGAACTAAAGTTATTCATTGATAAATTGATAAAAGTGGCAGATAAAGATTATTTGAAAATGAACAAGGATTAGCCCGAAACGTCGCTATAAATTGTTGAATAAATGTGATGAAGTATATAAGGGATAATAATTTCCTGAAATATAATAATTTTAAAATTCTTATATGCCCTTATGAAAACTTGAAAGTGAGATTTTGAATTGATTTGGAAGACAAAAAATACTATTTCAATGATAAAGTTATATTTCAAATGCAAACTCCAACCTGGCATGTTGAGTATTGAATTTAACACATTAATGCATTCTTGTGGTAAAGGCAAGAACTAAAGTTATTGACTGATTTGGTCCTGACTCAAGTTCGACGAAAAATAGTGGCAGTGGATATCTTTCAGTAGGGTGGAACAGGTTGGAAATGCTTCTCACATTGTGCCCTAACTCTTCTATATCCTTCTGAATAGCGGTAGTGGGGGTGGTGGTATGAAGACCCCTCAAGACGAGTCTGTACGCTTTTTCTTCTTTTAATTGAAAGCAATAGAAATCATAATTCTTTTCTGTCAAATGGTTGACTAATTTATTATAGTTGTGTTGATTTTGATATCCTTTAATCAGGAAAAACATTTGAAATTTGTTTGTCCTATTAAATTTACAATTTCATGACTGAACGCCATGAAATCTTGGATATTGCTAACAAATATGGGAGGTGGCTCTGGTTCAGAGAACTGCCGGTGAGTGGTCGAATCGGTTGGATTATTTAGGACTGCAAACTTGCTGCTTGTTGGTATGGTAGGAACAGTTGAGGTTGATTCTATTTCATTAGGTGCTGCAGATTTACTTCGGGAAGTTTGTTTAGATTTTACTTTTCTACTCTTTTTTTTATTCGGTGAATTCCCAGCAGAACCAGGCGCAGCATTTTGCTGTCGCTTCCGGAGGGCCCGTCTCTTCAAATATTGCGAATCAGTCTCGCTTATTTCTGAAATTGCCGTCTCCTAATCCGTGTCCGTATTCGAGGATTTATCCATTTTTATGAATTTAATGAACATATAAAATTAAAATTTAACTTCTAAGTCCATAGATTCGAACTCGTGACAATCAGAGGACGAAAATGAGAGTACTGCGCTTAGACTACTGGACTACCAGAGATCAGATAAGAAACCGTTCTATGCGATGATACCCAGAGACCAGTAGCGAGCAGGTAACAGACTGCCTTGCCCATGTGGATGATCTCTCTGGTCTACGAGCACATCTCACTATTAAAAGTTAATTAAGAAGCACTCACCTCACTCATAGTTATTATAACATTGTTCACCTTTGTATCAATTCAATGTTTACAAAGTTTCTGAGCTCAACGTGAGCTAATACCACTACGATTACAGAATCAGTGCACAGCGATAACTAAGTATAATATAACTTAGATTGCGGCCATGACCTTTGTAAATATATTTTAGTTTTGTTTGCATTTTAGGTCAGAATTTCTATTGTATTTTAATAATTAAGTTGTAAATATTAAAATTACTTATTAAGATGTTTATAATTTTGATTTTCTATTGTATTTTGTCTAAATAGGTTTGCCTAACGAATAATAAAAAACTGTCAACTTGCAAAGATTTATATCATTTTTTGCTATTCCATAATTATTCATTTCAGGATTACACACAGTAGAATAATAGTGAAATATATTATTGTTTGGTCAGGGTTTTCATTGAAATTATATTCAAAGGTCAATCTGAAGAAATAATATAAATCAGAAATGTAATAGATATTGCAAAAAATATATAGACTCAAAATTAAAAAAAAAAAATATATATAATTTGAGTAGCGACACACTTTTTTATGTTTGGTTTTCCTACATTTATTAGCTAAACCAAATAGATAATAGACCAAGAAATGAAATAAATTGGGAGTTTCGTATAGCTTGAAAAAGAAGAGCAAGTTAACATAACTAGTCCCTAAGGAGTGAGATTTTCCCATGGACATATAAAGACGGGTGGGAACTTTTCGTTAATTACTTCCGAGTAAATTTTTTTTCATCTTGAAATTACCTAGATAGATAAAATGTAATAATTCAAGATCGGAATAATTGGAGAGAAAATCGGTAATTCAATTTGAAAATTCAGAACCAGGCTTTCAAAGATTACAAATGTGAACAGTAAATGCATGATTTTATGATGAATATTTCATATTGGAAGGCGATGATTTTAAGCCAATAAAAAAAAATTATAAAAGATTTTTTACTCGACAAAGTATTTATGTCATATTTTTAAATGAAGTTTTTCAAACACCTGACCATGTTTTTTAGGTAAGTATGTATCATATAATAAGTACGATCGTGATGACGGGGCAGAACCCCGAAACGTTGAAAATTTGTTGTTGTGAGTGTCAATAAAAATAAAAATTGGGAAGACTTTTCTTTTCACTGTTTCTTATTTTATTGGTATGATTTTATAGTATTTAAATTTCCCTCTAAAAATTTTTGCGCAGGCGTACAGGAAAATATTCCGTCATTGGGGACCCGCTAGCCAAGATATCAGTACCAGGAGCTCATAATGTGACAGGAGGTGATGCATGCCACGCCCTTTGGCGCTAAATATGCCCTGATTCGAATTTGAAATTTTAAACTAGCATTTTAACTAAGAGTGGATACTACTGAATAGATCTTGCACGACGAGAGAAATGATTTCAGTACTTTTATACCTAACCGTGCTTTTTTATTTAGTAGAGAAGGAAATAAACTTTGTTCTTTAATTAACTGTAAAAAACTCATCATAAATGTTCAACTACTTGCATTTCTCATACCAGTTCGAAATATGGCTTAAAATTTATTATATGGAATCAGCCCATTGTTCTCTTGTGAATAAGTAAAAAGATTTTTGCAACATTTACTCTGTTAGCTAAATATTTGCATTATTTAATGCATGCATACCAGGGAACATAAAATGTTTTTTATCAGGTTATTACTTATACCTGGATGTAGAGAACTATTTTTAGTTATTTACCGGCTCACAATCATTTTTAATTTGAACGATTAAACGATTATTATGAAATCGTCAAATAAATATTTGATACAGGAATTTCGTTACTTGAATAAACAAAATTTGAAGCGAACCGCTCAAATTATAACTTATCCATATATTTAAAATATTATGTTTATATAAAGAATATTTCATTTGTACTGATGCATTTTAGAAAATTGATATAAATTTGTTTTTTCCCAGAAAATTAGGAATCAATCAATAACTTTAGTTCTTACCTGTACCACAAGAATGCATTACAGTGTCAAATTCAATGCCAGATTGGAGTGTACGTTTGAAATATAACATTATTCTTTGTAATAGTATTTATTTTTTTAATCTGTTTCGTTTAATCATACAACATATTAAAATCGCAAATCAGAACAACCTGCATTTTAGGCTCGTCTTCCAACACCAAGTGCTGGGCGAGATAATTGTTTTGTACTTGGCGAGATAATTCCCTCTTCATGCAATGTAATTAGAAGAATCACGATTTCCTCCGATATATTTTGCTAAGTGTTTTGTCTGTTCATTTTAAAAGAATAAAAACCACTGTTTAAAAAATGCATGATTAACTCAACGAAAAATGAATCACCCAGTGAATAACATGAAGTGTAGTGAGGGATTATTCTTGTATGGAATTAAAATGTAATTCTGAAAGGAATGTAAATAGTATTATTAACTATTTAATTTATGAGGAGGTATTTCACAGATATAAAATTATTCGAGGAGTGGAGATAGGAAACGACCATATGCTACTGGTAGCGGTCACAAAAGTACTGAAGGAACTCATGCTAAAGTCAAAAGCCTATGACAGGATTGAGCTGAATAAACTACAAGACCTTGAGAAAAAATGCCAGTAGAATATTAGATGGGGATGTAAGCCTAGATGATATGTAGAAACATACAAAAACAGTGTCTTCGAGTCAGCTACAATAGTCTGTGGAGTAAAAAATGTAACCATGAAAGGCAAACGTAAATCATGGTGGAACGAAGAACTGAGGGCACATATGGAAAAGAGGACAGCCTGAAAGGAATACTGCTGAGATAAAACTCCTGACAAAATGGCAAGTATAGGTGACGGTCGGGAACAGGACAAAGGAAGATGTAAGGAGGCTAAGAGAAAATTTTGGGAGGAATTTGGAGAAAAGCTTAACCAGGATCATGGTGAAAACATAAAGCTCTTTTGGAGTAACATAGAATTATTAAGGGTCGTAAATGCAAAGAAATTAGGAATATTAAAAATGAGCATGGTGAAATAGACACAGATTATATGGGAATTCGTTTAATATATATGAAATCGTCTAATAATTATTTGATACAGGAATTTCGTTGCTTGAATAAGCAAAATTTGAAGCGAAACGCTCAAATTATAACTTATCCATATCTATATGTAGTCTATATTTTAAAATATGTTTATATAAACAATATTTCATTTGATGCATTTTAGTAAATTGATACAGATTTGTTTTTACAAGATAATTAGGAATCAGTCAATAACTTTAGTTCTTGCCTTTACCACAAGAATGCATTACTGTGTTAAATTCAATACTCAACATGCCAGGTTGGAGTTTGCATTTGAAATATAACTTTATCATTGAAATAGTATTTTTTGTCTTCCAAATCAATTCAAAATCTCACTTTCAAGTTTTCATAAGGGCATATAAGAATTTTAAAATTATTATATTTCAGGAAATTATTATCCCTTATATACTTCATCAAATTTATTCAACAATTTATAGCGACGTTTCGGGCTAATCCTTGTTCATTTTCAAATAATCTTTATCTGCCACTTTTATCAATTTATCAATGAATAACTTTAGTTCTTACCTGTACCTCAAGAATGCATTACAATGCCAAGTTCATTGCCAGGTTGGAGTGTATGTTTGAAATATAACTTTACTCTTTGAAATGTTTTTTTAATTTATTTTATTTTACCAGTTTCGTTTAATCGTACAATATATTAAAATCGCAAATCAGCACAACCTACATGTTAGACTATTCATCCAATATCGAGTAATGGGCGAGAAAATTGTTTTTTTATTGAGCGAATATTCATTAACATCGTGAAGACTATGTTAGTGACTTCAAAAGAATTGAATTGAATAAAAAAATTTCTTTTCAACAAAAATTTTCGTTGATTCTTCTTCTTCCGTGGTGCTACAGACCGGTGCACCCGTGGGGTCTCTGGCCTCCTCAATGAGCCTCCACCAGGTGGCTTGTCTTCTTGTGCGACTGCTTTCCAGTTTCGTACATTCAGTAGGCTCAGAACGTCCTTATTATAATTGCCCTTATTATTTTGCCTGATTGTTTTACATATATCGAACTGATGCCCTTGTGAGTTAAAATCTGATCAAAACGATTATTGTTTGATGTATTTTTCAAAATTTGTTATATTATGTTGGAGGCGGAGGGTGTAACGAATACTTCATCATTTTTTCATAATGGTTCTTTTTTTGACACAACGAATTTTTTGTGAATAGCTTATTGTTAAAAATTTAAGTAATACTGGTTTAAGTTAAAAAAAGATCCAAACATCATTATTTTTAAAAATACATATATCCACTTGTGCTGTTAATATATCTTTGAATGATTAAAAAATATGACTTAGTTTTGCAAAAATAGAAATTTTTAATCAGATATTTATTGGTACGAACGAACAGCTTATATTAAGAGTTGATTATTTAAAATGATAACTAGATTTCGAAAACTAGACAATGGATTTCTATCTATATCTTCGTTTTCTGAGCTCTAGCCACGATCAAGTTGCAATCAACAGTGATTCCTCCATCAACATTATCAATTGCGATATGACTCTGTTGTTTCATCAGATCTTCAAATTCTCCAAAGAACTCTGATTTCTTTTCATCTGGTATATGACGCAAGAATGGATTCACCGCTTTCATCAACACTGAAATTAATGGAAATTAATATTTTTAACAACTTCCTTAACGATATATTGTTATAAAACCTCTTCTAGTAGTTAATTTTTTTTTTTATAATAGCAAAAATACCCCAACATGTAAACAACGATGCATAAATGAATTAAGGTCCTCACAAACTGCACTGCTAAACTGCCAACTACATTGATTTGTATCGACCACGCACTTATCCAGTTTCTCGTGATAGATGCGGAACTCTTAGCGTCAGGTCAGACCTTGGAACCAAATGGTACTACCCAGCGCTACTACCCTTCTCAATGATGGAAATACAACCAACGGTTCAGCCTCTGAATTATTTATGTCTCTGTACCCCCCATGAAAGAAAAAGATTTTTTTATCATGCAGAAATATCTATCTTAAACGAAGGGGTGAGAAACCAAGGAGTAGAAGTGATTTTTTTATTCGAAAGATAGTTGTACGGTTATGGGTAGCTAATGCATATAAAACGTTTCTAAAAGCAATATTGCTAAATATTCAAGGGATGGACAGTATAGCCATAATATAAGTATGATGCAAACTAAAACGTTTTAAGTTTTATCAAAATGTTTTAACTTAAAAATGCGTTTTAACGAAATTATTATATCGTCACTTGTGCCTCTTGGCTTCTCACCCCCTCAGATAAGATTCATGTAAACTTAACATTATAATGACTGTAAACATACGCACGAGAAAATGTCAAATTTATTTACGGGTGGTATTGTCTTGCTTGATTAAATGAAGAAGATAGTTCGGACTATACATGAGTTGTGATACCTTGATGTGTTTTTTTTTTTTTTTTGCTAGCCTACATCACATTATTCGAAAAATATCATTTGACATTTGTAAGCGGATGGTGGAGATAAAATTAATATTTACTTTATCTCCTTGTTTATAAATACTAATTACTAGTAGTACGCTGTAAGGGCCTCCAATGGGTGACAAGATCTACCAGGAGAAAGCTCATCAGCTGTGGTGAAAGCAGGTCTCCTAGGGGGAGGATCCCAAACTTCATCAGGGCAGCAGTATCGCTAGTACCTTGGTAAGGCTGAACACGAAGGACTTCGGATACGATTACCTCGAGCATAACTTGTAGGAAAACCTGTACAACGGGACGAGCACACTGCGAGCGGTAGATAAGGCTCTTAGCCGCAGTGAAGACAACCTGTCTAGAGGAAAGCGAGCCCGAAATCAAACCCCTGGCCTTCATGTTGGGAGTGAATCATAGGTGCCACAAACCTCTATTCAGAAAAATGTATCGAGGTGAAGCCTAATCAACTTTTTTAATTTTCTTAAGCTAAGAACAATGAAGGTGATGACTATTCGGATTCGGGGAGGCCCCAGTCAGCACTTATTCGTGCTTACGATACTAATAAACGCAATTAAACATTCAGCAGACGCCATACTACAGATTTTAAAATAGGTCTTTGGAATATCCTAAGCCTATATAGACCCGGAGCAACCACTGCGCTCCTAGCGCAATCAGAAAAATGCTCTACAGATTCAATGTGCCATCCGGGAGATTCGCTGAATAAGAACAGAAAAGAATAATCATGTGATATATTACAGGTGTCATGTATTTGGCACAGGATTCATTGTCAGCAAGTGATTCAGAAGTTTCATTTTCGACTTTATACTGTATGAAAATATGCATAATTCGAATTAAGAGGAATTCAAAAAATATTTTATAGCTAGTTTGCTAATTAAACCGATAGAAGATGCGACCGAGGCTGAGGAGGATGAATTTAACGAAACCCTTGATCGAGCAATAGACCAATGCCCGAATAATGTCCCAAAAATAATAGCTGAGTCGAGAAGGCTACTAGTTCCCAATAATCGGGTCGCGTAGTTTCTATCAGGTCACTATTGATAATGGACAAAGGCTAGTTTGGTTGGCTGCTTCCGAGAAAAGACAATCAGGAGCACACTAGTTCCTTGTAAAAACATTTTGGAGATCTCCAGACGGGCAAACAATAAATGAAATTGACCACTTCCTGATATCATCCAGAAACCTGTCAAATCTCCTTAAAGACCGTACATATCGGAGAGCAAATTTGGACTCCCACCATTAACTGGTAGTAGCTTATCTTAGAGCATATATCTCCTTGGTGAAGAAACTTTGTTCAGAAAGGATAAAAAGAAATTCAATGCTGCAAAACTAAAGGAAGAGGAATCCTCAGTACAGTACCGGTCTAACCTAGAGTCCAAACTCAGGCTAATTTCAGCCTCAGAACGTAGTATGGATGACAATTGGAATGCGATGTAGAGCCCAGAAAAATAGTCCAGAGGAAACATTAGGACCTTACAACATTTTACAAAGGAAACATTAGGACAAACCAGAACCAAAAAAATTGAGGTTTGACGAATAATGTGAAAAAGCTACTGCCCACAAAAACGAGGCATCCATAAGCATGATTAAGCATAGTACCAGAAAAAAAACAGAATATCGCGACTTAAACTTAGATCACTACCAGAGGTACAGGTGTAGCCCAATCTCCAATATTAGTTCAATTTCTGATGGGCTTCAATTGCTAGAGGTTTGGCCTCTACGGTAGTTTCATTGCTCCACTTTCCACTGTTGATGTGACCCTCGACATGTTTATGACATCGCTTCTTTAATTTTAACAAGCTCCCACCTGCACACCACGGAAATAGAATAGGAGTATCTTTATTTCATTCACCTCCCCTTTTTTCCTGGTATCTCTGTTTTCAATTGTATTTATTTATAGTTATAATTAATAAATAAAAATTGCTATTTGGCACATTTAACCGCCAGTTTAATTTTATTTATTCAATTATAGTTTATTTATTTTTTTTATTTTTTAAAGTATACAATCTCTTTGCGACAGGGTCCCTCAAGGCGGGTACTCCAAGGTCCCCACGTATCCGCTCATTTCTGATCTGATCCCTCCTCATTCGGCCTGCCATTCTCCGGAGGTACTCCATTTCAGCGGCTACAGCTCTATAGTCTATCAGCTACTGGGTACAATTGACTCACTTCTGCGGTAAAGTGCATTGGTGTCATTTTTTTCATTTTAGTTTCCAAACTTAGTTTCCTTCTACCATTTCTTTCATTTTAATAAGTTAAATTAGCAGAGTATAAAATTGCGATAAGCAGGTTTTTCTGGAAAAACCGAACATTTCACAAGTTTGACATTAGTTGATAATGTAACTTTAAATGTAATTTTAAGGGAAACTATATTTGTTTGAAACGTATTCCGATAAAATGTAGATTTCCTGAAAAAAATTCAAAAAAGGCATTTTTAAAAGTTTATTTTGGCTAAAATCATAATAAAGCTACCCGTTTCGATTTCTAGATTATGATATTCGTAATCTACGCAAAAAAAAAAAACGAAAAAAATAACACTAATGCGGACTTTACCGCATAAGTGATTGTACACAGTAGCTGATAGACTACTGGTTCTATCGCTCACTTCTGTCACTTCTTACGTGATGGGGATTTCCTTTAGATTCTTCAGGTAGTGGCAGCTGAATTCAGAAGTCTTCTAGTTTTCTAACAGTTTGCTTCGTCCGAAAATCGCCCGAGCCGTTCTTTTTAAATTAATTTTTGAAGTTCATCTTTAATTATGGGTCATTATTGTTAAAGGCAAGTTTTTAAGAACAATTCATACGTCAAATATAGAACAAGGTTATTGAGGTTGATTGAATGGTGTCAGTTGGAGTGGAGGGAATTAGGGAGTGAGGTAGGGATTTTTGAATAAGGATGTAAAAACCTGCGTGGGATGTGTTGTCTGGGTGATCTGATCTGTATGTAATGCAGTCACTTTCGTAAAATGGGTTTCAGTAACTTGGGCAATGTCAGTGAAATTTTCGTGGGAATATGGTTAGTTTTGTCTCTGTGATTCTGTATTCCATTTGCATTCCATAAAAGGATATTTGCTCATCGTGAGATATTGAGCGGGATTTCAGTTAGGACTCTGGTAAGCAGTGTGATAAGAGGTCTTATCGAATCTTGAAGATCATTAAGGAAGGATGAAGGATTGATGTTATATCGGAAGGGTTTTGGCTATGGCAGGAGTAGAAGTCAGAATCGTGAGGTAGAGTATTAACCTGCCTAGGTGGAGGTTGAACCCTCCTTTGGGATCGTTGTGTGGATTCCACATTTCATGGAGCTTCTTGTGGAGGATAGGGCAAATGGGATAGATCAGGATGTTTGGGATGGTAACTGTGGCGGTAACTTCACACTTAGGGATGCGTTTTTGGATGAAATTTCATTTCTAGGTATTTTAGGCTAAGGATGGGAGGTCTGAGGTTGAGGATATGAGGACTGTGAGTGAGAATGTGAAGTCTGGGGTTGAGAATGGGAGGTCTGAGGATGAAGATGAGGGATATGGGGTTGAGAATGGGAGTCTGAGGCTGAGGTAAGGAGACTTGAGGCGCTTGTGGTCGAGGCAGATGTTTTGTGGTGTCGTTGGAATATGTTGTTATCCAGCTCTTGGCGCTCATCTGTCTTCGTTCTTCTTTGATTAGCGGAGTTTCCAGGGTCACAGGATCATTCCTCGTTAAAGGGCCAGGCATTTGGTCTTCAAGAACTACATTCCTTTGCAAATTTCTTGCAACAAGAACTTTTTGTCATTGCATGTTTTTATAAACAATGCAACCTTTGTAATTTGCAGGGTGTCTTTCACTGCATAGAACACATTTCGCTGGGGTATACCGAGGCTTCCGTAAAGTTTCAGACGCATGAGGACCTACACATTTAACACCCTGGCCTGATGATGACAGTAGGCTGTGGTATGACCTAGACTTTGACATTTAGTGCACTGAACAATTTCTGCTCTCTGCCTCGGCTCTTCGAAACGTATATACGAGTATACTAGTCTATTTACTAGAAATATTTCAGCATTATTTGGTCCTGACTCAAGTTCGACGAAAAATAGTGGCAGTGGATATCTTTCAGTAGGGTGGAACAGGTTGGAAATGCTTCTCACATTGTGCCCTAACTCTTCTATATCCTTCTGAATAGCGGTAGTGGGGGTGGTGGTATGAAGACCCCTCAAGACGAGTCTGTACGCTTTTTCTTCTTTTAATTGAAAGCAATAGAAATCATAATTCTTTTCTGTCAAATGGTTGACTAATTTATTATAGTTGTGTTGATTTTGATATCCTTTAATCAGGAAAAACATTTGAAATTTGTTTGTCCTATTAAATTTACAATTTCATGACTGAACGCCATGAAATCTTGGATATTGCTAACAAATATGGGAGGTGGCTCTGGTTCAGAGAACTGCCGGTGAGTGGTCGAATCGGTTGGATTATTTAGGACTGCAAACTTGCTGCTTGTTGGTATGGTAGGAACAGTTGAGGTTGATTCTATTTCATTAGGTGCTGCAGATTTACTTCGGGAAGTTTGTTTAGATTTTACTTTTCTACTCTTTTTTTTATTCGGTGAATTCCCAGCAGAACCAGGCGCAGCATTTTGCTGTCGCTTCCGGAGGGCCCGTCTCTTCAAATATTGCGAATCAGTCTCGCTTATTTCTGAAATTGCCGTCTCCTAATCCGTGTCCGTATTCGAGGATTTATCCATTTTTATGAATTTAATGAACATATAAAATTAAAATTTAACTTCTAAGTCCATAGATTCGAACTCGTGACAATCAGAGGACGAAAATGAGAGTACTGCGCTTAGACTACTGGACTACCAGAGATCAGATAAGAAACCGTTCTATGCGATGATACCCAGAGACCAGTAGCGAGCAGGTAACAGACTGCCTTGCCCATGTGGATGATCTCTCTGGTCTACGAGCACATCTCACTATTAAAAGTTAATTAAGAAGCACTCACCTCACTCATAGTTATTATAACATTGTTCACCTTTGTATCAATTCAATGTTTACAAAGTTTCTGAGCTCAACGTGAGCTAATACCACTACGATTACAGAATCAGTGCACAGCGATAACTAAGTATAATATAACTTAGATTGCGGCCATGACCTTTGTAAATATATTTTAGTTTTGTTTGCATTTTAGGTCAGAATTTCTATTGTATTTTAATAATTAAGTTGTAAATATTAAAATTACTTATTAAGATGTTTATAATTTTGATTTTCTATTGTATTTTGTCTAAATAGGTTTGCCTAACGAATAATAAAAAACTGTCAACTTGCAAAGATTTATATCATTTTTTGCTATTCCATAATTATTCATTTCAGGATTACACACAGTAGAATAATAGTGAAATATATTATTGTTTGGTCAGGGTTTTCATTGAAATTATATTCAAAGGTCAATCTGAAGAAATAATATAAATCAGAAATGTAATAGATATTGCAAAAAATATATAGACTCAAAATTAAAAAAAAATATATATATATAATTTGAGTAGCGACACACTTTTTTATGTTTGGTTTTCCTACATTTATTAGCTAAACCAAATAGATAATAGACCAAGAAATGAAATAAATTGGGAGTTTCGTATAGCTTGAAAAAGAAGAGCAAGTTAACATAACTAGTCCCTAAGGAGTGAGATTTTCCCATGGACATATAAAGACGGGTGGGAACTTTTCGTTAATTACTTCCGAGTAAATTTTTTTTCATCTTGAAATTACCTAGATAGATAAAATGTAATAATTCAAGATCGGAATAATTGGAGAGAAAATCGGTAATTCAATTTGAAAATTCAGAACCAGGCTTTCAAAGATTACAAATGTGAACAGTAAATGCATGATTTTATGATGAATATTTCATATTGGAAGGCGATGATTTTAAGCCAATAAAAAAAAATTATAAAAGATTTTTTACTCGACAAAGTATTTATGTCATATTTTTAAATGAAGTTTTTCAAACACCTGACCATGTTTTTTAGGTAAGTATGTATCATATAATAAGTACGATCGTGATGACGGGGCAGAACCCCGAAACGTTGAAAATTTGTTGTTGTGAGTGTCAATAAAAATAAAAATTGGGAAGACTTTTCTTTTCACTGTTTCTTATTTTATTGGTATGATTTTATAGTATTTAAATTTCCCTCTAAAAATTTTTGCGCAGGCGTACAGGAAAATATTCCGTCATTGGGGACCCGCTAGCCAAGATATCAGTACCAGGAGCTCATAATGTGACAGGAGGTGATGCATGCCACGCCCTTTGGCGCTAAATATGCCCTGATTCGAATTTGAAATTTTAAACTAGCATTTTAACTAAGAGTGGATACCACTGAATAGATCTTGCACGACGAGAGAAATGATTTCAGTACTTTTATACCTAACCGTGCTTTTTTATTTAGTAGAGAAGGAAATAAACTTTGTTCTTTAATTAACTGTGAAAAACTCATCATAAATGTTCAACTACTTGCATTTCACATACCAGTTCGAAATATGGCTTAAAATTTATTATATGGAATCAGCCCATTGTTCTCTTGTGAATAAGTAAAAAGATTTTTGCAACATTTACTCTGTTAGCTAAATATTTGCATTATTTAATGCATGCATACCAGGGAACATAAAATGTTTTTTATCAGGTTATTACTTATACCTGGATGTAGAGAACTATTTTTAGTTATTTACCGGCTCACAATCATTTTTAATTTGAACGATTAAACGATTATTATGAAATCGTCAAATAAATATTTGATACAGGAATTTCGTTACTTGAATAAACAAAATTTGAAGCGAACCGCTCAAATTATAACTTATCCATATATTTAAAATATTATGTTTATATAAAGAATATTTCATTTGTACTGATGCATTTTAGAAAATTGATATAAATTTGTTTTTTCCCAGAAAATTAGGAATCAATCAATAACTTTAGTTCTTACCTGTACCACAAGAATGCATTACAGTGTCAAATTCAATGCCAGATTGGAGTGTACGTTTGAAATATAACATTATTCTTTGTAATAGTATTTATTTTTTTAATCTGTTTCGTTTAATCATACAACATATTAAAATCGCAAATCAGAACAACCTGCATTTTAGGCTCGTCTTCCAACACCAAGTGCTGGGCGAGATAATTGTTTTGTACTTGGCGAGATAATTCCCTCTTCATGCAATGTAATTAGAAGAATCACGATTTCCTCCGATATATTTTGCTAAGTGTTTTGTCTGTTCATTTTAAAAGAATAAAAACCACTGTTTAAAAAATGCATGATTAACTCAACGAAAAATGAATCACCCAGTGAATAACATGAAGTGTAGTGAGGGATTATTCTTGTATGGAATTAAAATGTAATTCTGAAAGGAATGTAAATAGTATTATTAACTATTTAATTTATGAGGAGGTATTTCACAGATATAAAATTATTCGAGGAGTGGAGATAGGAAACGACCATATGCTACTGGTAGCGGTCACAAAAGTACTGAAGGAACTCATGCTAAAGTCAAAAGCCTATGACAGGATTGAGCTGAATAAACTACAAGACCTTGAGAAAAAATGCCAGTAGAATATTAGATGGGGATGTAAGCCTAGATGATATGTAGAAACATACAAAAACAGTGTCTTCGAGTCAGCTACAATAGTCTGTGGAGTAAAAAATGTAACCATGAAAGGCAAACGTAAATCATGGTGGAACGAAGAACTGAGGGCACATATGGAAAAGAGGACAGCCTGAAAGGAATACTGCTGAGATAAAACTCCTGACAAAATGGCAAGTATAGGTGACGGTCGGGAACAGGACAAAGGAAGATGTAAGGAGGCTAAGAGAAAATTTTGGGAGGAATTTGGAGAAAAGCTTAACCAGGATCATGGTGAAAACATAAAGCTCTTTTGGAGTAACATAGAATTATTAAGGGTCGTAAATGCAAAGAAATTAGGAATATTAAAAATGAGCATGGTGAAATAGACACAGATTATATGGGAATTCGTTTAATATATATGAAATCGTCTAATAATTATTTGATACAGGAATTTCGTTGCTTGAATAAGCAAAATTTGAAGCGAAACGCTCAAATTATAACTTATCCATATCTATATGTAGTCTATATTTTAAAATATGTTTATATAAACAATATTTCATTTGATGCATTTTAGTAAATTGATACAGATTTGTTTTTACAAGATAATTAGGAATCAGTCAATAACTTTAGTTCTTGCCTTTACCACAAGAATGCATTACTGTGTTAAATTCAATACTCAACATGCCAGGTTGGAGTTTGCATTTGAAATATAACTTTATCATTGAAATAGTATTTTTTGTCTTCCAAATCAATTCAAAATCTCACTTTCAAGTTTTCATAAGGGCATATAAGAATTTTAAAATTATTATATTTCAGGAAATTATTATCCCTTATATACTTCATCAAATTTATTCAACAATTTATAGCGACGTTTCGGGCTAATCCTTGTTCATTTTCAAATAATCTTTATCTGCCACTTTTATCAATTTATCAATGAATAACTTTAGTTCTTACCTGTACCTCAAGAATGCATTACAATGCCAAGTTCATTGCCAGGTTGGAGTGTATGTTTGAAATATAACTTTACTCTTTGAAATGTTTTTTTAATTTATTTTATTTTACCAGTTTCGTTTAATCGTACAATATATTAAAATCGCAAATCAGCACAACCTACATGTTAGACTATTCATCCAATATCGAGTAATGGGCGAGAAAATTGTTTTTTTATTGAGCGAATATTCATTAACATCGTGAAGACTATGTTAGTGACTTCAAAAGAATTGAATTGAATAAAAAAATTTCTTTTCAACAAAAATTTTCGTTGATTCTTCTTCTTCCGTGGTGCTACAGACCGGTGCACCCGTGGGGTCTCTGGCCTCCTCAATGAGCCTCCACCAGGTGGCTTGTCTTCTTGTGCGACTGCTTTCCAGTTTCGTACATTCAGTAGGCTCAGAACGTCCTTATTATAATTGCCCTTATTATTTTGCCTGATTGTTTTACATATATCGAACTGATGCCCTTGTGAGTTAAAATCTGATCAAAACGATTATTGTTTGATGTATTTTTCAAAATTTGTTATATTATGTTGGAGGCGGAGGGTGTAACGAATACTTCATCATTTTTTCATAATGGTTCTTTTTTTGACACAACGAATTTTTTGTGAATAGCTTATTGTTAAAAATTTAAGTAATACTGGTTTAAGTTAAAAAAAGATCCAAACATCATTATTTTTAAAAATACATATATCCACTTGTGCTGTTAATATATCTTTGAATGATTAAAAAATATGACTTAGTTTTGCAAAAATAGAAATTTTTAATAAGATATTTATTGGTACGAACGAACAGCTTATATTAAGAGTTGATTATTTAAAATGATAACTAGATTTCGAAAACTAGACAATGGATTTCTATCTATATCTTCGTTTTCTGAGCTCTAGCCACGATCAAGTTGCAATCAACAGTGATTCCTCCATCAACATTATCAATTGCGATATGACTCTGTTGTTTCATCAGATCTTCAAATTCTCCAAAGAACTCTGATTTCTTTTCATCTGGTATATGACGCAAGAATGGATTCACCGCTTTCATCAACACTGAAATTAATGGAAATTAATATTTTTAACAACTTCCTTAACGATATATTGTTATAAAACCTCTTGTAGTAGTTAATTTTTTTTTTTATAATAGCAAAAATACCCCAACATGTAAACAACGATGCATAAATGAATTAAGGTCCTCACAAACTGCACTGCTAAACTGCCAACTACATTGATTTGTATCGACCACGCACTTATCCAGTTTCTCGTGATAGATGCGGAACTCTTAGCGTCAGGTCAGACCTTGGAACCAAATGGTACTACCCAGCGCTACTACCCTTCTCAATGATGGAAATACAACCAACGGTTCAGCCTCTGAATTATTTATGTCTCTGTACCCCCCATGAAAGAAAAAGATTTTTTTATCATGCAGAAATATCTATCTTAAACGAAGGGGTGAGAAACCAAGGAGTAGAAGTGATTTTTTTATTCGAAAGATAGTTGTACGGTTATGGGTAGCTAATGCATATAAAACGTTTCTAAAAGCAATATTGCTAAATATTCAAGGGATGGACAGTATAGCCATAATATAAGTATGATGCAAACTAAAACGTTTTAAGTTTTATCAAAATGTTTTAACTTAAAAATGCGTTTTAACGAAATTATTATATCGTCACTTGTGCCTCTTGGCTTCTCACCCCCTCAGATAAGATTCATGTAAACTTAACATTATAATGACTGTAAACATACGCACGAGAAAATGTCAAATTTATTTACGGGTGGTATTGTCTTGCTTGATTAAATGAAGAAGATAGTTCGGACTATACATGAGTTGTGATACCTTGATGTGTTTTTTTTTTTTTTTTGCTAGCCTACATCACATTATTCGAAAAATATCATTTGACATTTGTAAGCGGATGGTGGAGATAAAATTAATATTTACTTTATCTCCTTGTTTATAAATACTAATTACTAGTAGTACGCTGTAAGGGCCTCCAATGGGTGACAAGATCTACCAGGAGAAAGCTCATCAGCTGTGGTGAAAGCAGGTCTCCTAGGGGGAGGATCCCAAACTTCATCAGGGCAGCAGTATCGCTAGTACCTTGGTAAGGCTGAACACGAAGGACTTCGGATACGATTACCTCGAGCATAACTTGTAGGAAAACCTGTACAACGGGACGAGCACACTGCGAGCGGTAGATAAGGCTCTTAGCCGCAGTGAAGACAACCTGTCTAGAGGAAAGCGAGCCCGAAATCAAACCCCTGGCCTTCATGTTGGGAGTGAATCATAGGTGCCACAAACCTCTATTCAGAAAAATGTATCGAGGTGAAGCCTAATCAACTTTTTTAATTTTCTTAAGCTAAGAACAATGAAGGTGATGACTATTCGGATTCGGGGAGGCCCCAGTCAGCACTTATTCGTGCTTACGATACTAATAAACGCAATTAAACATTCAGCAGACGCCATACTACAGATTTTAAAATAGGTCTTTGGAATATCCTAAGCCTATATAGACCCGGAGCAACCACTGCGCTCCTAGCGCAATCAGAAAAATGCTCTACAGATTCAATGTGCCATCCGGGAGATTCGCTGAATAAGAACAGAAAAGAATAATCATGTGATATATTACAGGTGTCATGTATTTGGCACAGGATTCATTGTCAGCAAGTGATTCAGAAGTTTCATTTTCGACTTTATACTGTATGAAAATATGCATAATTCGAATTAAGAGAAATTCAAAAAATATTTTATAGCTAGTTTGCTAATTAAACCGATAGAAGATGCGACCGAGGCTGAGGAGGATGAATTTAACGAAACCCTTGATCGAGCAATAGACCAATGCCCGAATAATGTCCCAAAAATAATAGCTGAGTCGAGAAGGCTACTAGTTCCCAATAATCGGGTCGCGTAGTTTCTATCAGGTCACTATTGATAATGGACAAAGGCTAGTTTGGTTGGCTGCTTCCGAGAAAAGACAATCAGGAGCACACTAGTTCCTTGTAAAAACATTTTGGAGATCTCCAGACGGGCAAACAATAAATGAAATTGACCACTTCCTGATATCATCCAGAAACCTGTCAAATCTCCTTAAAGACCGTACATATCGGAGAGCAAATTTGGACTCCCACCATTAACTGGTAGTAGCTTATCTTAGAGCATATATCTCCTTGGTGAAGAAACTTTGTTCAGAAAGGATAAAAAGAAATTCAATGCTGCAAAACTAAAGGAAGAGGAATCCTCAGTACAGTACCGGTCTAACCTAGAGTCCAAACTCAGGCTAATTTCAGCCTCAGAACGTAGTATGGATGACAATTGGAATGCGATGTAGAGCCCAGAAAAATAGTCCAGAGGAAACATTAGGACCTTACAACATTTTACAAAGGAAACATTAGGACAAACCAGAACCAAAAAAATTGAGGTTTGACGAATAATGTGAAAAAGCTACTGCCCACAAAAACGAGGCATCCATAAGCATGATTAAGCATAGTACCAGAAAAAAAACAGAATATCGCGACTTAAACTTAGATCACTACCAGAGGTACAGGTGTAGCCCAATCTCCAATATTAGTTCAATTTCTGATGGGCTTCAATTGCTAGAGGTTTGGCCTCTACGGTAGTTTCATTGCTCCACTTTCCACTGTTGATGTGACCCTCGACATGTTTATGACATCGCTTCTTTAATTTTAACAAGCTCCCACCTGCACACCACGGAAATAGAATAGGAGTATCTTTATTTCATTCACCTCCCCTTTTTTCCTGGTATCTCTGTTTTCAATTGTATTTATTTATAGTTATAATTAATAAATAAAAATTGCTATTTGGCACATTTAACCGCCAGTTTAATTTTATTTATTCAATTATAGTTTATTTATTTTTTTTATTTTTTAAAGTATACAATCTCTTTGCGACAGGGTCCCTCAAGGCGGGTACTCCAAGGTCCCCACGTATCCGCTCATTTCTGATCTGATCCCTCCTCATTCGGCCTGCCATTCTCCGGAGGTACTCCATTTCAGCGGCTACAGCTCTATAGTCTATCAGCTACTGGGTACAATTGACTCACTTCTGCGGTAAAGTGCATTGGTGTCATTTTTTTCATTTTAGTTTCCAAACTTAGTTTCCTTCTACCATTTCTTTCATTTTAATAAGTTAAATTAGCAGAGTATAAAATTGCGATAAGCAGGTTTTTCTGGAAAAACCGAACATTTCACAAGTTTGACATTAGTTGATAATGTAACTTTAAATGTAATTTTAAGGGAAACTATATTTGTTTGAAACGTATTCCGATAAAATGTAGATTTCCTGAAAAAAATTCAAAAAAGGCATTTTTAAAAGTTTATTTTGGCTAAAATCATAATAAAGCTACCCGTTTCGATTTCTAGATTATGATATTCGTAATCTACGCAAAAAAAAAAAACGAAAAAAATAACACTAATGCGGACTTTACCGCATAAGTGATTGTACACAGTAGCTGATAGACTACTGGTTCTATCGCTCACTTCTGTCACTTCTTACGTGATGGGGATTTCCTTTAGATTCTTCAGGTAGTGGCAGCTGAATTCAGAAGTCTTCTAGTTTTCTAACAGTTTGCTTCGTCCGAAAATCGCCCGAGCCGTTCTTTTTAAATTAATTTTTGAAGTTCATCTTTAATTATGGGTCATTATTGTTAAAGGCAAGTTTTTAAGAACAATTCATACGTCAAATATAGAACAAGGTTATTGAGGTTGATTGAATGGTGTCAGTTGGAGTGGAGGGAATTAGGGAGTGAGGTAGGGATTTTTGAATAAGGATGTAAAAACCTGCGTGGGATGTGTTGTCTGGGTGATCTGATCTGTATGTAATGCAGTCACTTTCGTAAAATGGGTTTCAGTAACTTGGGCAATGTCAGTGAAATTTTCGTGGGAATATGGTTAGTTTTGTCTCTGTGATTCTGTATTCCATTTGCATTCCATAAAAGGATATTTGCTCATCGTGAGATATTGAGCGGGATTTCAGTTAGGACTCTGGTAAGCAGTGTGATAAGAGGTCTTATCGAATCTTGAAGATCATTAAGGAAGGATGAAGGATTGATGTTATATCGGAAGGGTTTTGGCTATGGCAGGAGTAGAAGTCAGAATCGTGAGGTAGAGTATTAACCTGCCTAGGTGGAGGTTGAACCCTCCTTTGGGATCGTTGTGTGGATTCCACATTTCATGGAGCTTCTTGTGGAGGATAGGGCAAATGGGATAGATCAGGATGTTTGGGATGGTAACTGTGGCGGTAACTTCACACTTAGGGATGCGTTTTTGGATGAAATTTCATTTCTAGGTATTTTAGGCTAAGGATGGGAGGTCTGAGGTTGAGGATATGAGGACTGTGAGTGAGAATGTGAAGTCTGGGGTTGAGAATGGGAGGTCTGAGGATGAAGATGAGGGATATGGGGTTGAGAATGGGAGTCTGAGGCTGAGGTAAGGAGACTTGAGGCGCTTGTGGTCGAGGCAGATGTTTTGTGGTGTCGTTGGAATATGTTGTTATCCAGCTCTTGGCGCTCATCTGTCTTCGTTCTTCTTTGATTAGCGGAGTTTCCAGGGTCACAGGATCATTCCTCGTTAAAGGGCCAGGCATTTGGTCTTCAAGAACTACATTCCTTTGCAAATTTCTTGCAACAAGAACTTTTTGTCATTGCATGTTTTAATTAATTAAAAAACCTTTGTAATTTGCAGGGTGTCTTTCACTGCATAGAACACATTTCGCTGGGGTATACCGAGGCTTCCGTAAAGTTTCAGACGCATGAGGACCTACACATTTAACACCCTGGCCTGATGATGACAGTAGGCTGTGGTATGACCTAGACTTTGACATTTAGTGCACTGAACAATTTCTGCTCTCTGCCTCGGCTCTTCGAAACGTATATACGAGTATACTAGTCTATTTACTAGAAATATTTCAGCATTATTTGGTCCTGACTCAAGTTCGACGAAAAATAGTGGCAGTGGATATCTTTCAGTAGGGTGGAACAGGTTGGAAATGCTTCTCACATTGTGCCCTAACTCTTCTATATCCTTCTGAATAGCGGTAGTGGGGGTGGTGGTATGAAGACCCCTCAAGACGAGTCTGTACGCTTTTTCTTCTTTTAATTGAAAGCAATAGAAATCATAATTCTTTTCTGTCAAATGGTTGACTAATTTATTATAGTTGTGTTGATTTTGATATCCTTTAATCAGGAAAAACATTTGAAATTTGTTTGTCCTATTAAATTTACAATTTCATGACTGAACGCCATGAAATCTTGGATATTGCTAACAAATATGGGAGGTGGCTCTGGTTCAGAGAACTGCCGGTGAGTGGTCGAATCGGTTGGATTATTTAGGACTGCAAACTTGCTGCTTGTTGGTATGGTAGGAACAGTTGAGGTTGATTCTATTTCATTAGGTGCTGCAGATTTACTTCGGGAAGTTTGTTTAGATTTTACTTTTCTACTCTTTTTTTTATTCGGTGAATTCCCAGCAGAACCAGGCGCAGCATTTTGCTGTCGCTTCCGGAGGGCCCGTCTCTTCAAATATTGCGAATCAGTCTCGCTTATTTCTGAAATTGCCGTCTCCTAATCCGTGTCCGTATTCGAGGATTTATCCATTTTTATGAATTTAATGAACATATAAAATTAAAATTTAACTTCTAAGTCCATAGATTCGAACTCGTGACAATCAGAGGACGAAAATGAGAGTACTGCGCTTAGACTACTGGACTACCAGAGATCAGATAAGAAACCGTTCTATGCGATGATACCCAGAGACCAGTAGCGAGCAGGTAACAGACTGCCTTGCCCATGTGGATGATCTCTCTGGTCTACGAGCACATCTCACTATTAAAAGTTAATTAAGAAGCACTCACCTCACTCATAGTTATTATAACATTGTTCACCTTTGTATCAATTCAATGTTTACAAAGTTTCTGAGCTCAACGTGAGCTAATACCACTACGATTACAGAATCAGTGCACAGCGATAACTAAGTATAATATAACTTAGATTGCGGCCATGACCTTTGTAAATATATTTTAGTTTTGTTTGCATTTTAGGTCAGAATTTCTATTGTATTTTAATAATTAAGTTGTAAATATTAAAATTACTTATTAAGATGTTTATAATTTTGATTTTCTATTGTATTTTGTCTAAATAGGTTTGCCTAACGAATAATAAAAAACTGTCAACTTGCAAAGATTTATATCATTTTTTGCTATTCCATAATTATTCATTTCAGGATTACACACAGTAGAATAATAGTGAAATATATTATTGTTTGGTCAGGGTTTTCATTGAAATTATATTCAAAGGTCAATCTGAAGAAATAATATAAATCAGAAATGTAATAGATATTGCAAAAAATATATAGACTCAAAATTAAAAAAAAAAAATATATATAATTTGAGTAGCGACACACTTTTTTATGTTTGGTTTTCCTACATTTATTAGCTAAACCAAATAGATAATAGACCAAGAAATGAAATAAATTGGGAGTTTCGTATAGCTTGAAAAAGAAGAGCAAGTTAACATAACTAGTCCCTAAGGAGTGAGATTTTCCCATGGACATATAAAGACGGGTGGGAACTTTTCGTTAATTACTTCCGAGTAAATTTTTTTTCATCTTGAAATTACCTAGATAGATAAAATGTAATAATTCAAGATCGGAATAATTGGAGAGAAAATCGGTAATTCAATTTGAAAATTCAGAACCAGGCTTTCAAAGATTACAAATGTGAACAGTAAATGCATGATTTTATGATGAATATTTCATATTGGAAGGCGATGATTTTAAGCCAATAAAAAAAAATTATAAAAGATTTTTTACTCGACAAAGTATTTATGTCATATTTTTAAATGAAGTTTTTCAAACACCTGACCATGTTTTTTAGGTAAGTATGTATCATATAATAAGTACGATCGTGATGACGGGGCAGAACCCCGAAACGTTGAAAATTTGTTGTTGTGAGTGTCAATAAAAATAAAAATTGGGAAGACTTTTCTTTTCACTGTTTCTTATTTTATTGGTATGATTTTATAGTATTTAAATTTCCCTCTAACAATTTTTGCGCAGGCGTACAGGAAAATATTCCGTCATTGGGGACCCGCTAGCCAAGATATCAGTACCAGGAGCTCATAATGTGACAGGAGGTGATGCATGCCACGCCCTTTGGCGCTAAATATGCCCTGATTCGAATTTGAAATTTTAAACTAGCATTTTAACTAAGAGTGGATACTACTGAATAGATCTTGCACGACGAGAGAAATGATTTCAGTACTTTTATACCTAACCGTGCTTTTTTATTTAGTAGAGAAGGAAATAAACTTTGTTCTTTAATTAACTGTGAAAAACTCATCATAAATGTTCAACTACTTGCATTTCACATACCAGTTCGAAATATGGCTTAAAATTTATTATATGGAATCAGCCCATTGTTCTCTTGTGAATAAGTAAAAAGATTTTTGCAACATTTACTCTGTTAGCTAAATATTTGCATTATTTAATGCATGCATACCAGGGAACATAAAATGTTTTTTATCAGGTTATTACTTATACCTGGATGTAGAGAACTATTTTTAGTTATTTACCGGCTCACAATCATTTTTAATTTGAACGATTAAACGATTATTATGAAATCGTCAAATAAATATTTGATACAGGAATTTCGTTACTTGAATAAACAAAATTTGAAGCGAACCGCTCAAATTATAACTTATCCATATATTTAAAATATTATGTTTATATAAAGAATATTTCATTTGTACTGATGCATTTTAGAAAATTGATATAAATTTGTTTTTTCCCAGAAAATTAGGAATCAATCAATAACTTTAGTTCTTACCTGTACCACAAGAATGCATTACAGTGTCAAATTCAATGCCAGATTGGAGTGTACGTTTGAAATATAACATTATTCTTTGTAATAGTATTTATTTTTTTAATCTGTTTCGTTTAATCATACAACATATTAAAATCGCAAATCAGAACAACCTGCATTTTAGGCTCGTCTTCCAACACCAAGTGCTGGGCGAGATAATTGTTTTGTACTTGGCGAGATAATTCCCTCTTCATGCAATGTAATTAGAAGAATCACGATTTCCTCCGATATATTTTGCTAAGTGTTTTGTCTGTTCATTTTAAAAGAATAAAAACCACTGTTTAAAAAATGCATGATTAACTCAACGAAAAATGAATCACCCAGTGAATAACATGAAGTGTAGTGAGGGATTATTCTTGTATGGAATTAAAATGTAATTCTGAAAGGAATGTAAATAGTATTATTAACTATTTAATTTATGAGGAGGTATTTCACAGATATAAAATTATTCGAGGAGTGGAGATAGGAAACGACCATATGCTACTGGTAGCGGTCACAAAAGTACTGAAGGAACTCATGCTAAAGTCAAAAGCCTATGACAGGATTGAGCTGAATAAACTACAAGACCTTGAGAAAAAATGCCAGTAGAATATTAGATGGGGATGTAAGCCTAGATGATATGTAGAAACATACAAAAACAGTGTCTTCGAGTCAGCTACAATAGTCTGTGGAGTAAAAAATGTAACCATGAAAGGCAAACGTAAATCATGGTGGAACGAAGAACTGAGGGCACATATGGAAAAGAGGACAGCCTGAAAGGAATACTGCTGAGATAAAACTCCTGACAAAATGGCAAGTATAGGTGACGGTCGGGAACAGGACAAAGGAAGATGTAAGGAGGCTAAGAGAAAATTTTGGGAGGAATTTGGAGAAAAGCTTAACCAGGATCATGGTGAAAACATAAAGCTCTTTTGGAGTAACATAGAATTATTAAGGGTCGTAAATGCAAAGAAATTAGGAATATTAAAAATGAGCATGGTGAAATAGACACAGATTATATGGGAATTCGTTTAATATATATGAAATCGTCTAATAATTATTTGATACAGGAATTTCGTTGCTTGAATAAGCAAAATTTGAAGCGAAACGCTCAAATTATAACTTATCCATATCTATATGTAGTCTATATTTTAAAATATGTTTATATAAACAATATTTCATTTGATGCATTTTAGTAAATTGATACAGATTTGTTTTTACAAGATAATTAGGAATCAGTCAATAACTTTAGTTCTTGCCTTTACCACAAGAATGCATTACTGTGTTAAATTCAATACTCAACATGCCAGGTTGGAGTTTGCATTTGAAATATAACTTTATCATTGAAATAGTATTTTTTGTCTTCCAAATCCATTCAAAATCTCACTTTCAAGTTTTCATAAGGGCATATAAGAATTTTAAAATTATTATATTTCAGGAAATTATTATCCCTTATATACTTCATCACATTTATTCAACAATTTATAGCGACGTTTCGGGCTAATCCTTGTTCATTTTCAAATAATCTTTATCTGCCACTTTTATCAATTTATCGATGAATAACTGTAGTTCTTACCTGTACCTCAAGAATGCATTACAATGCCAAGTTCATTGCCAGGTTGGAGTGTATGTTTGAAATATAACTTTACTCTTTGAAATGTTTTTTTAATTTATTTTATTTTACCAGTTTCGTTTAATCGTACAATATATTAAAATCGCAAGGTGAAGCCTCTCACGATGATGGCTTCCCTTAGAGTAGGAGGAGCCCAGGCAACCACCCTGGAGGAAGCGGCATCGATGTACGTAGATTTTACATACCCCAGGGATGACCCGTCCCAGGACAGCGAGATAGACGCCATGGTGAGACGCACCACGGTATACCCACCAGGTTACGACCTATGCCCACCATGGGACATATGGGACCTTCGTCTGGCCGTGGAGAAGCAGAGGATCGGGAGAGCCCCGGGACTGGACGGAATAGACGCTGTGGTCCTCAGGAATAGTGCCCCGTACGTTGAGGTGGAGCTCCTCCAGATATTCAATGATTGTCTGGAGAGGGGTCACTTTCCAAGCAAGTGGAGGACCGCAGACTTGAGACTACTCTACAAGGGAGGAGGGAAGGACAAAGCATCGCCTAAGGCGTACAGGCCGATATGCCTCCTCCCTGTCGTCAGAAAAGTCCTGGAGCATCTGATCGTCACGCGTCTTCGACCGATCCTCAGTGCAGCTAGTCATCCACGGCAATTCGGCTCGACCCGTGGCAAGGGAACCACCGATGCGCTGCTGAGAGTGCGTAGGGACGTGGAGGAGAGAGCGGAGAAATATGTCATGTTGGTGCTCTTCGACATATCCTCCGCCTTCGACAGTGTATGGTGGCCCTACGTGCTCCAGCGGCTGCAGGAGTTCGACAACCCCAGCAATTTGTACTCCCTCGTTAGTAGTTACCTCAGTAACAGGAGCGTAAACATCAGACGTAGCTACTACGAGGTAGAGCGGAGGATAGAGAGAGGCTGTCCGCAGGGCTCTGTCCTGGGTCCGGCCCTCTTCGACCAGCTGCTGGGGGAATTGGAAGAGAGAGGGTTCCTTGCCACGGCCTACGTCGACGACCTGGCGGTCATAGTGGCCGAGGATAGCAGAGCCAGACTGAAAACACAGGCAGAGAGGTGCGCCAGTCTCGTGTCGGAATGGTGCGTGAGGAGGAAGCTGAGCAAGGCCGCAGCCAAGACCCAAGCCATGCTCGTAAGAGGCTCCACAGACAGGGCTCACCCTATCATATTGAAGATAGATGGCCAGAGAGTGAGGATGGGTGAGGAGGTGACGTATTTAGGAGTGAAGATGAGGAGAAGATTCGACGTCACCCCTCACCTAGACTACCTGAAGGATAGGGTGAACCGGTCTATAAATGGCTTGTACAGGATTGGGGGTGCGTTCTGGGGCATCAGATACCCAGCTACAATGACCATTTACAAGGGCGTGGTCATGGGTATCTTGAGGTACGCATCCCCAGCATGGAGCCAACACCTCACGCAGTTGCAGAGGAAGAGACTGGCGACGATCCAGAGACTGGCTCTGCTTAGGGTCACTAAGACATACAGAACGGTGTCGCATGAGGCGGTGCAGGTGCTTGCCGGAGCGATGCCCCTAGACCTCGTCCTCAAGGAGGACAGAATAAAGTATAATGTGAAGAGGCAGGGGCTCGACGCGCTACCGGAGGGACTCCGTACCAGAATCGGCGAGAACCCCAACCAATGGAAGAAGATATTGAGGGAGGATACCATCGAGGAGTGGAATGGACGGTGGGTAGGGAGTCAGAAGGGAGCTACCCTAAGGAAGTTCTTCCCCACCGTCCAAGAAAGGCTGAAGGCAAGATGGGTCCTCCCTGATTACTGGGTCTCGCAGATGCTGACAGGGCATGGAGGTTTCCGGGGGAAACTACAGGAACATGGAAAGTACATAGACCCCCGGTGCCCCACCTGTGGAGTCCCTGAGACTGCAAAGCACGTGATCGTGTCCTGCACCGCAGTAGAAGGACACCGAGCCAGGTTGTCGAGAAGTACCGGGATCATCGCCCTCGCCGAGTCGGACTTTCCCCGTCTGATGGAGGAACAGGTGTACCCCTTCTTCAAGGACTTCGTGTACGGGTGGAAGGAGGTGGTGGGCCCTGAGCACTTTACCTTGGGAAGGGCCAGACCACCCGACTTCGGCGAGCCTCATGTTGGTTGATGCACCCTGAAGGAGATGGGATCCGGACGGATGCAGCGGACCGGGAAGGCTGGACCAGCTTCCGGACGGATGCAGCTTGAGACAGGATCCGGACGGATGCAGTGGACCAGGAGGGCTGGACCGGTATCCTGACAGATGGAGAGCGCCAGGATGGCTAGCCACGCCGCCCGGCAGAGGATAAGGTGCAGCCCTAAGGTACGCAACCGCGCACCGGGCTGCTCCACAGTAGCGGATAATAAGGTGCAGCCCTAAGGTGTGCACGCGCACCGGGCTGCACCATAGTAGCAGGATTCATTGTCCCCAGAAATATATTATCCCCAAGTAAAATTGTAAAATAAGATATTAAATAAATGAGTAGTTTATTGGTGGTAGTGGCATACGCTTACCCCAGCATAATACCCCACTGCCGCCACGACCACGTATGACCGAAAGGTCGGGAAGGGGGAATAAAAAAAAAAATAAAATAAAAATAAAAAAAATAAAAAAAAAAAAACGGTGGGGTCTCTGGCCTTCTCAATGAGCCTCCACCAGGTGGCTTGTCTTCTTGTGCGACTGCTTTCCAGTTTCGTACATTCAGTAGGCTCAGAACGTCCTTATTATAATTGTCCTAAGTAGGCCGCGAGCTGGGGCCAAAAAACGTGTCTAATTTCAAGAAATGTTTTTATTGTGTAGACCGAAAATACTCTCTCCATAGACTAGAAAGGTCTATTGCCGCCCTAGATCGGTTGGTTTCAAATTTTACACATCAACGAAATCGTTGTTTTCGTAATTTTTTCAGATTTTCTGTAGTGAGTAATTATAAACATTTGGTATGAAACTCCTAGAAAATTATATCCTCTACAAGATTTGTTATCGTGCAAATTGCGATAAAGTGCGCTGAAAAATAGTTATTAAGACGAAACTATTGAATATCTAATTTTTTTCGTTTTTTGACATTTTACGGATTTGTACGGTCCCGTATCTCGGTAGCTGTTCCGAATTTTAAAATATGTTACATAGAAAACTTGCAGATAATTTAACGTTCTTTAAAAGTGGATATAACAAAGTTTTACCTAAAATTCACTGGAAGCGATTTACTGAGACCATCTGAAAAAGTCCACTTTCCCTAAAATTATTTCGATATTTATGGCGTTTGTTGAGTAATTATAAGTATTTTGTATGCATCTTAAAGAAAATTTAATCCTCTACAAGACTGGTTATTATGTATTATTATAAAAAATAGTTATTAAAGCGAAACCACTGAATGTTTGCGTTTTCTTGATATTTTGCAGATGCTTACGGTCCTGTATTTCAGTAGCTGTTCCGAATTTTGAAGAATATTACAGATAAAACTTGTAGGAAATTTCAAATTGGTTATTTCCAAGTTTTACAGAACATGCACTGAAAGCGAGTTACTGTGGAAATCTGAAAAAAAGTGACGAAAATGACGAATTCGTTGAACTATAAAATTTGATAGCAATTGATCTAGGGTGGTAGACGTTCATATTTCTAGTCTAAGATGAGAGTACTTTCGGGATACCAGTACCACTACAACCCGTAAAGGGTCTTGGGTTCAGTACTTGGTAAGGGCCGTACTGTTTCTAAACCAACAGTTGTTCAAGGAGGTGATTCGGCCGAGATCACGCTCAATCGCCAGATTTTTCCCCCAATTAAGGGTACCCACTTTATAGGGGCTGGGTGTACAAGGTTCGATCGACAGATGAAAACAGAATAAACAGAAGTGCTGTACTATTCGGCATACGCGATCAAAAATTTTCTTGGCCTCAGCTCCTGGTCTAAATTCTCTTTCAATTGCCAGCGTATGGTGTATGAAACTTTCAATTTCAAAATAAAATTCTTTCTTGTTAAGGTTTTCTACATTGCTATCTACCAATGCTTTGGCCTTTAAGTCGACTTTCATTTATCAATTAGAACACCGCTTTGGTCATAAACGGAAAAAAAAAATTAAAACGTTCGAGTATGAAGAATCAATATTTTTTTACGATTAAAATTAGTTCTGTAACGCTTTTTTAATGTTACAAACTTGTTGAATCTGATACCGAATTTGCAAAATATAAATAAAAGTTTGTAATAACTATAAGTTGCTATATTTGGCTGATCATGTTGGGACCGTTGCTTGCACAGTTCTAATTATAGGTTGTAAAGAAGAGAAAGAGGATTTGGTCGATGCGTGACATTTTTGCGAAGGATCTTTGTTATGGTTGCAGTTATATCATAACTAGGAACACATTTTGGGCCAGCTCTTCGAAAAAAAATTTTTGAAACGATTTTATGTTTGGGATTAGTCACTTCCCACAAAAAAGATGCAATTTGAAAGTCTTCAATAAATAACAACACTTTTCCTGTAGCTGTAGCCATAATAATGAAAAATAAATCGGGTGGAGGAAGCTCGAAGAGAATAACTGGAAACATCGCCTTCTGAGACGTCCACACTACAAAACAAAGATTGTCTAACAATTCTCCCATTGTCTCGTGTCTTCCATCTCAAACGGGGAATATTGAAAAGTATCGCTTTTTGATTGCACTTGCCTTAAATGTATTTAGATCTAGGACAATTATTATTATCAGAATTGAGAGGATACAAATGGAAGATTTCAAACACAAAGCCATGCGTCTGTAAGTTTGAGGTTTGTTCTTTTGTATTAATTAAAACTGTGCATAAACAAATATAAAAAAAAATATATATAAATAAAATATCGCTCAAAATGCCCGGGGCAAGTGCCCCCTTTACCCCCATCCCCTAGATCCGACCCTGGCTAGTGGGATATCACACATATCCACAACAGAATCCTTGACAAACGATGACAATTATTAAAAAGTTTGGCGTTTCAATAATGGAACTGGAAATAAATAAATTCGCTCAATGAAAATGTTTTCAAAACACTTATGATCAGCAGCGGATTTACTCACAAACAGACTAGGCATTTGCCCGTGCCGGCAGTTTTGGGGGGCGCGGCAAAATTTGAGTGAAATTATATTTTTAGATTCAAATGATAAATTAGTAAATACAAAATGATACAAATTATTACACATTGGTTTATTATTATTTAAATATTAAACATCATATGCCACTTAACATCACAATTATCTCCGACTCCCTCAATGCATTAAAAGGACTAAATAACATATATTCCAAAAACAACAGCATCATTAAAATCTACGAGTACATCACCATGATCAAACTGGCTTGATAAAAATATTCACCTGATATGGGTACCTAGTCATATAGGAATCACAGGAAACGAAATGGCAGATAACGCAGCTAAAGAAGCCCTTGTACTCCCTGGACGAGGACGGGCCATAGTAAATAAAACAGAAATAGCTCAACCTCTAAAGAAAATAAAACAAGGATGGCAGTCTATGTGGGACGAAAGCCCTCCCAGCAAATTGAAGACAATAAAACAAACTGTGCAGCCATGGAATACCTCAAACTCTAAAATTCGTAGAGAAGAAGTAGCTTTAACCCGACTAAGGATAGGCCACACAAGAATGGCCCATGGGCATCTCATTACTAAAAACCAGAATCCGACATACCCCAAATTTAACAATTTACTGACAATAGACCATATATTTCAATACTGCCCTTACTTTATCGCATCAAAGGTAAGCTCATACCTTTAGTCAACCAATCCTGTCCGTACTTGTCTAGCTCGAGACTCGCTCCCAGTATCAAATGGCCATTATTATCACTTTACTAGTGGTGAGGTGCACTTGCTTCCAGCAACATGCCTATTTTTTTCACAACTGAAGAATACGCTGATATTGTGTTTGTATATGGCTTTGCCGATGGAAATGCCTCGGAAGCTGTCCGTGAATACGGTCGTCGTTTCCCAGACAGACGGTTGCCGATTCGCAGAACGTTTTCTTCTACTTTTCGTACCCTGAGGGTGACCGGATCGCTGCCGAAACAACCTGTCGGGGCACGGGATGTCCAGGATGCTGAACGTGAGGAAGAGGTGCTGAATTTTTTTGATGAAAACCCCTCTTCTAGTGTTCGTGAAGCAGAAGCACGACTTGGGATCCCCCACAGCTCACCGAATCAGTGCACCGAATTTTAGTCGGTGACGGAAGACATCCCTTCCACCTCAGCACGGTTCGAGAATTGCTGGTTCCCCAGACGTTTTTTGTGGTCTGATGAAGCAACATTTACGCGTGGGGAGCTTTTTAATGCCCGCAATACTCATGTCTGGTAGGAGGATAATCCCCATGCTGTTAGGCCATCCTCCTTCCAATACCAGTTCAACATAAATGTATGGATGGGAGTGGTAGATAATCGTCTAATTGGCTCGATAATATTGCCCAGACGAATGAATGCGGAATTATTTAGGGAACTTCTGGAAAACCAGTTGTATCCTCTTTTTAATCAGCCTGAAGATCCCCTGCCTGACATCAATCCCACATGGTTCCAAATGGATGGATGCCCGGCCCACAGTGGGAGAGAAGTGACGGCTTGGTTGGATAACCACTTCCCAAACCGTTGGATTGGTCGATATGGACCTGTTCCATGGCCTGCTCGATCCCCCGATCTTACTCCTCTCGACTTCCACGTATGGGGAACGTTGAAGAGCAAAGTTTACTCCGAGCCTGTAGCATCAAGGGAGGAACTCCTTGCCAGGATTGAAGAGCAGAGCAATATCATGAGGAGAGAAGGGCGAGAAATTCTGCGCAAAGCCATTGATTCGGTTAGATTACGGGCTCGTATGAGTAGACAGCAGGCAGGGGGGCATTTTGAGCATTTAATGGGGCAATAAATTAATTTGAATATTTCAATATTGATTTTTTTTTTTTTATTTTAAGAATAATATCCTTATACATATTATGTATTATTATTAACAGTTTCCCTAGGAGTACTTTTACTTTTCATAAACAAGTTTTTTTACTTTTCGTGTTTTGTATTTTTTTATTGTAAATAATATTTTTTTATTTTATGGTTTCTTTTAAAAGAGTAGTAATTAGAATTAGTATTATTAGGTACCTACATTTCAGACATTTTTATTTTAAAGTGTAAAAGACATTATGTATCTAGATACATATTACTTATAATAATTTGTAAGAACTAAATTTATGATTATGTCTAAAATTTAATATTTTTCATAAAACAATTTTAAAAAAATCTGCTTATTTTTATTATGTTCTAGGAGTGTTCGCTCATAAAAAAAATAATCCTTATTTACCTTTGTAATAATTATTGTGACGCGCCATGAGAAAAGGGAGCTTAGGGTGAACAAATGAAAATCTATTTCTTCCCACTAATTTTTAGAAGAGACGAATCAAATGAGCCATTCTGTAGCTCCCTAGGGACAAAAATCGCAGAATTATAACGATTTGAAGTTTAATTTTTACAAATTATAATTTTAGAAAAAAGCAAGCTCCCATTGAAAAACCGTCCGGTCTAAAGCGGAATTTCACAAAACAGCGCTCTTGCACAATGCTTGAGAGTGACCAACGTCAAAAATAGTATTTAACATGTAGTTTAGATGTTCTGAAATACATTTACTAGAAAAAAGTTTTTATGCTCTAGTGAAAAATTTGGGTCTTCATCCTAAGCTCCCTTTTCTCGTGGTGCGTCACAAATATGGAAATTTCAATATGTGAGTGACTAAATAGGTTCTCCAAACATTAGATTGTTATAATAAAATAAAAAAGAAAAGAAAAGCAAAAAAAATACCCTCCTTCTTTGTATTATGTTCTCAGTGTGTTCACTCTTTGTTCTACGCCGCCGATAAATTTAGCGTAATTGTAGTTTTGGAATTGGAAATTAAAGTTTTTTACACAAAACCTTCATTTTTCTGGGTGAATGGGGTATCATTTTAAAGCTTATGAATTGATCCAACTTTTGACCCAGAGGCAAACCTCTGCGCCTAAAATTGGCTGTGCTAGAAAAGTGTAAACACAATCAGAAAATACTAATTTTTAAATTTTTAACTGCTATTAATTACTGTATACCGCTTGTGTGAATAAATAAAATTTTAAAGGGAAGTGTTCCTTATAAGAAATTTAATGTAGTTTTTGAAAATGTCCTCGTTTTTTACGATACATCAACCAGAAATTTAATAATTACAGTTTTTCACTAAAAAATCGTGAATTTAAAAAATACACAAAAAATAGGATATCTCTTCGATGGATTAAGATAGAAATTTCATTTCTGCGCCATTTAACTACAAATAACTTCTAGAATAACCCCCTAAAGTATTGACATCACGAGGTGGGACACCCTGTATAAAGTAAATCGAAATTAAAAGATGATAGAATTTAAAATTAAAATTATAATCGAAAAATACAATAAATAAGAAAAAATAATACTGCAGAACAATTTAACTATCCTTAGGGCATAATTTCACCAGCTGGAGAACTGAACCTGATTTGAGTCATAGCTTATAAAAGAAATTTTCGCCACGAATCTGCATAGACCCTCCTGGAATATCGACCCCCTCTTCTGTTTTAGCTACAGTCGACAGTTCATGCAATAATCAATAAGCATAGAATTAAGTGATTAGCTAGTTATTACTAGTTACTAATTAACTAGTTTATTCTATAGTCGCTGGTAATAACCTGCCACGCGTCTTCCGCTAATTTACGATATGTATTATTAATTTCAAACAACTATTGGTTCCGATTACCACCAATGCTTAAGCAGATGATAGTAAAATAATTATAGTTATGGGCATATACATCTTTCTAGTGTTAAAAATTAAAAATGAAATTTTATAACATACATAACTTTATATAATACAGAATATTCAACCACATTGATATTACAAATGCTCTATACACTAAATACAACAAACCTTAAATTAGTAGTTTTAATTAATAAACGTTCCATTTGCACAGAGCAAAAGTTAGTTTTTGACTAATGTCTGCCGTCAGAACGCGACCATCACAGTTGGCAGACTTATTTTTTTTAGGATCCTAGGTGAACCAGTTTTATTAATAAAAAGTTCGAAATATCTTGAAATGAGTCAAATTTTGAAGCAAAAAATTTGGTTTTCGACTTACGCCTTGGCGACCACTTCCGGTTGGTAAAATTTGTTTTTCAATATCTTGAATAACTCCATATTTAGGTAAACAAATGGTTGATGACGTCTTGAAATAAGTCAGTTTTTTTTTACGAATTAAGACGAGTTTATTGACCTATAAAGTGTGATTGCGGCTGATCTAAGACGGCAGACCATATTTCTAGACTAGACTATATTTCTAGTCTATGGTGAGAGTACTTTTAGCCTACTCAATTAAAAAAATTCTTTAAATCGGACCGGGTATTTGGCTTCAACTTTCGGTCAATTGGGTTTTAAACCAAAGAACTGGAAGGTAACGTTATTCATCAACGGACGACAAAAACTAACAGAATAAAGCCTCTCCACTCTCAACGGTCTAAAACCAGCCATATTTTTACTGCTAACATACAAATTATTGAAATACTAAATAAAATAAACAAATTTACAAAATTAATTAATTGAAGTAATAAGAACAATTTTCTATAACAGTCTTATGGCATTCGAGGGAGTAGGGAAATAGGATATTTGAGGTGTGATGTTTTTAGGTTGGGTGGGATTGTGGTTGTTGGAGCAGGAGTTAGTCCAACTAGGAGCTAGTAACTTTAGCTAAATAATGTTATCCCAAGGTTTTTTGTTTTGTTTTCACAGAAATCTTTGTTATATCATTCTAAATGATACCTGAAAAGTAACCGACCATATCTTGTACACTTCAAGATTTTTAGGGGAGGGAGGTGTATTTGGGGGGACGGGGTTCGTGGGAACTTCAATTCAGGTTCCTAGGTAAGTGAGGTATCCTTTTGTATGAATTTGTTTGAGCTGAATCAAACAAAAACAAAGCTAAGCCAATAGAACCAATAATAAGTTATTAGAATTTTTATATTAAAAAATACAAAATTTTATGTACAAAACTGCTTAGGCATACGTTGTTTATGATTTGTTTTTAAATTTTTAGGCGTAAAGGTTGTTGAAAAAGTTATAAAATTAAATCATTGCGTAATGAAACTAAATTGTGTAGTAAATATTTATTTATTCTGTATTTATGGAATTATGTGACAAGTGACAATGAACAGGTAAAAAAAGGACGTTGCAAGGTGTTAAGAATAAGAAAAGGTAACAATTAGTGAAGGGTTTGGCCTTGACCATGTGGTAGAAAACCCCAGGTAATATAGCATTTCCACGTCAATTGTAACCTTTTCCAAACGATAATTTCTTCAGTTCCATTCCATTCATTCAGTTCAACTTATAGAAGCACTACTATCTCCTCTCTTATCCTATTGTACCTAATGAGCTGCAGCTGCACAGACGACTGCCTGACCATGTGTGAGAGTTTTAAAAATTCACTGAAGTACTCAATCGTTTTTACCAAGTGTGTAGGCCATGGTTGTGGCAACAGAGGCAGCTAACGAAATGATATCTGATGATGATTATTTTATGATGGGATAAAATACTGAAAGTGAGGAGGCAATTCTTGATCAAGAAGAAGTTGACCCAAATACTAAGGAAAAGTTTATTTGCTAGAAAATGGAACTCTGGAGGCTGTGCTACCAATATATCATTGTGATTATTCTGACCAATTCTATGAAAATAGTAATAAATAATTAGTTTTCTTCGATTTTTAAATATAGATGTATCTTTTATTCTACGTCTTTTATTGAAATTTGTTCCACTTGTTTTTGTTCCTGCTCAGTTATTCCCTCCCCCTTTCTTTCACATATGTTTATTACTATAAATTGTAACAAAAATGGAAATAATGCACCTCATTATGTTATTTATATAAACAATCTATCTATTGACTAAACACTAAAATACTTTAAAACGATTACAATATAATTTTCGCAAAAATTGGGAAGACAGAAACCTCTCTCCATCACATACATCGCAAATATCCTTAAATTTAATCGTTAATCCTAATTAAGTGCCAAGCAATCAATTAATAAAACAAAAATAAGTTGAAAGGAATTTAAAACAATTTTAAAAGGATTTACCCTCGATTTTCGCAAAAATGAAAATTGTATCCTATTTCCTGCTTTTGATGTTTCAGAAACAATTAGGGTTACAATAAAAATGAACAGCACCTTTTTGGAGGGAATTTAATTTACTTCGATTTTGTATAGAAACATTTTTGCTCTAAACCTCATACGTTCTGGGGTGAAAATCTAGCTTTACACTCCCAAGCAAATATGCGTGAAGAGCTAGGTTAAGGACATTGGTCGTAAAATTGCGAAAATCGTATTTTTAAATATTAAAAAGGAAGCTTATTTCACGAGTTGAATAAAATCGTTACAGCCTTTTTCAAGAAAATTGTAAAAATGTGTAAAATCGAAGGCATAAAGTAGCACTTCCGGTTAGTCGATTTTGGCGAAAATGTAGTTGTAACATCCCAGGCATATGCCAGCCTTAAATACGCAATTTCAGTTTCGAACAGCTATTAGTTTTTGAACTAGACTTACCACATACACACACACAGACCATTTTGCGAGACTTGGATATTTAGACTCAGAGGACTTTAAAACGTGTACATCAGTTGAAAACTCGTTTCAAAGTTTTTCACTTTCCTTAACTATGTATTTCTTATATAAGTAAATGAAAGTAAAAATTAATACTCAAAATTTATATTAATAAAAATATTATATTCAAAATAAATGTTTTTTTCTCAAGCCATCAAACAGAAATATAAAGAATTATTAGTAACATGCATAATAACAAATGTTTAAAGAAAATTAAACAGTCCCTAGATCAATAAGGCCATTCTCTATTAATTTGAGAAATATTTTCAAAAGTAAATATTAGTTTAAATCATCAAAGAAGACGTTTATCCTCCACAATTTCTATAGGAGAATGAGTGGTGTTTTGCAAAAAATGTAAGTGATGACGGATAAGATGGTCGGGGTAGCGGTCAAGAAACGGATCTCAAAATAGTTAAACTATTTATTATAAGCCAACGTTTCGTCCCACATTGCAGGTCTTCATTAGGGCTAAATGAACAAGATACAAAAAAAGAGATATAGAGAAAATGATATAAATATTAACAAAGACATAATGAGAAAAATAAAAAACAGTAATGGCTGATACAGAACCTGTATGAATTTTGTAAAATAGTTCAAATTTGAAAACAAAAATGGATTTTCACCTGCACCCTTCATGTATTTACTTTTGTTATAATTTCTTATTTACATTCATACCAATATATGTACCTTTTGCCTCTATTTTTAATAGTTTTATATATATTCATAATAGCTTGTTTAGCTATAAATTTAAGGTTCACCCACATGTATAACTGACAGCACCCCCTCCCCCCTCAATGCCTTCTTAATACCTCTTCTGTCCTTTCAAATTTCTGTTTGTCATCCCTCAGAGTCCTCACATACACTCTGAGCTATCAAGGTACGAAATTGTATCCATTTATTTAGTTTTATATTCTATTTCAAATTTCCCAGTTTCATTATTTGTATTACTTTTCTTTTCTTTTTAGTCATCTGTTATTACTCTATCAGTATAATCTTACAACATATTACAAATTCATCACTGTATTGCACATTACTGTTTTCATTTTTCTCATAATGCCCTTTCATTTACTTAGTTAATATTTATATCATTCTAGAATCTTGTTCATTTAGTCCTGATGAAGATCTGCAATGCTGGTCAAAACATTCGCTTATGATAAATAGTATTTTGAAATCCATTTCTTGAATGCCACCTGGACCACCTTATTCTTTATTATCATCAATACAGTCAACCAATAAATATTCAAAAATATCTGTACACTTTTTCATTATAACAATCAAAAGTTAAAAAAATGAATTCCAATATATTCCAAGAATATAATACATGCAAATTAAATGAACAACAGAAAAAAATGAGTTGTTTTGGTAATAATGTAAAAAGTTTTGGAAAATAAGACTGTCTACATGTGGCTGAAATATTTTATTTTAATGCACTTAAGTTGAATTTCTGTACAATAAAAAAAAAAGTGGCTTAATAATTATTTACAATTATTGATATTAAAATTTTCAGTACAAATATTTATTAATTCTAGTTAATAAGGGGGCTGTTGGGTGGATGGGAGTACAATGTAGGCAGGAAAGCATAGTGCCTCCCATCACACAGGCAGTAGCCACAGTATTTGTTTATGTGAAATATACATATATAAACTTAAAACTATTGAAATATGGTTGGATAGGTGAATTTTACTTTACAAAATTGCTTCAGTAAAAACTAAGTCATCTAGCTGCACCTGTATACAACTTTTCATATAGGAAAGTGTACGATAAAAAACATCACACTAATATAGTGTAATATTGCACTAATATAAATTGGCTGTATAAGAATTTATTTTTTTGTTAAGCGCTGAATAAAATTAACATGGACATATACACTAGTTATAAAATTCAAATTAGTCCAAATAACTGACAACTTATTTTCACACTGATCACAGGATGAATAAATTGTTTTCCTCACATTGCCAATAAAACTGATACCTAATTTAGTTTTAAGGAGTCTAAATATATAAAATCACCACAAAAAAACATTATTATTTTAAGCATCTTTTATGATATATGAATACAAAGCATATTAATGAAAAATAATTAAACAATTTAAAAAGAAATAAAAGTAATATTATGAATAAAAAAATCAGAAATAACCACTCATTAACATTTTAAACTAGGACATTACATGAAGATCAGTCATTTTTAAAGATGAATGATATAATAATCATTGTATCTTAAAAAGTTTTAAACCATTCAAATGAAATCTCATGAATAGAAAATATTTATAGTGATTCAAAGAAAACAAACAACATAATTAAACGAAAAATTAAATACAAATGATAAAAATGTGAAACCTCTAAAATATGTTTACATGAAATATAAATGCTAAATTATATAGTGTGATAAACCTAAAAGATTATAAATAAATATTTAAATTTGAGAAGAGCAACAACAGTAATTTTAAATGATAACTCTGTCTATATTTGATGTAAAGCTAATGCTATCAATTGGAATGATTAAAAATTTTCTATTAAATCATAAATATTGAGAGCATATATTTTCCAAATAGACAATAAGAATCCTTCTGCTTGGAATATTTGGTACAATTTTTTCAACTGATCTATTAAATTCTATTTAAATATTAATTAATTCAGTTAAGCCTAGATACATTTATTTACAGTGTTCATTAAAAGGACATAAATAAAAAAAGGGTAACAAATATTTATTTAGATTTTTGATTGATAATTATCATGAATATATTTAATATAAAATAATGGAAGACTTTTACAATTGAACAATTGTTGTTCACTTGTGAATATATTCGCTGTTAATGCGGTTAACACAATTACACAGAAAAACAAAGTATCAACCTTGGAGAGATAAAGAATGTATAAGCAGATGACAAATTATAATTTTAAAAATTAATTATATATATGGTGTCCACCCTATTCAAAATTAAGTTCAACCAATCAAATATGTTAGATGTCTCAAAAAAAAGAGTTTAGGATGTCTAATTTTTTTTGGATTAGGCCTTTTAGGAAATCTATTCATGCAGCTGCAGTATGATGCCAAATGCCAATGAAATATTTTTGAGTTTATGCTACTATTCAATCCAGTATTCATAATTTGGGAAACATGACCTCAGATTTGGATTCAACAACTCCAAAACCACTAAAGGTGTTCAATATGAGAGTATTTCACTCTCGAGAGTAAAACTCGCAAGTGTAAAGGCCTCTGAGAGTTCGATGGTGAGCTCTCCGAGAGTTGTAATTCATGTCACAGCAGGTGTAAGCATCCCCTCCCATCTTCAGAGTGCATTTTAAATCATTCAAAACAGGTTTGAATTTGCTGAGAGTACTTTCTGAGAGGGAGGGAATGCTCACATCTGCTGCGACGTGTCATTACAACTCAACAATTAAAAGAGCTCACCCTAAAACTTTCAGAGGCCTTTACACTTGACAGATTTATTCTCGAGAGTATATCTACCAAAGATTTACTCTCAAGAGTGAAAAACTTGCTCATATAAATGCACCTTAAGAAATGAGTTTCAATGATTTTGAAATCATCTAACTGGATCCACCTTTTCAGATTTCCTAGGCTTTTATCAAAGACCTGAAATATATTATTAGGTTAAACCTAATTTAGGACAAGGTGTCAGTTCTGACAAGTAATTATATGTGTGTGTGTGTATATATATATATATATATATATATATACACACACACACAACTGCATTGTGTTTATTACACAAAATTAAATTATTTTTACAAGTAAAAAAATTAAATTTTTTGCAGTAAGGGTTAATTTTTTAAAAAATATTTTATGATTTGTCAAAACAGATGAATATAAGATAAGAATAAAAGAAGCTTACATTTTAAAAATAACAAAAATGTTATTAGTATGTTAAATAATGAAAATTTGCACATCAAAAATATTATCCAAAAGGAAATTATTTTTTAAAAGAAATTTCTTCCTAATAAGCTTTATTTTAATTTAATTAGTAACGGACATTTAAAACATGAAATAGTTACATTTCACATTTACCACTGATATATAATAATATGCTTTAAAATACTGAAATTTGTAAAGGCACACAGACGCCATATCTTCTTTCAACAGTTTAATATATTGAAAATGTACATTAAAAAAATAGATAAAGTACTATTAGCATTATAGCAAGCAACATTTAAAACAATTGTTACAGTATGTTTTAACTTCTTTCAAAACTTATTTAGTCAAATTATTGAATATATTTTCTACACGAAATAACAGAATACAGAGTGGTAACACTTCTCTACATTCTTTATATATATATAATAGGAAATGATTCTAATTATCATTAGAGGGGCAAATCAAAATTTCTTAAATCTAAAATTTTATTCATCATTAATAACAATGCTTATTTATTAAAATGACGATTCACGGAGAATAAATCAATAAATTGTAATATATTGAAATAAATGATTAATCATGGGCAATTATGTTTCATACATAAATATATATAACTCCCACAACAAATAAACACTTCCATATTCATTCAAAATCCAAAGATTCTTATTCCTAGAATGACAAATAAAACAAATTTGATATTCTCTTAAGTCAATGAAATCAATTTTCCTGGACTGTCGCTGATTAAGATGATTAAACATTTAGAAAAAAATCTTTAAATTATATATTCAGTTTGATAACTATGAACATAGGTTAAGATTGTTTATCCTTAGAAAGAAATAATACAATAATTCAACATCACACTAAAAAGTGGTAAATATTACATAAACTGACACTTAAAATACCAGATTAAAAATAAGTTTCTGAAGATATTGCAGTTTAAAAAAAATCCTAAGTTTTTAAAGTTTTCACAGATGAGTATAAGCTGTTAGGTATAATTATATAATTCGAATTAAGCATTAAATAAGTTCCCACTATCTAGAGAATAACTATTTGTCAGATTATTAGGAACGAGTAACTAGTAAAATAATATAAATATTTTCTGAATTAAAACCTCATGATGGCAATAAATTTAATAGGTCTGCTTTGAGCATGCATATATATTATGTACAATACAATTTATGTTATGATTACCAGTGATATATATGAAGGTAGTAAACATTTATATTTACAAAATGATGCTTTATATTGAATATAATGACAAAAACTATTTACAATTGATAAGGCATATATACATAGCAGTAATTAATATTATCTGTGAATTTCTCATATTGCTATAGAATGTTTTCATAAATATATGAAGGTTCATATTTGAAAACAAAAGTCATTCAACATTCTTTGAATTATTTTAGACCATCATTAATTCTCCATCATGAAAAGTTTCTGGTTTTTAAATTAAAATATTTATTTCATTAACATTTTTTCTAATTTGTTTACTCCTTACCTACAATTAAGGGAAGTTTCTTAATTAAATATCACAAAATAATTAATTTAGTTATAGGATTGAAGTTTTTGGTGACATCTTAATTATTTTTTTTTTAAATATTAGTTAAAAACCTACATATATTATTTGTTAAAAAAAACAATCGTTTGGAATGTAATTTTTTGTTAAATAATTCAAGAAATTATTAGAATTTAATTACAATAAGATCATTAATATTAAATACTGAAGATATCTGGGACAGTAAATATTTACTTTATGTTAAAATAATAATTAAGAGATAAGTAAAACAGTAAATAAACTATTGTAATAATAAAATGACTCAAGTGAAAGAAAAAAAAATGACGACAATCATAAAATTTAAGCTTCCTAAAAAAGTTCAACAATTTACAGCATTTCCAAGTGAATTGTAACCTTTTCCAAATTAATTGTCATCTTTTCCATTTCAATTGTTACCCAACAGGACATGAATGAATTCCATTTTATTTATAATATAATTGAAAAATAATTATTTTAATTAAAATAATAACGTTTGAAATAATTTTGACATATTCTTCCAGCATTTTTTTGTTTATTAGATAATTGTTATTTAAGTGCTAATTGCAAGAGTTAAAATTTTTGAAAAAAATTCTTTATTTATTTTTAAATATTTATTATTTTTTATTTCTTTAGAGGTGGAAGGGTGATAATTAGTCCGAATTACCATTACAGTTAAAACTTATTCGATATAGGCATCTTTAATATTTTATCAAGGACGCTGCTTTTTAATTTACTATCAGATTTTTAACAGCATATGTGTATTTGCCTTATCATACTGTTAATGATTTCTATGATATAGTGATCGTTTATTAGGATTTGTTTAGAGTTTAGAGTTCCGATTACATTTTTTGAATTAGATTTGTTATCAAGCATGCGCATTTCAAATTACCATATATTATTGAATTATTGTTTATAAGACTACACAAAAATGCAGTCCTTGAAAACTTAATAAACGTTAGCTATACCAACAAAATGTGAACTGTAATGGTAATTCAAAATGCACATGCTCGATAAAAAAAATTCAATTCAAAATAGAATCAGAATCCCCGAAAACCTAAAAAACTGTGCCTGTATCAAAGAAAATTTCAACAGTAACAGAATAGCGAAGTGGGCAGGCGCGATCAAAAATCCAATTGAAAAAGAATTAGAAAACTTGAAAGCCTAATAAAAGATCCCTATATCATAGAAACCTTCAACAGTAATAGGAAAGCGAAATGAAAACTTCAACAGTAACACTAAAGCCAAATGCGCAAGCACAATCGAAAATCAGATGGTAAACTCAGAAATAGCATCCTTGAAATCTAAAAAACACCACCTATACCGAAGAATTTTGCAAGCTAATAATTAATTTGAAATGCTCATGGCTGAACAAAAAGTTGATAGTAAATTTGATATTAGCAACAGCAAAAACCTAATGAACGATCACCAAATCGATTAAATCCATTCCCCTTCCTCTAAGAAATAATAAATATTTAAAAATAAATAAACAATTTTTTTTTCAAAAATTTTAACTCTTGAAATTTATACTTAATATTAATTATCTAATAAACAAAAAAAATGTCAAAAGAATATGCTAAAATTATTTCAAAAGTCATTATTTTTCAATAATAATAAAAATAAAATGGAATTCATTCATGTCCTGTTGGGTAGCAATTGAAATGGAAAAGGTTACAATTGAAATGGAAAAAGTTACATTTGAATTGGAAAGGGCTAAAATTGAAATGGAAAAGATGAAAATTGATTTGGAAAAGGTTACAATTGAGTTGGAAATACTATAAAATAAAACAAGCACCTATAACACTAAAAGAAAATCATATATAATATTATAATGTTAAAGTAATAATGTAAATAAATAAAAAGAGTAGAAGATAAAGTAAGAAAAAAATAATAGAATCCTCTGAAGAAAAACACTGATAACAAATAGCTTTAATACGATATCATGTTTTAGAAAAAAATAAGGTGCGATACTTTAAACTATAGCTTGAAAATTTTAACTTCTAATAGGAATAAATATTTAAAAGGTAGCTTCATCTGCTTATACATGCATAAAAATGAAGATATTCTAAATATTTATATGACAGAATGAATTACTTGTGAAGGTGTATATATACACACCCGCAAGTGTGAGTCAGAAATAAACCATAGAACAGGGCTAATATCTAATTATTTCTAGGACCCAATATCACATTTCCATAGCAGTTATAAATTTACAAATTTACATATCATTTATGTACAATCCTAATACAAAGAGCATCATCAAGATATTGAATGTTACATCAATCATGTTAACAACCCTTAAACCAAAACACTCAACAAAACATTTTAGAGAAAATTCTGTTTGTCTCAGAATAAATTCAAAGCATACAGTAAAAATGTTGATAGAGAAATCATTCAATTCTATTTTAATTGGAGACATCATCTTCAAAAATGTGACATAGGTGATGGAAGTGAGATGCACTCAATTTACAACTAAATAATTACTGGAATTAAACTATTTTAGTTATATAATGACAAAGGTTACTTTATCCCTGGGATTGTCTACTAGGTATAATTCAAAGCCATTTTCAACTAAATTATTTGCATTTATGACAAATAAATATTACTAATAACCATTTCTAAAAAAAAAAAAAGGCATTACAGATTAATTGATAAACCAATAATTCAGATGCCTATAAAATATCTATGCTGATAATCTAAAATCAGGATGAAAATAAGAAGAAGGCCATACACCTTTATTATACATTAACAACAAAAATTTATAAAGAAAAAAAATTGGATTGCTTGATAAACCAATAAGCCTGATTTCAACAGATGCTGATAACACTGTTCTGCATCAAAATCCTCCCTTAAACTGAAGTGTTTTTTTTTTTTTTATGTTTTGAGGCATGCTTAAGACAAACTCAAAGGCAGAAAATCTCTATCAGGCACCACTTTGTCAAATTTGGATTTTGGGTCAGAAAATGGGGTGTTTTTCAGGGGCCCAGTTTATATCTGCCTCTTATGTTCAATCACAGTGTCGTCCCTCCCATTAGACAGCAGGAGAGTTAGCAGGAGATTTGTTGAAGAGAGGAGAAAAGAAAGGAATATTGTTTCTCTCTTGGAGGGCTTCCACAGGTACCAGAAGCAAAGATTAAAGAGGGGATTTTCGTGGGCCACAAATCCGCGCTCTTTTTAAGGACCTGGAATTCAAAGGAAATTAAATGAAACTGAAAATAGAGCTTGGTCTGCATTTGAAAACGTGTGAACAATTTTTGGGCAACAAATAACAAAGACGTTGTCGAAGAATTGCTCTTTTATCATATAAGGCCATGGGTTGCAACATGTAATTAAAAATTCATTTTTTGCACTCCCATTTAAATTTCTTCCCTCCAAACTTGGGAGCAGTTTCAGATGAACACAGAGAACTGTTTCATCAAGAGATTGCACAAATGGAGAAAGGCATAGCAGTAAATGCAATGAGAAGATGCTTGCTGACTACTGTTGGACACTACAACGGCAGACAGCTGATGAAGACTATAAGAGGAAAAATATATACACATTGACTAGGCATAAAGTTATATTATGTTCAGGATTAAATATTTTATTATTTTATATATTATTATTATTCACAAGAAAATTAAATAAAGAAAAAAAGAAAAAAAAACATGTTATTTCAATTTTTTTCAAAAACCTCCATTTTCTCAAAAATGGTGCCAGATAGAATTTTTTGGACTTCAGATTCCAACTCAGCACACATGAAATTATAAAAATCAGGAAAAATTTCTCAAGGGAGCAAAAAAAATTTTTCTTTACAGAACAGTGTAATCGGAGATCAGAATGAGAATAACAAGTATACGTCACAATCAGATAGTCAAAACAAAAATGTACAAATAACCACCTGGGTGATTAAAAAAAAAGAATATACTGTTTAAGCTGTGACATCAGGACAAACACAAAACGTGCAAATAAGTGCTTCTATAGAACTGTCTGTTATTGTAATTAGTCCTGCTTCAGTAATCCATTTATACATATTAATTTATAAACAAAAAAAGGATCTGGCTTATTAAAAAAAAAAATCATCATTTGTAAAATACGTAGAACACATTTTTATGATTCAAAATTGAGTTGATATTGAAACTGTATTTGAATGGATCAGCCTAATTTGTACAAAATAAGATTTTAGTGGTATGGATTGGAAATTATTGATTTATAAATGTCCATACAAGCGTCTGGGTATACAGACATCACTGATAAATTTTGTTTAAGAAATAATATTTCTATTGCTATATACAACATTATTTACAATTTTGTGTTATAAATCGATTGAAGAATAACATTATACAGAAAGTGGATAATGTTAAATAATTGGAAATCCTTAATACAATTGAAAATATTCTTTTTTTATCTACTATATCCACACAATATGTTGATAAACTTTCTCTCAAACTCATACAGTTATATTAAATCAATAAACATTAATACTAATAAATCAAAACAGTAATAATCGGAATATTATCTGCAAAACAATTCAGATCTAAATTAAGACAAACCACTCATGTATTATAATAGTACTAAAAATGTACCAGAAACAATGCAAGACAAATATAATTGGCAATTAACATTCAAGAAAAATATTTGATGGTTATGAAAGAGATCAAACAATTGCCAGGAACATAAAAAATAATAAGTTTAAAAGAAAACACTAGGTATTATTTTCCTACAAATAAATTAACTAAGTATTTATAAAGATGATGTTAAATTATGTATGTGCGAGAACCATGTGGCTACACTGCAAGCCAAATCTCAAGTAATGGCATTTACTAATGTTAAATACTATAAATTATTCATTTGTGAATTTTAATAAATGTTTAGATAAATATACTATTACACTAAATTTATAAAGTACAATAACACACACACACTATATATATATATATATATATATATATATATATATATATATATATATATATATATATATATATAAATGATAAAATCCAGACTGTAAATATTTACAGAAAGCTAGAATGAGAATTGATTGCTGATACAAGCGAAAGCAGAAAAAAAAAAAAGCAGAATTCCCCTAATGGTAACTGATCTGAACAACTGCTTTAAGGACATTGTCCTGTACAAAATTCTTGATATGAAAGGTATAGCTCCTAATATTAAAATAATGCCCTGGAAGTGCTTGTGCAAAATAAAGGAAAAGAGACTAATTTGAGAACTGTTTTGAAACCCTTACGCAAGCTAAAAACAAAAAAATACTTCATCTCCAGTAACTTTTTACGTAATAATTTTTTTTAAATTTCCAGAACAAGAAAATTCTTTAATATTGTGAATATATTACTTTAAGTGACAATGCAGAAAAAAAAAGTTTTCTTTAAATATTATGAGGGAGCCATGTTACATTCTGTGAAAAACCAACTAACAAAAATGACAGTAGACTTATTTTACAAAAAAAATCCTCATTAAAAAGCAAAATATTCCACAGTTTATTGAGCTTCTACTTAATAATACAATATAAGCCCCATTGTAATAGAGGGTTATGACATTTATTTTAAATTTTTATACTTAAATACTTCTTATAATTCATAAAAAAATTTAAGTCATGATTAACTTTCTAATTTTCAGACATCAAAAACAGAAATTAAAGTTTTTAATAGGTATTAAAAACATTTTAATTCTTGTCCACACCCTAACAACTGTTTGTATATTATGCTAGCTTCTAGTTACTTTGAAAACGTTGAATTTAAACAGCTATATTCCATCATTGAAAAATTAATAATTAACAGCAATTTATCTTTAATAAACAATATTTTCTGAAATCTCTTAAACTCACTAAATAAAATATAGTAGATTCAATTTTATAAAGCAGATTAAATGCACTCAATGGCCCGAATTAAACAAAAATGAACTATTTGCAATTTAAATGAATGAAATAAAAAACCTGTTTCAGTACTGTTTTAATGCAGTCAATGAATTGCTTATTATTCAAATATATTTTGGAATAATAAAAAGCTGATCTTAAAGTCAAAGGGGAGGACCCCCCTTTATTTTTTAAGCAGAAAGCATAGGTTCAAATATAAATATTTAACCTCAGTTAATTGCAAAAACAAACAGAAAATTTTATTATGGCAAAATTATCAAGTTAAGATTGTTACATAAACATCAAAAATCTTAACAAGATAATTTGTGATATTTTAATGAAAATACTTCAGTTTTGGCTTCCAACAACACATCATTCATCATAAAAATCATAACTAGTTTTCAATGATAGTACGATTAGTAGATCATTCAACTGAGGAAAAAACAAATCACGAATGACTTACCATTAGTTATAACATTCCAGCCGAGAAATTACTTTAATAATGACACATTGAATGTAGTAGATATCTATATAGTTAATTTATAGACCACATTGCTGATATCCCTTCCTATAACATCTTAATATTAAAATAGTTATAAACATAACCAATTTAATGAATGAATTCAATAATCTGCATAATCCTTTCATAATTCAAACATTATTTAAGTCACCTTTTTTTTATTCTTTTACCATTTCGGATTTTTATAAATCAAAGATAAACTCATATCACTTGTACCTTTTCTAGTTCAATAATTGATACAATGAGTTTCAAGCATACACATTATAGATCATAGAAATATTGTAAAAAATTCCATGTTTTATAAAAATCAAATACAGCAGAGTCCATATCAGTAGTATTTGGTTCCATTACAAATGCCCTCTAAACAGTCAAATAATAAAAATTGTCAGACATTTATAGTGCTATAGACAGTAATTTTATTTACTATCTAACTAGCTTTCAAACATTCTGTCCAATTTGAGTTTATCACATTCAGAGGTCCTTTCAGTCCTATCCACCTCATAATACCGAGACCCTACTATATACAAAAACAAAACATTCACTGTAAGTGATTAAATAAACATAAAAAAAACAAATACAAAAGAACGGACCATATTAATAAATAAATATTGAATCATTAATTTTTTTTTTTGTTAATAACATCCATCTAAACATTTTTCTAGACAATGATGAGAAAAAACAAAAAATCAATCATTTAAAGAACTGCAAGATATGACAAATCAAAGCTGGCCTAAAATATTTAACTAAATTCAAACCTAGATAGATAATTTGTTATTTAGAACATTAACCGATGAAAGACTTTGCATAATGGGAGAGATAATTTTATACTAAAATATAGTTGTAATTTTAAAAAATTATATGAATAGTACAAATAGTTTCAAAGTAACATGCAATTAATATACACACAGCAAAAAACAAAAAACAAAGGCATCTTCCTTTAATAGTACAGACTCAGACGACCAAATAAGTGATAAGTGAAGAGAATCATAATTCAACTTTGTTTAGATTATTCTGACAAAATAAGTTCACATAAAATCCATTTTTTAAAATTATGACTGATGTAATGTGAATCTATCACCTTGTAGTGGATTCACTAACACCTAGAACAGTAAATAGATGGCCAATGAGTGCAAATTAGTTAGATTGAGAACTCCAGTCTCCTTTAACAACATCATTTTTATCGAACACAGTTACAAAAAAATGATGGCGAAAAACAACTAGTGTAAGAATCACTTTTTTGTCTTCATTATTTTCCTGTCCACACAGCGTAACTTAAAAACACCATGTTTTTTTTTCTTCTTCAACTCATTTTAGAAAAATGCTAATGATGGGACAAGAGCTAATTTGTTTATTTTATTTTTGCTGTGTGTATCAAGGTGTAAATGTTTTTACTAATAGGTTTAATCATTCAAACATCAATAAATAAAGCATCTAAAAGTATCTCAAAATAAAGGTTTAATGAAATGAACTGATAACCAACAAATTTTAGTAAAAATAACTCTAAAAAAATGTTATTTATATCACCTTTTCTGGAAGTTTATCCTTCAGACTGAGATCAAATTTTCACCATTACAACAAAATGATAGGGCTTATAAAAATAATAAAGATTTAATGGAAAGCAAAACCAAGCAAGCAAAAAAACAAGCCTGTTTTTATTCAATAAACAATTAGTATGACTGATGTGTTTCGAAAAAGAAATGATGTTTTATTTTCATTCCCTGATTTATTTCAATCAATAAATATAGTATTCTGCCAGATAATTAACAATTTTTATTATATATTTATATCTATGTATATATATATATATATATATTATTTACAAATTCTAAATATTTTACAAGTTTTATATTTAATATACTTTAGAGTTATTTTACATCATCAAATTTCCTTCAAATAATTCACAGAAAATAATTACATACCTATATACAAATCTTGCATTTTTAATCACAGATAAATGCATTTTCTATGTATAAAATGCTAACATCTTAAGCATCAAGTTAAAAAATAAAAATCTTTAGAAAAGAAATATTTATATTTTTAACAAATCTATGATATAATATAGATAAAGAAGAATGAAGGTTATAAGCGAACACATGCACAATTTCCAGGGCATAAGGAAAAGGTTACCATTTAGTTTTATCAAAAATTAGAATATTTTTTAAAATTTTAATATTGGGTGATAAAGTTTTATAAACCTATAGAAAAACAAACTAGCGATTAGACAGAAACGAACTAAAGATTGATAGCATGATGCATGTAAAAAAATAATTTCCATGTTATATAGAATATAAAATAAACAAAAGCATAACAATGTTCACCCATCATATATGTCACATTTGCATCTATTACCATAAAATTCTATAGATATGTATTGAATATTGCCAACAAAATCACTAGAACAAACTAGAGTGATTAAATTTGAATTATAAAACAGACTCTTTTTTTTTTTTTTTCCTTTTTTTTAATGTTTTAAAACAGTGAATGTTACATTTTAGGTGAGGCTAGGCTATACAATTTGTATATTTGAAGTCAGTCAGAATTTTAAATGTATGTGTGTGTAGATACCTTCGCATCACACCCACATACAAACACCAACATTATATGCATTGAATGCACTGGGAAAATTACATGAGGCTAACAACAAAATGAATTTAAAAAAATAGATGATAATAATAAATAAATAAAATAAAGTAATTATAAGTATATATACAATATTCTCAGTAAACCAACAAATTGTTATATCTTTTAAATAAGTTTGAAATGTATACAACTTAGTGTATCGGATGATGATACAATCACAATATAACAAGATGAAAATCAAATTTTTCTAAATAATAATATTAAGAACAGCTTATAGCTTTAGCATAAAAATCATAATTTAATAAAATAAACAGTCAAAATTTAATTATGTTATTGAAGCTTTGGTTGTTAATTTACAAATAATAATTTACATAAAATTTAAATGTTTGAATTATAACTTATGATTGGAGGTGAGCCAAGTTAATCCTTCATACAAACCATCACCAGTTGTGGCACAAGATGGCTGAACATACCAATTACGGTCTCTTATACGAGTTAATCCCAGTTTTTCTTGAATTTCATGAGGCTTCATTGCTAGAAAATATTTTAAAAAGTTGTGAATGTAAATACCAAACACAGCAAACTTTGAAATTAAAAAAAATTTTATCCATTACAATTTGAATGATTTTTATTCTATTACTGTCACTTCAACATAAATTTAATAATTGTAAAACATAAAATAGTAAAAATTAAAAAAAATATAAACTGAATGAGACTCCTAAGTATATTTTTTATTTTAAAAAACACTCAATCTCACAGTAATAACTGAATGGCTACTTATAAATAAACCATGATCTGATCTAGTAAACGGAAATTAAAGTAGTCATTAATTAAATATGGCAGACTACTAAATAAATAAATAAGTAGAAATAAGCGAAAAACTCAAAAACTAGTGGGAGAGGAAAAATGATAAACATGTCTTCAAAGAGGAGCCTACAAATTTAGAAAAATTCATATTATATCTATTACATGCCATATTGTAAACATATTCTCAAATTCCTCAATGATATGGGATGTGATTTATGTACCAGGTCAGAAGAGCAATCACAAAATTAAAAATAATCAAGGAAGAAAAATTACTTTATTTACAAAAACATAAATAATGAAATTAAAAAAAATTAAACTGTTGAATATTCACAAAGACCTATGATGTAGAAAAAAGGTCTATAGAGTCTAGAATTCAGGAAGATTAACACCAAATTATGAAGTATAAATAAATAAAATTATGTTCAAAGCCAATAATCCAATTAACAAAATATAACTAACTTCTTATAGGTTATTTTAAAAAATATATAAAATAAAAAGAAATGGGAATTAAAATAATAACTAGTGGCAGAATGATTTTAAAAAGCATATTATAAACATGATAAAATAAAAAGTTTCAAGGTAGTTAGCATACCAATGTACTTGCCCTTGATTGAAGCACATAAATACGTTAAACCCCAAATAAACAAACAGCATACCAATGTATGCAATGACCTTAATTGAAATTTCCTATATACAGGGTGTCCAGCGATAAGGAATGAAAAACTTTAAGTATTTCAAGGCTGTGAACTGTAAAATTCAAGGCGCTATTCCTCAATTTATTGGATTAAATTTCAAACAAAATGGAAACCATAAAATATTGTATTTGGTTGACTTCTGAAAAAATGAACAATGTCAGACTTGAGAATGAATTTAAATAATTATAAAGGTTCTATTTTTGTTTAATAATCAAACATTGTTACCCAACTTCTTACACTGAGGGCTCAATGCGTCACAAAAATTAAAAAATACAGCATAGAAACAATAATTTCAAGTGTAAATAAATAATAATCACTTGTTAAAATAAATTTCATCATTAAAAAAACGTCTGCCAAATAGGTCAGTATAGCTTCCTCTCTCTTTCTAAATTCAATGTTTAAATTGTTTATCTCGACATATTTGGAAAATTGCACAAAAACAAATTTGGTTCAAAATGTACATCCTAAATTGAAACTCGGTGCTGGTTGGAGGGAGCTAATACGTTATTTTACTGTTCCATAACATCTCTAGTTCATTTAGTGGCAGTTGTGCAAGGTGAGACATGAAATAAAACTATTACATGTTCGAGATAATAGACAGACTGATAGACGAAGTTAGTGGAAGGAGGCATTTTCTAGCTTTCTTGGAATTAGAAATAGTAAGGGGAACAACTAGAGCATCGACCCTCTTTTCAATATTCGAAACACTTGTTGCCAAGTACTAATGGAAAAGTAAAATTATTAAACTAAAAATCCCTGATGACAGGCCGTTTTCAAGTATAATTCCCGATCTTCAAGGAATTCAAGGCTGCTGGACACCCTATATATAAATACGTAATTTTCAACGGTACAATAAACATATTAACTACTCAAAAAGTAAATATACCATCAGGTAAATCCTGTTTGTTGGCAAATATTAGAATTATTGCATCTCTCATCTCTCTATCATTTATAATTCGATGAAGTTCTTGCTTTGCCTCATCTATTCTGTCCCTATCAGCACAATCAACAACAAAAATCAAGCCTTGAGTTCCTGTGTAATAATGACGCCAAAGAGGACGAATTTTATCTTGACCACCAACATCCTAAAAAAAAATAATTCTGATGGTTATGACAAATCATGTGATATAATGCATTCACACAAATATAAACCGAAAATTTAGTAAGATATAAAATATTTTAATATATTTATATATGAAGGCACATCGTAAAAAAAAGGTTCTCCAAGCGATTGAGCCATGGGGAGGTTTTAGCTAACACTTCCACCAGCAACACTGCCATGTGAAGTGATTCCTCCAAAAATACTTGGATTTCAAATGATGAATTTGGTTTTGAAAAAAAAATTTGTTGCCTATATTTAAGAAATAAGGGTACCTTCTTTGCTTGCTTTTTAAACTGTGAAGACTATGCTGAGCAGGATATGCTAGCAGAAAGAGCAAAAATTATGTTTCTACTAAAAGTCCTAAACAAGTAATTGCCGGGACTATAAGAGACACCTAAGAGGTTGATGTGGAAGGAGTGCATTGTCCCTGACGCCCAGAACCTGCAGAACACCATAACTAGAGAACAATGGCATAAAATAAGAGAAGTAAGATACCAACATCCAATAGAGTTGGATTGCACACCAAGATTCACTGTCTGAGTTATAGTGCCAAACAAATAATATAAGTTAATTTTTATTTCATTGAAATGGTAATCAAACATATATATAAAATGTCATGCTACAGTTTTGCTAATTATGTACATTTCTGGAGAGCTATCATATAACGTTCAATCCCAACGATCATCTTTCCTACGTAAAACTATTCAAAAATGATAAGTTAAAGAGTATAAAGAGGGAAATTTTGAAATATATCCATAATCTTAGTAAATATACTCAAGGAAAGGGAAGACACAAGGTGTATTAACCAGTTACTTCCATTGGGGGATCAATTAAAAAAAAAAATTACCTCAATAATTATAAAAACCCATCATAGAATAAAATCAGTTATTTATAAAAATAGGCAGTTTCATCATTTTTGACTAAATTATAATTAAAAAAAAATAAAAATTGATTTTTCAAAGATTAGTTTAAAACTTTCATAGCTGAAATATAAAACAGGGTCAGAGTAACTGCTGTAGAGGATTTTATTTTTTGGAAGCCTGTGAACTGATACTGGTAAAGTTCAATGTTATAATGCCCTAAGGCTGGCTTTACACTTGTGTGTTATGACATAACAAGAAACACATTTGCCAATACATGCCACATATGTAAACGGTTGTTATAACATATATTTGTGTTATGAAGTTGTTTCTGGATGTATCTGATAGGAGTTGATTTTTCAACAGAGAACAAAGGGAATTCGTTCCCTGATAACATGAAACAAAACCACCGTTTACAAATGCACCAACAAATAGTGAAACATTCTTGCCTTTTATTTAGTTCTTTTTGAATTATTACATATAAAAACTAATTATAATAATACCTAAAAAATAAAAAGTTATTGTAACAATTACCGGCTTTCTATCAATTGATTAATGAATTGAAAATATCACTAGTTGATTTATAATTTTAATTATTGACCCCTAACTAGTAAATATTAAACTAATTGTTAAAGATTATTATTAATGAATAATAATTTAAAATTATTATTACATATTTCAATATTAATTATAATAATACTTAGTAAATAAATAGTTATTGTAATAAAACAATAAAGCAAATTTTACCATAATAAAAACAATTAATTGAACGAAAGGCATTATCTGCCCACTCTACAAGAAGGGATAGCAGCTGGAGTGCAACAATTACTGGGGTATTGTTCTTCTTTCATGTGCTTACAAAGTACTCTCAAATATCCTCTTCGAGAGACTGGTTCCCCAAACGGACAGAGAGATCGGTAAGTATCAGGCATGGTTTAAAAGGGAAAGATCCACAATGGATCAACTATATACACTGAGATTGATGTTGAAAAATATAAGGAGTATAGAATCGTAGCCCATCATCTCTTTGTCAATTTTAAATCTGCCTACCACAGTGTTGCCCGACCGGCGCTTTGCCAGGGTCTAAAAGAGATGAATGTTAGAAGAAATTAGTGAGACTGGTGAAGATGACAATGGCGATGACAGTGGTGTGCGTGGGAATTGATCTTACTGACCCCTCTGTCACAAATTGCGGTGTTAGGCAGGGAGACGCTTTAACCTGCCACCTTTTGAATTTTGCAGGGGAGAAAGCTATAAGGAAGTCTGGAATCCAACTTCGATCAACCCTGTTCAACAGCACAGTCCAGCTACTAGGGTACGCTGATAATTTTAACATTGCTGCCAGATTGGAACGGGTCCTGCGAGAATCATTCCAGGCCCTGGAAGATGCTGCCAAGTTGTTAATGATGCCAAGACGAAGTACATGTGGATTGGAGGAGCCGAACCAGGAGCTGGATATTTTGATGCAGGAATAATCACTTTCAGAGGGTAAGCAGCTTCACCTATTTGGGTTCGGAAATAAACGCTTGTAATGACATATCTCAGGAAATAAACAGGAGGATTGCAGTGGCTAACCGTAGCTATTTTGGTCTTGCCAAGCATTTTAGAAGTAGAATTCTCTCTAAGCAGACCAAGATCAAACTCTAATAGACTCCAGACTGCTTAGTTGTCACTTATCGCTCAGAAGCCTGAGGGTTCACGAGAGCAAAAGAGCCCAGGATTTTTGGCTTCGAAAGGAGCATTCTCAAAGGAATTTTCGGTCCTGTTAGACAGGCTGACCTCTGGAAAAGAAGGAAGAATGCTCAACAAACGAGACTCTACAACGATGTTGATATAGTTAAGTTCGTAAAGGTTGGAAGAATTCGATGGGTGGGACAAGTGGAAAGAATGGCTGCCAATGAGATCCCAAAAATGATCCTTATAGAAAACAGCGAGTTGGAGAACCGAATGAGCAATGGATGGACTCAGTCTCTGCGGACCTGTCCCTTCTTGGAGTCCGAAAGTGGAGAGCTGCAGCAAATGGGCGTACAAACTGGCTGAGACTTTTGGAGGAGGCCCAGTGTCGGTGATGGGACTTCGTGCTGCTTATGATGATGAAAAAAAATTAATTATCTAAAAAGCAGGTTACCAGTTCTTTTTTTTTTTAACATTTAATTTTGTTTAAAGTATTTCCAAAATTAACTTTTGATTTAAAACAATTTAAGACATGAATTTCACTTACCCATACATTGAATTTCACATTTTTATAGGTTACAGTTTCAACATTAAATCCAACTGTCGGTATGGTAGTAACAGACTGACCAAGTTTCAATTTATATAGAATTGCTGATAAAATTAAATTAAAGAAAAAACAAAGACATTTAATGCTCTACTCTAATAAATAAATTAAAACATAATTTACAGTAATTAACTAGCACAAATTGTTATTAATGAGTTAATCCTTGGTAAACAATGATTGAAAGAAATAATAAAAACAAAAACATTTTTTATTTTAAGACAACAAATAATTCATAACAGCAATTATTAAAATATACACACAATGAAAAATCTAGTATAAAGATCCCAGTAATTATAAAAGCCATAATAGAATAAAATAAGGTAAATTAAAAATATGCAGTTTTATCATTTTTGACAAGATTATAATTTTTTTTTTTAAACATTTGAGCTTTCAAGAGTTAATCTGGTACTAAGCTATATTCCAACAAGTCAGGGGACTACTGCAGTATATATAAATAAGTACCTAATAAGCCGGGGAAAAAAATCTAAGAAACTCCAAAGACTTACAGACACAAATCTTAATAAAAAAAAAATTGTCATATTTCACAGACAATATTTGGGTGATTAGAGTATTGCATGATTCTCAATTGGATAATATAAGCCCTGTGAAAAATTCCTGGAACAGAAAGAATGAAAGACATCATTGCTGATATTAAAGTTTCCTTTAATACATCTTGTTAGTGAAATGTTCCAGAGTAAAACAATGTTGAACAACTCTAAACAGCAGGGGTACCAATCACCCCCAGTTTCCTCAGTCAAAGACTCGACTTCCCAAACTTACTGCTAGTGCTCTGTGAATCTCATATTATTATAATTTATGAAAATATAATATTATTTTCATTTTTATTTTAAAATGCTATGCACCACTTATTATAATTTAAGTTTAGATATAAATTTTTTTTTTCAAACCATCACCCTCCACCAGACAACAGAAAAGCACCACTTTTTGCACTCTCCCTCCCCCCATTTTAAGCATCGCACTATGCTCTGTAATCATAAAACTTCTAGGTGAAATCAAAATCAAGGTATACAGGGTGTCCCCCAAAAAAGGATAACCCTTGGGGGTTTAATGAGGATATTAACAAAGAACAATATTTGGATATTAATGAAGAAACGACTCATTGCATCAAAAAACGGATTGAAACTAACTTTATGGAAAATTAGATTTGGCATTGAATGAGACTAATAGCATCGCTATAGATCAAACAAACGATCTTTGGTGAATTGTTGGACTTGACATGATTTTCAAAATGAAGTAGTACATCGCTGTTAAACCCAGTTTTACCTTTCTGAACAAATTTGTTTCAGTCTGCCGGTTTTTAGAATGTCTTTCATTTTTACAAAACAACCTATTTTACTAAGTTGGTTTGAAATTTGACATTTGCCAGTCGTTGTGAAAATCATGTAAACGCTGACGATTCGCCAAAGATTGTGTGCTTGATCAATCGAGCTACTATTGGTCTCATTCAACGCCAAATCTTATTCTTTATCACGTTAGTTTCAATCCATTTTTGGATGCAAGGAGTAGTTTCTTCATTAACTGCCAACAAGTGTCAAAAACATATATATTTTTTTCATGTTTTTGGCCTGAAAACTGGTCAAGACCTTATTTGCTGGCCCATGTTCATAGGAACTTTTCTGTTCAGCGTTATAATTTGCCCTAAAACCCCCAAGAACTATCCTTTTTTGGGGGCACTCTGAATATATATTCCACTGAATAGTGCAATTTCATACACCCAATTTAATTTCTATAATATAATTTTTTTTTTAAATTAAAGCGAATTGTAGAACAGCGACTTATCAAGTCATCCAAGCATATTTTAACTAAAAATTTAATAATTTATAATGTGATTGTTTTGGCTGTTTAATATTTCATTTCCAATTACTAGTAGAGCATGCTGAAAATGCTGAATGTGATTAAATCAAAAGACAAAAAAAGAAAAATTGTTTATTGAATACTGCTTAGGCATTCATTATAACAGCGTTCAATTTTTTTTTTTCGCTACACACCCAACCAAAATCTTTTATGAATTGTGAATAAACAAAAACTGCTTTTATCAATAATCAATGACTATGACTTGTTGATAACATCATTCATTAAAAATTATATATATTTCGATTTTAATAATACTAGAAAAATACTAAAGGATACTAGTCTTCCCAGCAGCATCAAGACCCAACATGAGTATACGCATTTCCTTGTTGCCAAAGATTTTTGATAGAAGCTTTCCCATTGCTGAGCCAAGTCATACTAAAATAAACAAACAAAAATACTTAATACGGGTAATACTAAAGAGGAAACACAAGAGATAAAAGAAAAATGATCTAATTAATCTATTAAAAAAAATAGAACTATTATTCTTGATTGTCAAACATTGATAAGCAAGAAACTCTAATCTTTCAAAGCTTGAATATTGAGGTTAAAATAATAATGTGATACTTTATGTTTACCTCAGACAATTTTTTTAAAATGGCCTTACCTTTTAGTCCAGAATGAAAACTTGGAATACGAAAATGATAAAAGCTATTTATAGATAGCATATGGTACGTGGTACCACTTGGTGATTAAATGTGTCTTCCCTCAAGTTCCCAGGCAGTCCCTCGTACTACTCAGCTTAGTAAAGGAAAACATTCCTTCCACACCACGGTACCGCTTGGCAATGACTAATTCCATTGGTTAGGGAACCAAACAAATGTCTGATACCCTTAGTATGTTTGGTTTTTTTGGTTTGTTTTTTTAATAATAAAGTTAAATTGCAAATAAAAATATATAATTAACCCGATATTAATATTTGGTTAGAAATAAATAATATTTTTATTGGTTTCAACAGTAAAAGAACATTTACCAGAACACTAAAACAATAATTATTAGTGCATTTCATTAAAACACGGTAAACAATAAAAGGGTTCTACGGGACACGTAGGGCAATTATGTCACAATTTCTTTTATTTGATTTGTTTGTTATTTTTCTCTGAATTTTTTTCTGTTTACACCCTTTACAGCCTTGTCACACTTTTCTATTTTAACTTTCCAGACTTTGTAGAAAATATCGTGGCTGCTGATATTTAGTGATAGCAATACTGCTTACCAACTACTACCACGTTCCCAAAGTCTTTCGCACTGTGCCCCGGTGGTACAAGGTACTGCTGATTGCAATGCCATTAAAAACAGATGTGAATACATTAAGAAACATTAGGGTTGTGTAGAATATCATTTTATAATCTACCTAACTTATATTATTGGGAAAAGTTTGGCAAAAAAAACAAGCCTTATTTCTTGTGGTATATTCCTGGGCACGATAACTGTTAAGAAAAAAAACAACAGTCAATTGTTTAACATTCTAAGTAATTTATAATTTACCCTTCGATACTCAGGTCGAGTGAGTAAGACCCAACTCAGTTTTACTACTATAATTAAAAAAATATTTTATTAAATAATTTCTTATTGCTAGGGAAGTTAATATATTATGATAAATTATTTTGTGAAGGACAACTTCCCATTGATCTTTAACTTTATATTTAAAAAAAACATTTTCGTAATATTGTTTTCGACGTTTCGAAGTACTTCTTCGTCATCAGGATCTTTGTTTTCTTTAAATTACATAATTCCTTCCCCATGTCCCGACATCTGTACAATTTTACTTTGTCAATCATTGATCGTTTCATTATAAAAATTATCTGGGGAGTGAATTTTCTTTTACATCCTTGTCACACACACACACACTGTACTATCATTGGAAACAAATATTTTCTGAAATTGAACCGTTACAATAAAATTTTAAGTAAACTGACTATATATTTTATGAACTATTCTTTTATTAGTTAATAAAATAATTTTTTTATTATCAGGTCATATAGATCCGAGGTGATAGTAGTTGCACCGGAATATTGCTGAGTAGTTAAGGATTAATACATTTATTTACTTTTAAACTCAATGATCCAAGTTTTTTTCTTCAATTATTATAAAACTAGGCACTGATACCTTAGATATTGATGGCTCCTATTTCTTCATCAACTTAAAAGAATTAAGTGGCAGAAAGAATGTTGAGAAGTATCAGAAACCAGTATAAGTCATTCAATAGAAACTTACACCAAAGCAATAGCAATTAAACATTTTTAAATTTTTTAATTCAAAATTTGTAAAATTACAAGAAGAATTTTAGGTAATATAGGAACAATAATTTATACCTCTACAAAACTTCAGTTGATTTTGCAATAGTTATAATAATTTTTTACTAAATTACTTAAGAAATATATAATATTCATAAACATTTTATAACACTTACCAGTACATATGAAGTTCAGAAGCAACACAAGATGAATAATACAATATAAAAATTTGCCAAAATGTTTGAGCCCAGCCAACCTCCAAATAAAATGCAGAAATTTCAAATAAAATTAATGAATTAAGAGAAGGTTTGAAGTACTAAAACATAAAAATTTTTTTTTTAAAGTTATAAAATTTAATCAAAACTTTAATTATTAAGAATGTTTCAAAAATCTGAAATTTAGGTGAATAAAAATGCTTTATTAAGTGCTACCTACTAAAAACAATAATTTATACTTAGCGAAGCTACAAAGGAGCAACTCTTGAAACAATTAAAGCAATATTAATTCAAGAAAATGATTCCAGATAAAAATTCCTTGACATAAAAATTTAAATATTCATTATGATCATATTTCAATACTTCATAAAAATCAAACTAAACAATAATTCAAGTTTACTTAACAATTATTTCAAAACTTTTTATTACACAGAAAATGGGGTAATTTCACAGAGAAGTCTACTACTATGACTGAGGACCTCTTACGAAAAAGTAAATTCACACAAATAATTAAAATATTCAGAATTATTAATTTACAAGTAAGGGTTTTTCACAAATTTATATTTTATGTCTTGTTAGTCAAGTTAAAATGCATTTTTAATTCAGAGAATAATCTTTAGATGTTATTAAAAAGAATAGGGCAAGGTGCATTATGCCTCAGTTTCAATCCAGATCTTAAAGCTATAACATTATTTCTGTCAAGAATAAAATTCAAGGTCAATAATATGTATATATTTTCTATCCCTTTCAGAAAAGAAAACAGACAGAAAAAAAAATATATAAATATATCTCGGGGATGATGAATTAGGTATGTTGAATAGTACCACAAGAAGTAAACAATAGATCACTAGGTTCAAAAGCGGAAAATTTAAATTTAATATACTTTGATTAATACAAATTTAATGTAAACCAAAAACGTAACCTTGAAGAAAAATGAGAAGAGTGAACAAATATAAAATAAAGATAAAAAAAAAAAAAAATTGTAAACAATTATAATAAGCAGGAAAAACTGTGAGGAATTTGTGGTCCAGTACTTGTAGATGGAGAATGGAAACGGAGGAAGAACCAGGATATCTACCAGAAGTTTGATGCCCCTGATGTCGTTAAATTTATAAAAGCAGCCCGACTCAGATGGGCAGGCCATGTTGCCAGAATGGGAGATGATGCGATACCAAGCTTCTGACTGAGATCCTTCATGGTGGACGATGCGTCGGAAGACCCAAGTTGCGATGGAGGGACTGTGTGGACACCGATGCAAAGAAGTTTGCAGTGAGAGACTGGATGATGGCAGCAAAAAATAGGGACACCTGGCGGTTGCTGTTGGCGGAGGCCATGACTTGCTAGCTGGTTGTAGTGCCAAGAAAAGAAGAAGGAAAAACCGTGAATGGAAAAATATGAACATGTGGTCTCCTTATACCCTACAAATTAACTTTTAGTAACACAAAATAGTTAACATAACAGAACAGTGACAATCCTTCTTTGAATAAATTAAATTAAACTCAAGATTATTTAAATGAAAATTTCAAATAATGTAACTAGTTTTGTTAAAAACTTCAACCCAGCATTCCACTATCTATCACTTAGACATTTAAATATTAAAAGCCTCACATGAATTATTAGATAAAGCATGCATATCTTTCCTCACTAAGTGATAATAACTGGTCGCAGATACATTAGAAAGATTAAGAATTCAAGTCTGTAATAAATATGTATATGAGGAAATACTAATGTTGATAGCATCATCAAACAACTATGACACATAGATTCATACTCTACATCATAAACACAAACAGAACACTTTCATATTAAGATGGAAACCATAAATTCTAAAATAACCTCAAAACGCTTTAGGCTCAAATGAAAAGTACAGTAAAATCCATAACACAAGAGATACATCATGTAAATGCAGATTATTAAGAGGTATACTGACATTAAAACAGAGTGTGATACTTATACAAGGAATATGAACTCAGACAAAACATACTTATCTATTCTAAATCAGCTTCATATATGTTAGAAAGGGAGATTTCGAAAAAGGGGGGCCATTATAGTCTTTTGAGTCATTGTATATATTTTAATTATTTCACTTTTATTATTCATGACTTTTTAATTATTTTTTACCTCAAAATTATTGCACTGATGCAGCCCAAGTATAAAATCGTAGACTTTTACATGGTCTTTTAATTAAGTAAGTTATCAACTATAATTTTTAAACGAATCAACAGTGTGAGGAAAATAGTAATACACCCAAATTTATATCAATATATGAATGTTTGAGTAAAACATAAAAATGTCTGTGTATAAGTATTGAGCACTTTGTAGTTTGGGCAATTGTAAAAAAATTGCTGTAAATAATTTCATCCAAAATAATTAGCATTCAAGCTCAAATCATGTAGGTAGAACTTTTTTTTCATGGATTATTCGTAAGCTTCCATAATTTTAACTAAACCGCAAGATAAATCGAATTCACTATTAGTGATACGGTATCATAATTAAAATCTATATAAAGTTTGAAAAATAAACAGAATCACAAGGACAAATAAATCAAAGGTAACTGTTTCTATAACTCTCATCCAAAAACAAGGGGCAACCTGGAGAAAAATAAAACAGTTTCCTTGGGACCCCATGAGTGAGTGAAACTATGAGGAGTGAAATTTAAATATGACTCATTTTAAAGGAAGCAAAAATACTTAACAGAAAAGCAAGAGTGTAGATAGCAGAACTGAGATTTTAAATTTTGAGACCTACCTATTATGATTGAGAAAGGAATTACCTACCTCAACTCTGATTATTGTATACTGTATAAATAATCAGAACAACTGTCACCCTCTGCATAGTTACAATGAATATCGACATGGGTTATTGCAAATTAAGTACATATATTTGTAGTGATGGAAGCCAAGCTTAAGTTGTGCAAAGTTTCAGAAACAGCTTTGTAGATGTATTAATGAAACACTAAAGTGAAAAACTGAGAACAGGTTGCTAAAACAGGAAGAATTATGCATAGATGGTCATACTTTTTGAACATCAAAACATGGAAAACGAAGTAAATTTGATTACCAATGTGAATTCATACCTTTAAGCTGAACTACACAATGAATAAAAACAAGTTAAGCTATCTGAATGTAAAACACGAATGTGTAGAATAATTAAGACGAAAAAAGTTAAATTCTAGTCAAACAAATTAGATTAAAACTAACCTGGATATTCTATTATCATTACCTAGTTATATAAAAAGTAATTAATCGGGTAGGAAATTAATAAATAGAAAAAACAAACAAAACGTTACATTTCAAAGAGATAAAATTCATCTAAATTATAATTGAGTCTACCACATATCGATATACCTGTAATTTGGATTTGATTTCTCTCAATGAACTAATATAGAACAACTCTTCCAACTTCAAGCAAATCAATTCAAGGAGAATGGCTCCGCCTACCATCATTTTGACAATATACTCCCTCGAAAGCTTAAATAACAATTCCTAACGTGGGCGTCTTATATATAATACAATAATGTAAATTCAATCCAAATAAAAGTTACTTTTATTCTATTTGTCCAATTTTAAGTTGTTTATATATATATATATATATATATATATATATATATATGTTTTTATTCCCCTACATTATTCCTTTGTATTTTTATTTTTTTAGCCCTAAAGAAGACTTACGATGTGGGTCGAAACGTTGGCATTAAATAAATAGGTACTACTATTTTATTTTATTCCTGACCGCCAACAGGACATCTCCATGATTAAAGTTAATTTTATTTTAATAAGAGGAAAATAAACTAAACACTTTCTAAAATTCACTATGTCAATTTCTGTCTCAATTCATGAACATATCTGTATCAAACTAGGAGGATAATGAGATGTAAAGAGTAATGGAGATGACAAACGTATCAAAATGCATTGTGTAGATTGAGCCCGGAGAAGGGTTGAGTTCGGAATGAGCGGCCACGCCCATTGCGCCTCAACATACCTTCCTACACTCGGGTAAATTCAACAATTTTGGGTTAATTTGAAGTTAAAACAGGAATTTATTACTATTTATTCACTCTGATATGATATAATTGATTACTGATTCGCAAAATTAATATTTTATCAACTATTTCGTCACTCCGATATTATTATGGAATTTATTACTATTTCGACACTAACTATTTCATCACTCCGATATTATTAATGAATTTATTATTATTTCGTCAATCTGATATCTTATTAACTATTATTATTTCGTCACTCTGATATTAAGATAGAATTTATTACTATTTCGACACTCAGGTATTTTCGTCATTCTGATATCTTATTAACTATTGAATCATCCCGAAATGATGAAATTGATTACTGTTTCGTTACTCTGATATTTTATTAACTATTTCATCACTCTGATATTATGATGGAATTTATTACTATTTCGTCACTCTGATATTATGACGGAATTTATTACTATTTCATCACTCTGATATTATTATGGAATTTATTACTATTTCGACACTAACTATTTCATCACTGCGATATTATTAATGAATTTATTATTATTTCGTCAATCTGATATCTTATTAACTATTATTATTTCGTCACTCTGATATTTTATTAACTATTTCGTCACTCTGATGTTAAGATAGAATTTATTACTATTTCGACACTCAGGTATTTTCGTCATTCTGATATCTTATTAACTATTGAATCATCCCGAAATGATGAAATTTATTACTGTTTCGTTACTCTGATATTTTATTAACTATTTCATCACTCTGATATTATGATGGAATTTACTACTATTTCGTCACTCTGATATTATGACGGAATTTATTACTATTTCATCACTCTGATATTATGACGGAATTTATTACTATTTCATCACTCTGATAATTTTTTAACTATTTCATCACTCTAATATTATGATGGACTTTATTAATATTTCGTCACTCTGATATTTTATTAACTCATGCTGTCAACTACAATTAAATTAATTTGTTATAAAACTTTGTGGTAGAATATTATCGGTTACAATTTTTACCCTACTAAATTAAGATTTTTTAAACCAAAAGTCGTAACATACATTATGATTATGATTCAGGATTCTTTGTGAGTACCTATAATTAAAAATAAATAAATTACATTATATATTTACAAAAATACAATTAATTTACAATGGTAGGCAAAACACCATTAGAAATCGCACATTAAGCCTCCCTTCCCACAATTAGCACCTGTTTACACACAAAAAAAGAAACATTAAAAACAATATTCGAGGTTTGAGATGGGTAGAAAAAGTGAGGGTTCTAATAATATTTATTAATAATTATTTTTATTTCACAAAAAAATAGAAACACAATAAGCATCAAAAGGTAAAATAAAAGCAAAAAAACAACAACATGCATTCCAGCAATAGAAAATCCGTCTGCCCGTGGTCGATTTCAAATAGTACTAATCATTTGAAGAATTTCTATATCAGACCAAAAATTAAACAAAAACAAGCTATTACAATAAATAAACAACTTTTTTTTACAAACTATGAATTGGAAATGAACTAAATAATAGTACTTTCATAATTAAATGAACACATACATAATTTTATAATGTAAATATATACCTGACTAAGAACATAAATAAACTTTATAAGGTAATTCCACTTCAGAATAGTTGACAATATCTCTTATACGTTCATATGTACTGATTTCAAATTAATGGAAAAAAATCTGTAGTTAATGTATAATACGTAAAAATAATGTATATTTCGGTAATTATTTACAAGAAAGAAGTGAACGTGTATGGGAATGAACGTATAAGGGAATGTGGTGGGGACGTAACCTCAATGTCAACAATGTGAGACCACGCCCCTTTAGATAAGGGAGTGACCGGTCCCAATAATTACCAAATAAAAGTTGAGATACTGGGCAGATTTAGAGCAGCATTTTTGATTTGTTAATTCTATTAAATAAATCAAGAATATAGTTGGAATAAATTCAGTTCCTTACTCTAATTTTAATAAAGATAAAAATAGTAATAAATGGAAAAACTTATTTGTAAAATGAAACTTCAGGTTCTCGTTGGTTCAGATCTGATCTATTTGAACAACCGTATACACAAGAAGTAACCATAATGATTAAAAGTTAAGTCAAAACACCAAATGCCAAACAAACAATCCTCAAAAGATGAGGCGCCTCAATATGGCCGCCCAAGCAGGTTAACCCCCACCACTCGACCTCAGTTATTTTCCACTATGCCATCTCCATTACTCTTCCATCCTCCTAGCTATCAAACTATGAATTATATTAAAACTATATAAATTGTTAGGTAATAAATATATAGGCGTAATTCAATTTATACAATTAAAATATTACATTAGTAATTTGCATAGAAATTAACACAATATATAATTTTCACTCTTCTATTTCTTTAATTTGAAATTGGGCAAAACAAAAAAATGGTAAGGCGCCCACTATCGATCACTCCAAATGGAACATGGAACACTGTATTGGACCCGCTGAATTACTCGGAGTTAAGACGATTGCAAGGGCCCCACTGACGATCACTCCACTCCATTGTTCCATTTTTTACCAACAGGTAGTGATTTATGCTCACGAAAACATGCATTAATGGGGCTATAAATAGTGGCTCTACAATAGCAAAAACATTAAATAATATAATCTTGACCCCCTCTTCTAAAATTATTAAAAAAAAAAAATAGTGGGCATTTTGTGCACATTATAAATTATAAACCCACTAAAAATTTTTATCTACTTATAATTTACATTTATAAGTATTTTCTAACCAAATTATTAGTAATAAAAATAAAACAAAATTATATGTTATTCAAATCAATATATTTTTTAAATATTTTATACAATCAATATTGTAAATTTTAATAACACTGTATTTAATGTAATACTTAATACTGTAAATTAAATTTAAACTGTGCAGTTCATTGTTCCACTCCATCCGTTTTCCACACTCACGATCGGTAGGAGTGATTGGATTTGTTTTAACAAGGTGAATTTTAAGGCCGATGGAATTCCAGCTGCTCCTCTCTACTGCAACCTTCTTCTTTTTTTTTTCTCCCTACCTGCCTTGAATGGCATATGGGTATATGCTGATAGTGGGGATACACTTCTGGCAAACAACATTTTATTTAGTTGACATCCGCATGATGGTATAGAAGGATCAATCTAATTAGGGATTGATAAATTATTTGCCACTTCTATAAATTTGTTTTATTGAAAACTAGTTTCGAATGTTATACATTCATCCTCAGTTCTAAAAACACACAAAAAAATTCAAAAATAAGCAATTCAAAATACAGTTTGGTATTATTATACATATTAAATTATATAAATCAGTATTATAAAACATTTATGAATTATGAATTTAATTGAGACAAGAAATCAAATACATGTTGGTACTCACCAAGGTTTAAATGGATTATATCAAACAGAAAAGTTTGTACTGGTTCCTTCTCGCATTGTATTAACAATGATCGAGAAATAGGCAGGATGTTTTAGGTAAACGGTTTAAGGGTCAGGGTTTTCCCAGTAATGTCGGTGAGTAATTGTTTTTTCTGTTATAGATGGGAATAAATTTAAGATTGGACTGTTGGAGATATTTATTTGGTCATTTAAGCAAAAATCTGGATTGGATTTGAAGGATTTTATTATTTCAAGTGCTTCATATATATTTAATTTGAGACTGTTTTCAACGTGATGTATTAATTTAACTCCTGAGTCTTTGATGAATTTATGATTATTTTCATTTAAATGAATTGCAAAGTTGGAATTATCTGTCTTATTATTATATGCACGTATATGTTCCTTTAATCTCTGATTTAGCGATCTTCCAGTTTTTCTCGTGTATTAGGCCGCACAATCATTACAATTTAGTTCGTATACTCCGCTTTTTTGGAAAGGGTCTATTTTGTCTTTAGGAGAAGAGAAATATGAGGATAGGGTTTTTTCTATTTTAAATGCAGGGTTTAATCCTAGTTTTTTCAATTCATTTCCGACTTTGGTGGATATAGGGCCGTAATATGGAATCAAAACATAATGTTTCGGGATGGGCCTATCTTCGGGGGTTGTTGAATAGATATCATTAATTGTCTTTTTTTGTAATTGTTTTTTTAAAATATGATTGATAGTGGTTTTATTATCCCATTATTGTTTGTTATGGAATATATTATTTCAATTTCTTTATTATAGTTCTTTTTATTTAATGGTATGTTCAAAAGACGGTAAATCATGCTATTAAAGGCTGCGAGTTTATGTGCTATCGGTCTCCTAGCATTGTTTATAACGACATCCGTGCGGGTGGGTTTCCGGTAAATTCCAAATTCATGATGTTTATTTTTTACAGAGATTTCTAAATCTAAAAAGTTTACGGTTTTGCTTTTTCCAGTGCTACTGTGAATTTAATTGAGGGATGAATTTCGTTTATTTCCTATAAAAAATTATTTATTTGTCTTGTCGTACCAGACCATAGGCATATAATGTCATCTACATACCGATACCAGTATATGACATGCTGAGCTAGTTGAGAATTATTTGGGTCAAGAATTTTTTGTTCTAATTTGTCCATAAATAAATCTGCCAGAAGGGATGAGAGAGGGGAGCCCATCGGTAAGCCTTCTTCCTGTTTGAAGAATTTTCCATCAAATTGAAAATAATTATGTTTTTAATTATGTGAGAAAATGAGTTTCTAGTTTTGAACAAATTGTTCAAGTAATGAATGTTGGTAATGTGAGTACCAACATGTATTTGATTTCTTGTCTTAATTAAATTCAAAATTCATAAATGTTTTATAATACTGATTTATATAATTTAATATGTATAATAATACCAAACTGTATTTTGAATTGCTTATTTTTGAATTTTTGTGTGTTTTTAGAACTGAGGATGAATGTATAACATTCGAAACTAGTTTTCAATAAAACAAATTTATAGAAGTGGCAAATAATTTACTTTGGCATTCTTATTATACATTGCATAAGGGATGTTTTAATAGAGGAACAATAAAAAATGAAAGGTAAATACACTTCTGGTAGGCTCCTAAACAAATCTCGTCTTCCTTAACCTCTCATCCATTTCTCTGTATGCGCCGATCATTCCCGGCTGCCAGGACAATGACCCCGTCCATTCCCCTCCTCTGAAGAACATAGTTCTAGCATTCAGGTTGAATTGAATTTCATCTTTCTTCTCACAGTCTTTAATTATGTGGCCATCCGTACCGCACCATCTACATGCCAAGGTCTTATCGTACTATACGATGGCCATAGTTTGGCATCTGAGACAGATGGCCCTTAAGGCGTGGCGAAATGCAGCTTCTAGTGGGAGAACTTAGTAAAAAAAAAATAAAGAAGACGAAAATTGCCCGTCCATACGGTCTCACTCCACGCACGTAATGCTCCTTGCTCGTTTGATACAAGCAAAGTGTCCTACTGGGGAGAGCCGGCGTAAGCAAACAGTAAGCAATAGATGTTTACGGGCTGCACTAAATACACGGCATTTACGTGTTTACAAGGCCGCTTTAAACTTAATTACAAATACAGTACTTCACTTAACAATTACATAATAATTACAATTACTTAATAATTACAATTTAAAGAAATTAAATCAATTATTTCTTCTTTATAAAACAAAACAATATTAACAAAATATTCCTATTTTGATGTGACCTCAATATTGTTAAAGAATTGTTTTGTTTTTATAAAGAAGAAATAATTGATTTAATTTCTTTAAATTGTAATTATTAAGTAATTGTAATTATTATGTAATTGTTAAGTGAAGTACTGTATAACTATTATAATTTTAGTATAATTATAACTTTTAGCAAATATGAGCTATAATAATATCTTCTTGGGCATATTTAGTATACCTGTATAGTATACCTGTACACATTGTAATGAAGACTAAAAGATGTTTTTTTGTTTGGTTAAACTTCTAGAAATTTATCCTGAAGATGGGGAAACAACCCTGAAACGTAGATACGGTTAGAATGAAGTGGATGTAAGAAAAGAAACATACCTAAGAGACATACCAAAATTTTGTTGGAAACTCAAAATTTTAAAGATTTGAATGATTTTCATTTACTGGAGTTAATGGGACTATTTTGACTATAGGTCTTGTATATGTCCCTGTTGCTGTTTTGAGGGTGACCACTGGTACAATACCGTCTTTGCCGGCATGAGTCTGTGTGACCCTAGCTAATGGCCACACTTTCAGAGGAGAATTCGGCTCTTTGATAATCACTAGATCCCCAATGTTGATATTCCTGGATTCCTTGGTCCATTTCCTTCTTTTTTGAAGTAGGTTTAGGTATGGTCCAAAAATGCTGAGCCTTTTGTTGAACGAGTTTTCAGCGTTGGAAAGTGTTCATTTCACTAGGGATGTTCTCTTTTGGTAACGCTGTGAGAGGCCTACCAATCAAGAAATGCCCTGGGGTCTAGCAGGTTAGCAGTCAACGTTGGCTGAGTCAGATTCTTGCGGAACCAAGGGTCTTGAATTTAAAATGCTCTCGATGCGACAAAATAGTGTTGTAAGCTCCTCAAAGGTCAATGGCGATTCTCCTATAATCTTGTATAATATTGACTTGGAGGATTTTACACCAGCTTCCCACAAACCACCAAAGTGTGGCGCTGAGGGTGGGTTGAATGATCACTTGATTTTCTGGTGAATGCCATGTCAAGTTATTTCATCTTGGGTCTCAGTTGAACGTAGGTGTAGGATGAGCTCCCTTAATCTGTTGGCTGCGCCAACAAAATTGGTGCCACAGTCTGAGTATATATCGACAGGTTTATCTTTTCTCGATATGAATCGTTCAAATGCAGCGAGAAAGGCGTCAGTGGAGCACTTTGATACCACTTCTAAATGAATCGCCTTCGTTACCATAAATATGAAGAGGCAAAGATAAGATCTCCCAAGAGCGGCCTTGCGTCTCAATGACTCCCTGATAAGGAAGGGGCCAGCAAAATCAACTCCGACATGGGCAAACCGTTGTTCTTCTTCTAGGTGGAAGGTTGGCAGGCTGCCCATTAAAGGGACTTGAGGCTTTCGCGTAGCCTTATAGCATTTCAGGCAGTTAAAAACTCTTTGGCATATCAATCTTCTGGCTCCAATAATCCAATATCGGCCTTGTAGAATGATTCTGAGCACTGTGGGAGACAGATGTAAATAAGCTACATGGTAGTAATAAATAATAATTTTAGTCAAATGACAATCTGCTGGAAGTAAGTAGGGATGCTTGGCATCATAAGGTAGATAGAAAAATGTAGGCGACCGCTCACTCTGACACAACTCTCTCCGTTAATGAACGGATGAAGTGGGCGTAAGGCTTTAGAGTCAGTTAGTTGACCATCCAAATGTTTTGAAGGGCTTCTGTGCCAGTTTCAACAGTACTATTCCAGCGAGTCTGTATTCCGTCACTGATATGGGACCTTCTCTCATGGGTTTATGCTTCGCAGCATCTATGAATATGAAGCGCAGCATGTAGGCTGTGACTGGTGTTAATTTTTTGTAAGAACTGAATCGATTTGTCCAGTCCAAGATGTTCGATTCGACGGTAGCCTTAAGAGTATGTATTTTTTTTTTTTTAATTTCAAGAAGATTCTTAGTATAACTTATAATTGGGCTGGGCCAGCTGCTTTCTGATGATTCAAGAAACCCAGGTCCATTCCACCGTAAGGAATGAGTTAAAGGTTCGGATGGCAGTAGTCCACGGGAACTGCAATCCGCAGGGTTTTCTTCAGAAGATACAGAATGCCATTTTTCTCTATTTGTGTCATCTAAAATCTCAACCACCCTATGCGCAACGAATGTTTTCAAATTTTCAGGAGGTGTAGATAGCCAAGCTAGTACGATTTGTGAGTCAATGAAAAACTCAGCTATGTCAATGCTTAGCTTCTCTTTTAAAGCCTTACAGGATTGGAAAAGGTGGGTTAGCAACAAGGCTCCAGATAGCTCTAGAAGAGGTATAGTCATTAGTTTAATTGGAGCCAACTTTGTTTTCGCCTTCAATAATGATATTTGAATGCCATCAGCTTTAATGGATCGTAAATAGAGGACTGCCGAGTAGCATCTTTCAGAGGCGTCACTGAAGGGTTGAACGAGTTGAAGATGTTGAGGAGAAACATATGGGCTTTTCTGGGGAGTTGTTTGAGTAGGACATAAGAGATATTGTCCTCTCCTGTTGACTTGTTTCCCTTCGTTTTTCTCATGGTTGCAGGCAGTTCTTTATATGTGGAAAAGATGCTGTTATGTGCAATATCAGTCAGTGGGATATGATGATATGTTGTGACTGTACGCGCTTTGTCACGTTCTACATAGTAATCGGCAAGTATGTTGGCCTGATCTGCGGGAGTGAGAAGCTCATCGCCACGCTGTATTTTCACCGATTTGGATTTGGTGTTGTGGCTTCTGACTAATTTCCAGAAGTTTTTGGGATCGCTGTGGGTACGGCGGAATTGTTCATGCCATAAGGATGTTTTCCACTGTGACATTAGGGAAGTGATTTGTCTAGTGAGACTGTTTATGATTGGTCTGTATGTGGGATCTTTGATCATGTACCAGCAGTTTTTAATGTTATAACTAGTGGTTATATCATTAAAAACTATCTAGTGGTTTGCGCAGGTGTATAGGAGTGGGGGTGAATGTGGGTATGGCTGTAGTGGCTGCCTCATTTATGATGTTTTGTAGAGTGCTTATGGCAGTGTCTATGTCTTGGATTTTTGTGAGTGGTGTTATGTTGGGTATGTTAGTGTATACTGTATTTTTGTATTGTATCCAGTCTGCTTGTTGGAAATTGTATTTGTGGTGAGTGGGTGGGGTTCTTGTTGTGTCCCTGCGAAGTTGGTATAGTACGGGAATGTGGTCATTGTCACTGAATTCCAATGTTGTGCTGTGTGTGAATCTGTGTGATTTTTGTGTGAGTAGAAGATCCAGTGTGGATGTGTATGCCGGGTTTGAGTGATGTCTGATGCATACACACATTAGGATGAATAATAGTGTACTTTGTTTTAGTCAGATGATTTCCTAATGCATTTGATCGACTGCAGTTCCAGGTGTGATGTTTCGCATTGAGGTCTCCTACAATGATATGTTGTCTGTCGGTTTCAGTTTCTTGTAGCAGTGTCTTGGTGGTGTCGAGTGTTCCTCATGGACGCCTGTATATGCATGTGATTTTGTATGTGTGTTTGAGTTTGACTTGTATGGTGATTGCTGTATGTTTTTCGTCATTGAGTGTATTGTTGTTTACCAGTCGTGATGGGACGTCATAACGCACCAGGAGTGCGACGCCACCATGTCCGGGGGTTTGTGAGTCAAGTCTGTATGTGTGGTAACCGCGAAAGTGTATGTGTGTTTGTCTGTTGAGTTTTGTGTCTGTGAGTGCGACAACTGATGGCCTGTGAGAGGCCAGGAGGGATTCTAGCTCTAGCTTACGCTTTGCGAGCCCTGTTATGTTATAATTTATGATAGAATGTCTATCCATTCTTTGTTCCTGAGAAAACTTGTTGAAGCACAATGTTCAACGTGCTCATCAGGGTGTGCATCATGGTCTTCACGTCGCTGAACATGTAGACTAGGCTATCAACCCATGGGGGTTGATCCGTGGACGATTGGGGGGGGGGGTGGTGGTGGGGGTGGGACCGGTGGTCCGTTAAAAACAACCCCTGCATAGGAGTGTGGGTCAGAGGTGGTGGTAGCAGCGCTAGTTGCGGTCTGCTGGGTTAGGTTAGGTCTGATGACTTTGTTTGGACCTTAATAAGGTTAAGCCTGGTTGGGCATTCGCGGTAAGAGGCCACATGTGGGCCACCGCAGTTTGCACATTTTGGGAGAATGTTTCGGTGGCACTCTGCTGTTTCATGGTTGTCACCACAACGTAAGCATTTGATGATGCGCCCGCATCGTTTTTGGTATGCCCGAATTTCTGGCAGTTATGGCACTGCCTGGGGCCAGCAATGTTTTTCAGTTTCTCAACTGAATAGATCATGTGGTCTATTTCACCCACTTTATCTACGTCTTTAAGTGTGACATTATGTTCTGTCGTCAGTATTAGATACGATAGTTCGGTTTTAACACCGTTTTGATTTGTCTTTCTCATTCTCCAGATGGATTTAAACCCGGGAAGACGGGTTTGGAATGCGTTATGTAATGATGTCAGAGAGTGATCTAAGTCAAACCCTTTTACGATAAATTTTTTAAGTGGTTTGGTGCCCCGAGGAGCATAGGAATGATAATCAATATCCTTGTTCTCGTTTAGAAGTTCAATAGTATTGTCATAGTCGGTCTTGGTTGAGACGAATATTTTTGTCTCGACCTTGGTGGAGCGAATGGAAAAATTCTCAATTCCGTTATTAATGAATGAGTTTTTAAGCTCAACCGCTGAGATGGCTGGCCTTATTATAATGGGAGGGGAGGGGGGGGTTGTAGGTTTTGGTGTTTGTAGTGTTGGCCGTTGTTGGTGGTGTAGTATTGGCCGTGCTAGTCGATGGTTGAGTGTTAATGAGTGGTGTGAATTTGTTGGATGTTTGAGTGGGTGTAATGGTGGCGTGTGTCGGCCTGGGTTTGACAGTGATTATTCGCTTGGGTGTAACAAAACCTTCAGCGTCGACAGTGTTATGTCTCTTAAGAGATTTTGGTTTATTTATTTGTGTAGTGTTTGTTTTTGTGTTGTTTTCTGGTGTAGTTTGTGTAATAGAGTCAGTTGATTGTGTTCCATTGTTTCAATGGTCATGGTTATTTAAATTGACAATTACAAATAAAACAATAAAATAACAAATTAAATACAATTACTTAAAAGCTATTACTCACAGAATCCTCACATCCTGAGGATGTAAGGATAAACACAAAAGATCGCAACTGCGAATAACAGTTAAAAACCGTTAAAAGCCGTCAAATCACAAGCCACTAGAACTGACACTGAAAAGAGCCGGACCGTAACGGAGACACTTGCTATCACTATCACTATCACATGCTATCACTCTGGCTGCTAGCTGACGACTCCCACTATTGTCTCTTTTCGAGAATGTATGTGTATATCTTATATACGACAGAAAGTAGACTAATCGGCCTATAGTTTTTACATTTGTAGTGCTGCCTTTCTTGTGTATCGGAATAATTACACTGAAGTTCCAATCCTCTGGTACTCTCCCGGAATCCTATATTTCTTGAAATAGCCCTTGAAGGGCCTTCACTAGTTCTTGGCCACCGTATTTGATAAACTCTGGGGAAATGCCATCTCTTCCTGGAGCTTTTCCAACCTTAATTTTCTCAATGGCGTCGGCTATCTCCTCTTTTTCTATTGACACCTGGCTTGTGCTACCATTGGCAATAATTTGAGAGACCGCATAAAAAAGAAGAAATATCATATCATTTGCATGCAGATGACGTACAAATATACCTACTCTTTCACTCTTTCGAGAGGCGTCAAGTAAACTCTAACCACTGGGGTTCGGAAAATAAGTTGAGCCTGAATCTAACAAAAACTGAGGAAATTTCAATTGCTGTCAAACCCTCCCTCAATGCCCTTCCCTACTACCATTACTATACCTCAACAAAATTCCTATTTGGTTCCAAAACTCTATTAAAACCTCAGAGTAACCATATTTCACAGATTACCTGAAAATATATCAACATCAATATATATATATATATATATATATATATATATATATATATATATATATATATATATATATATGTCAAACATATCAATCCTAAAACAGCTCCTCAGATTCCGTGAATCTTTTCCTCGAAGTACCCGTCATCTTCTAGCATCCTCCCTCATTCTCCACCACTTTGACTACGGATGCTTAGTGTATGGAGGACTGTAGGTGAGCACGAGATGAGACTAAAAAGATTAATGAATGGTTCCATAAGATTCATTTTTGGGTGGCTTTATCCTAATTTCCGACCAAAATACCTTCTCAGTACCTTCTTATTCCAATCCTCAAGAGCCAGAAAACCTCCCCATATTCTTGAAATCCTCACCCTGCGTTCTTCCATTCATCTCTCAAATAAAGATGTCAACCTACCGATTTGTATATCCCTTCCCATATAACTGCTTCCTTTGAAAAATCCTTTATCATTCGCGTTGCCTTGTTTTGGAATTCCTTAACCATCTCCATTCGTCAAGCTTCCATTCTAAAATCATTTAAACACCATTTATTTCTCCATCTCCTGGATGATCAATCTTCCGCCTGCATATGAAGAATAAATAACTGTATATAAATAAGTATTTAGGTACAACTTTACAAGAGGGGCGCATTATCACTTGTTCCTCCCGATCTTACCCGTTGGTCGTCGGAATCGCATAATCAAGCGCCATTTGTGCTAACTAACTGCTTTGCATTGAATTGTAACATTCGTGTTCATTGGAATTATTAAAATTATTACTGCTTTAATTATATAGTATTTAAAATTATTAGTGCTGTCGACTTCCGCTCATTACGTTCGCCCAAGAAATAAACAAAACAGCAACGGATTCTTTTCAGTTGAGGTCGGTGTCTTATCGTAATTTTAATTATTACTGCTTTAAATAGATCACAGCTGACGATTTTCGCACGCTCAAGAGATAAAAAAACCCAAAAGTTCCTTACCTTTTCAGTTGATGTCGGGTCCTTATCGTAATTTAAATTATCACTCCTTTAAATTATTACTACAACTTCTCCAGATCACCGGAAGTCGACTGCACTAACAATTTTAAATAATAAATAATTAATGCAGTAATAATTTTAATAATTGCAATGAATACGAATGTTACAATTGAATGCAAAGCAGTTAGTTAGCACAAATGGCGCTAGAGTATGCTAGTCCGGCGACCTTCGGCTAAGATCGGGAGTACCAGTGATAACGCGCCCCTCTTATGAAGTTGTACCACTATTTATATTCAATTTATATATATATATATATATATATATATATATATTATCATTATTTTATTTTTATAAATATTTACCTCTGTAAAGCCAGCATAATGCTGCTTAAGTTGTACCTTTCTTTTATTCTTAGGAGACTGATTGTCCCAGAATAAAGATTATTTTTTATAGGTAGTAGGTACTCGATACTCAATACTTAGTATCCTATATTCAATACTTAGCATCCGATACTCGATTCTTGGTATTCGATACTCGATTCTAGTTACTCGATATTCAATACTCGATACCTGATACTCAGGACTTGTAACTTGATATTAGCAACCCAATACATGGTACTTGATACTCGGAATCGATACTTCTGTCAAAAGTTCATGATCCTATATTAAAATAACGTTAGGATAAAAAATGTATGTAAGGCTTGATAATAATTATTATTAAAAATCTTAATTTTACTTTAATACCATATAATATATTGTACAATGTAATATATTGTATTAAGTAAAGTTTAAAATTTATTTTAGTGATTATAGGTCAACATAATCATTGCAGAGAAAGTAAAAATATCAAAGTGCAAGATAAATTAGAAGGGACATATTTCGCCCCTAAGATGGGGTGCACTTCAAGCTTAAAAGAAGGGTGTAGGGAGGGAGAGCAGTGAGAGTAGGGAAATATAATACCGACAAAGTAACGACTCATTCAAGTACTCGAATAAATTTTAGATACTCATTAGGTATAGAATGAAAAGTATCGATACTTGTGAGTATTTACTTCATTTTATGTCTTATTTAAGTTTTAATAATTTTAAAGAAAAGAAGTTAATAGCAGGGACATAGGATCGATACCCTTACTCATTCAAGTACTTGAATCTAAGATTATTGGTTTGATTTTCTTGATTTTTGGTCGAATAGAGATTTCAAGTTGATGTTTTAATTGTATGCATCTTGTTCTATTCTGGTTTTCTATATATAATTGTTATGAAAAAATCAACATTTTTTTAAAAATATTTTTTCTTCTTTTTTTGTGCCAGTCCTATATTCCTCATATGGTCATTTTGGTCATACGATTTTAAATTACCATTCAAATCACTTCAAACATCAAATTTAAAATACGGCAAACAATTTAAAAAAAAGTTTATAACATTGACTGGTAAGAAATATTTTAAAAAAACAGACTCGGGCTTGCTATTTAATTTTTTGACATACGTGTAACACACACCTTTAGGTCGGTATTGAGAACTGAAAAACCCAAACCTTATTTATGATATAAAATATATAATACCTATGTATTTGTGATATGAAATTAATTACTATAATTTTATTACAAAATATGATATATTTTAATATGGCATTAATTTTAAAAAATGAAATGCTATAAAAATAAGTAATTTTATTATAAATAAGGAATTTTTATCAGTTATAAAATATAAATATTATATATTATTAAGTACGTATAAATATTTATATAGTCTGGGTGTTGTTCATCGTCCACGCCAAACTACTCGTTATTCTTTTTTTGAAATAGTTGAATCTATTAAAAACTCGGGAACGTTTTTTGATGACAGTGTATTTTGAGTTTTACACTGACTCATGATGTCCAGCGAACACAACGACCCAACCGGCGATTTTTAAAAATTTGGTCCGAAATTCAACTAATATGAAGGACAAAATAGAAAACAGTAATAAAAAAATGTCTTCATAAAATTTAATATACCTATATACATAGGCGCAGACTTACGGGGACTTACCCCAATTATAAAAGAAATTTGATGTACACAATTTTCAAAAAAGTAAAATAAAATTATATAACAAATAATCTACAAGAGCGCTTAAAATATGTAAACTAAAACCAATTAAGAATATAGGAAAAGCCTAATAGCTGGCTAGGCTAAGGTCTAGAAGTAAGATTAAATTTGAAGTAGAATCGAAGTGTAAGTCTTGATCTGCCCGTCGTTTGTTACTTCGTTTGAGCAGTAATTCCAAGAATACGTAATAACGCTACAAGTTATTACACAATGATTTTTTATTTTCAAATAGTTATATTTCAAAAATATCTGGTGCGCCCATTCACACAAGTATTTAGTTTGTTCCGGGCGATGTAAAGTTTTCGAGTTATCAAACAACTAAACAAAGGTGAACCGGTTTCCATAGGAACATGTGTACAATACAGGCGGACCCATTCAATATTTGGAATCTGCGTATTCTAAAACGAAAAACCTCAAATTTTGAGTGGGGTTAAATTATTTTTTTCTTGGTCGGTTACAAAAGGTTAACAACTGAAAATAATTATAAAAAAATGTTAATAAAGTATTTTTTTTTTCATTCCTTGGTATGCTGATTCCAAAGCACTACATTTTTCTTCTATCTACATAAATTACCTAATGAGGGGCTTATAGATTATGTAATCAGCCACCATTTTGAAATGAAATGACGGATGGTAATGTCGATTTCCGAGGATCACCCTGGGGTTACCTGTGAGTTTTGTGTACAAATCTCTAGAAAAGCAATCCGGTAGTCTCGAAGAAAAACCGCGAACGGCGCAGCTGACGGACGGATTTTTTTAAAATTCGATATTTGGATTCTACATATCTTGAAATGTAAAACCGGAAATTTTGAGGGGAGGGGTTAATTTTTTTTTTTTTTGGTCGAAGATAAAGGTTCTTTGTTGAAAATAGTAAGCCAATAGGACCTAGATGGGCTGAGTGGAGAGTAAGCTCAACTAAACGGCTCCAGTTCACTACTGGCGCTTACTGAGAATTGGAAGGAGTGAGGGGGGGGGGAGCGATCGCCCCCAATAAAAATGGAAAATCTGCGCCCATGCCTATAGTGTCCACAAATATTACATCGATGAAACCTAGCAAAATTAAAAAACTAGAATAAAGGCATTTTAACACTCGAAGAATCGTTTAATCCGCGAAAATCTATTTACCGATATACGTGAAAAAGCGAATGAAAAGACGGAAAAATGTTCACACTAGTTTTTCTTTTTGCCTACCTACAAACAGTCGGTAAAAATTTAAATCAAGAAAATCCATTAACACGTTCACGAACTATAAGAGGAAATGCGAATGAATAGTCGGAAATTTTTTCTCTCTAGTTTTTCTTTTTGCCTACCTACAAACAGTCGGAAAATCGTTTGAATCGAAAAAATCTTAACCCAGTCACAAGACATAAATGGAAAATCGAATGAAATGTCGGAAATTTTTTTCATTCTAGCTTTCCTTTTTGTCTACCTATAAACAGTCGGAAAAATTTGAACCAAGAAAATCCATTTCCCGTTCACGAAAAATAAGAGGAAAAGTCGGAAAAATTTTCTCTCCAGTTTTCCTTTTTGTTTACCTATAAATATTCGGAAAATCAATTGAGCCGAGAAAATCTACTAATCCGTTCACGATATATAAGAGGAAAAGCGAATGAAAAGACGGAAAAGTGTTCACTCTAGTTTTCCTTTTTGTTTACCTATAAATATTCGGAAAATCAATTGAGCCGAGAAAATCTACTAATCCGTTCACGATATATAAGAGGAAAAGCGAATGAAAAGACGGAAAAGTGTTCACTCTAGTTTTCCTTTTTATCTACCTATAAAGAGTCGGTCAAAATTTGAACCAAGAAAATCCATTTACCCGTTCACGAACTATAAAAGGAAACGTGGATAAAAAATCGGAAAAATTTTCACACTAGTTTTTCTTTTTGCCTACCTACCAACAGTAGGAAAATCGTTTGAACCGAGAAAATCTATTAACTCGTTCACAAGATATAAATGGAAAATCGAATGAAAAGTCGGAAAAATTATCTCTCTAGTTTTCTTTTTGCCTACCTAGCAACAGTCGGAAAATCGTTTGAACCGAGAAAATCTATTAACTCGTTCAAGATATATAAGAGGAAAAGCGAATGAAAAGTCGGAAAAATGTATGCTCTAGTTTTCCTTTTTGTCTACCTCTAAACAGTCGGTAAAAATTTGAACCGAGAAAATAAATCGATTCGTGAAGTCGCGATATTAAAATCGATATTTTTTTCATGATCAGCACCCTCGGTTATCTAACAATGGAACTGAATATTTGAAAAACCTTAATATTCATGGTAAAATAATAAAATTTTAACATTGACTTTTTTAAAATTTTATTTAAAATATAAAAATCACATCCTGACTTTTATTTTTGACCTTGAAAAATAAAAGTCATGATCTGACTTTTTTATGTTCTGATGCCAATTATAAAAATCATTTCTCAACTTTTATTCACTGAGAGAGAAACATAAGAGTTTAATTCAAGAGTTTAATTTTAAAAATTTAATAAATTCTTAGGGAAATTTTTATCAGAAGGTTCTTTTGTGTTGCACTTTTATGTTAATACTTTAATTGTAAAAGTTCTTGTAAAACAGTTAAACCGAAACGTTTTGAAAAAGTTCAATAACTTTTTCATATAAGAGACCACCCTGATTATGAGGGATGCTTTCATTAAGAGAGTCTTTAACCAAGTAATAGTGGAAGATTTTAGATTTTCTAGTTGATTCACTATTGATAAATGAATTTTTAATTAATAATAATAAATTTAGTTTCTGTAGCACATTACCAATGCCAATATTAAACATGGAAATCAAAAACGTGAACTGGATCGAGAATCTGATAGATAAAAAAAGAAATTTAATACTATTAAAAATAAAAAAATAATATAATGACATAAAAGAAAATAATACGTAGGAAGTATGTAACAGACCTCTAAATGAAATAATACCGAATAATTTTGATAATACTGAATTAAATGGCGCCTAATAGAAATGATCAGTTGACGTCCCCATGATGGTATAGGAGGATCAATCTAATTAGGGATTGATAAATTATTTGCCACTTCTATAATTTTGTTTTTATTGAAAACTAGTTTCGAATGTTATACATTCATCTTAAGTTCTAAAAACACACACAAATTCAAAAATAAGCAATTCAAAATACAGTTTGGTATTATTATACATATTAAATTAAATGTAATATAAATTATTATTATAAAACATTTGTGAATTATGAATTTAATTAAGACAAGAAATCAAATACATGTCGTTACTCACCAAGGTTTAAGTAGATTATATCAAATAGTTTGTTCTCGCACTGAACTAGTAATGGAAATTACTGTAATGGAAGAAAGGTGGGGTGTTTGAAGGTAAATGGTACGGTTTAGGGGTAATTGTGTTTTCTGTTATAGATGGGAATAAATTTAAGATTGGAATATTGGAAATGGCCCCCTGTGGGTTCGGGGGTAGAGTAGACCCACAGTATTCACCGCTTGTCGTAAAAGGCGACTAAAGGGACAACTGACCGTTGACATCTTACCTTATCCTATCGTTCCCTTTCCTAATAGCCCCTCTAATCTCTAATGCTAGCGAAGTGGAATGTTAGAGGATTGGCCCAAGCTGGAACAAGCAAGAACTTGGAGGAAGTGCTGGAGAAGTACAATGTGGACATAGCCGCTCTACAAGAAATAAAATGGGGAAAAACCGAAATAATGGACCTTAATAAGTATACGATCATAAATAGTGGGCACCAACGAAACTATCTGGGAACAGGTTTCATGATAAAGAAAAGTTTGAAGTTTCTACTTTTGAACTTTAAAATTGTTAATGAAAGACTATGTGTGATCCGTTTAAAAGGTAGGTTCTTTAATGCATCTATAATAAGTGTACATGCGCCAATAGAGGATAGCGAAGATGAGGATAAAGACTATTTTTATGATACCCTCTCCAGGGAATATGATCTACTGCCTAGGCATGATGTAAAAATTATTATGGGAGACATGAATGCCAAAGTTGGTAAAGAGATGGCATTTAGGCCAACAATCGGAGCACATAGTAAACATGATGTTCAAATGACAATGGGCTGAGAATTATCGAAGGTCTGGGCCTCCTCGATCTGGGAGGAGGCCCAGACCCTCCAGGGCTGTAGCGCCATAGAGTGAGTGAGTGAGGAATATTGGAGATATTTATTTGGTCATTTAAGCAAAAATCTGGATTGGATTTGAAGGATTTTATTATTTCAAGTGCTTCATATATATTAAATTTGAGACTGTTTTCAACGTGATGTATTAATTTAACTCCTGAGTGATGAATTTATGTTTTTTTTTACCTGTTTACATGTAAGTAAAGTTAAATATTGTAAAGGTTATGTAAACATTGAGAAGTTTGCAAAAACTCGAAAATAACGTAAAGGTTATGCAACCGTTGGTAAGGTTACAGAGTATAAAGTGGACCCCTGGCCCTTCATCAGATAGGTTGAGATTATATAAATGGTGGGGAGGTTACATACAATAAAATGGGTATCTGACCCTTCAAACAAAACCTTGAGTCCCTCAAGTCTCAAAAACAAAACAAAATGGTGGCGTAAGAAAAACAAAATGGAGGTCGGGTACACTCAACTTGTACAAAACATTAAGTATTTCATGTCGCAGAAAAACAAAAATGGTGGAGTAAGAGAAACGAATTGTTAGCTAAGTACACTCAGCCTTGTTAGAAGCCTTAAATATCTCAAGTCGCAGAAAAACAAAATGGACCCGGTTGGGTACACTCAGCCTCTACAAAACCTTAAGTATCTCAAGTTCCAGAAAAACAAAATGGCGGCTGGGTACACTCAGCCTCTATAAGGTGGATACCTGACCATTCAATTGGTGGAGGGAATAAACCAGGTGGTTAAGCGTGGATGTTGGCCATATCATTGTAGACAAAATGGAGGCTCATCGTAAAAAAAATGGCGACCAGGCACACTCAGACTTTTCAAAACCTCAAGTCTCTCAAACGGATGAAAAAACAAGGTGGCCGCTCAAGGTGAGAGTGTGTAAGGGATGGATAGAGCACGGTGATTGGCTGGTTAGAGAGAGGTAGGGGTAAAAAGGGACAGGGCCTAATGGCCACTTGATTAAGAATGGGGCGTGGCCTACCAGTTAAGGTTAGTTCGAGGTAATACCACGTGGCAATTAAGTTTAGGTTGAGTTGTAAATTCAAATTCAAATTTCACGCTATGATCACGTGACTGGTTAAAAAGTCGTCCAGCTCCCGCAAGTTCCCTCAACTTGTAGAAGTTTCAGATCCATAGGTGACCAGTGAATGAATCAACGTGCTGTATATGATGGTCTTGGATCATTGGTAGGATTTATAAAAATAATAATAATTTTATAAATAGTATACCCAAAAATAACATTGGTTTACCACCATAAATTTTCTTCTAGTTTCATAATGAGATAAAGGATCTAGTTTAGTAAACAACGGATCAAGTATTTGTTCTAAAATGAACAGGCCAGACAATTTAACTACCCTCTATCCTGGGTGCCTGATCATCGACAAAGCACTTAGTCTTGTCTACGTTGAACAGTAAATTACGTGACAAAAATGGCTTGTGAAAAAGCTGACATATAAAGTGCAACACTTCCAATGAGATTAATTCGATTGATTGATTAGATATTCCTGCTGTTTTCGGTGTTCCTTCGTTTCCATGCAAACCAATTTCTAAGAACTAAAAAACTTTACAATGTCATTAAAATCCGTGCCTCGGGCTCCTCCCTCCATACAATTCTTGAATTTAGAGAATTTGTATAACCATCCCCAACCAATCAATTTTGTTTTATTGTTAAGAGTTCTGGCTAGTCTGAGTAGATAGTGCCAGCTAGTGTCTAATCGTACAAGTAAAACAAACAGTGAAGTAGTTTTTGGTGATTCTACTTTCTTGTTCAGCTTAAAACGAGGACGATAATACTCGCCGTTCGATGACTCTCTCCTAATGTGACCACTTTGTCGCTCTTGTAATTCCAGACCCAGGACATTCTCCTTTACTCGTCCTTTTATTGTTGTGTGTCCTTTTCATCGGTTCCTTAGTCACACAGTGGACTGTCTAAGCAATCTAGCGGGAGAAAAGTCAATATGAATGAATTAATTGAGTGTTTTAGGTCAAAATTATTTTTACATAGTTGGAAAAAGATCATTTTAATCCAGAATTGTTTTTGTACGTGATTAAAAGATTAATTATAGATATCTTAATATTAAAAAAATCAGTAAAATACAAAAAAAAATTTTTCTAATTTTTTAAAAATTTAAATACAAAACATTAAACTTTGTAATAAATTAATAAACCACCTAACCAAAATTAAACATGCACACAAAAACTATATATCACTGCTATATAAAACACAATATGCTCAAGTCGCTTTCGTTATCACTGCTGCTACTTACAATGCTGTTAATATCTTGTATCTCCGATATATGAATAAGTTCTAGCTTCTTCAGAACAGCTAAATTGTTTTAGAGGTAGTGGTCTGGCTTATGAGATCACTGGATCAGAGGATATTAAAGAATTGTGAAAAATATTGTCTTTTGCATGTACCCTAGATATTTTTTCTAGAAAATTCCTGCCGGCTCTTGTTGGTGATTTCAACATTTTCTTCATAATCAATGCAGCACCCCTCTTCACTATTGGCTGCTTTAATTTTTATTCAGTTACATAACAGAGTTCCCTTGCTGACCACTGTATCAGTAAAGGCTGGATCTTCGTTTTGATTTGGGACCGCATCCATTGAAACTTTTTGAAGGCCTGCCAAAAGACGTGGAAGGCAAATTGAGGTCAGGTAAAGCCAAGTTTGAAATTTCAATTTCTTGATCCAACCATTTTTTATGCTTCCGCTGTAGTTTGGTACAGCTACTGTTGCACTGAATCCAGTTTCGCTTTAAAACTTCAAAAAACCAAAATAAGTATTGAAGCAGTTCTTCTCGTTGACGTTTAGGAGAATCCTGAAGGTTGAATTTATTTTTTAAATATTCATATAAGATATCATTGCACTCTTTAGCTGGTCTATTAATTGCTTTTTGGTCCCTTAAAAAATACAGAGTTTAATTCTTTTAGTCACATGTTACGCAACTGAAATTTATGAAAATTATATAATTGTAAATCGGACAAAATGATGCAAGTTGAATTAGGTAAATATATAAAAGATATTTGCCTGATATAAACAGGAAATATATATATTATGAAGTTCCCAGACGTTCCGAGAAAGTTATAACATTTTAAAATTTGTATTTTAGTGATCTTCATTTAAATTTCTATTCAATCGGAAAAAAAAATATTTACAAATCTACCCCAACTTTTTATGAATTCAGTTCTAACATTTTAAAACAGCTTACCTGTAGGGTTTGAATCCATATATTAGAAAAAAATATGAACCAAAAGGTGTGGAATTTATTAGCTGTTGACATTGGCAATCACAAAGATATACCAGTTAAGAGGATCTAAAGGAATTAGGCATCGACTCTTAATTTATTTATCTTGGTTTAGTAGCTTAGCACTTGGCTAATACTGTTATTTATAATATCGCTGAACCCTAGCCTCACTTTAGAATTAAATTTTATTACAAATATCTTCCATCAATTTTTTGACTTTTGCTAGATTGTGTTGGACAGCCCACTGTGCGCCGCAGACACTTGGTCTTTCTCTATCGATCTCGAGTCACTGATCGGCAACTTTTTATTATATTTTACTAAGACTCATTGAGTTTATTACATTTTCAATAGTTTCTAAGTTTTATAATTTATTTTCTGGCCTCAAGAAATGATAAAGCTCCATCCGGAACTTGAAATATTTACTCAAAAATGAATCAAAAGCTGTTTCCTTCAGTCTTGGTTTGATTTGAAAATTCATTATTGAAAATCAACTTGTGCGCACTTCTACGAGTAAGATAACTTGTAGTATAATGATTGAGGATGGTTAAACTGCTTCCCTCTGCATGAGAGAACCAGTAAATACGTACCCTGTCCTGTCTCAACAGAAGCAGTTCTGGATAATGAAACTCTATTCATATAGCAGAATTCGTTAAGTCTATCTCTTCTTAAATATATTTCGTTAATTCAAAGTATTTTGTTAAAACGGGACTATTCTTAGAATTTACTTACGAGGTCGTTAGGTATTACTCGTCGTCTAACATAATATTATAGTTAGACACAGATGAAGGGAAGTTCTGACCCGCCAGTCTTCTATGCTAATTTTAGTTAACCCATAGGTATTTCTATTTTATTTTCTCTTATTAAATAATAAATTAATAAGAATAATAAATTTCATTAATTAATAATAATAATTCACGTTAATTGATATATTTTTCTCCTTTCTATTGAAGGGGAAGAAGATGACCGACTAAAGTGGAAATTCAGGGTATATTTCAATTTCGCCGACTTCGGCTGAACTACGACTGTCCTGCCTCGAAGCTGGGAAGCGAGTTCTTGTCCACTACATCCTGCGGCCCGGGAGGAAGGGCGGCTACGGTCCCATCCTCAGTATACTGGACTTAAACAAGGTGGGCAAGGACGGTAGCGTCCTCTTGGACGTCACTCCGTCCCGTAGAGCGGTGGACTAATGGGACCAACCACGGCCTCCTAGTGGAATTGGAAGGAACTCCGTAGAGGGTGAAGAGGGACCTCCACAGGATATTCCTCAACTCCGACGACGGAAGATCTAGGCAGCGAGGACTGGATCAGCTGCTGTCGCGGAAGAAGTGAGCCGCAGCCCAGAGGAAGAAATACAGAAGGAAGGATGGCATCTGCAGACGACATCCGCTGTACGTCAATTTCAAGGCGGTACGACGCCTACTACTGCCACAGGGACTGTACCTTTCCTTTGGCGAACCACTTTAATTCTACCAACAAGCCATGGTCCAGACCTTGGTCTACTCGGCCAACCCGAACGCCTTGCCCAAGGCCTGCTGCTTGCTCTCCCAGCTCTTCTCCATTTCCATATTGTACCTCGACGAGGGGAAGGTAGTTCTCAAGAACTACCAGGACATGACGGTGGTGTGCTGTAGTTGCAGATAGGACTGTGCAAATATTTTTAATGAAATTTATTTTAAGCATGAAAAAATGTTGAAGAAAAGTTTTGATCATGAGGTGTACATTTTATGAATTTCCATTGGACATTATCAACTTTGATATTAATGCGTTCGGCTTATGATAAAGTACAATTCGGATTTGAGAATGAATTTGAATAATTATTAAGATTGTACTCCTGTTTGATAATGAAAAATTATTACTTTACTTCATACACTGAGGGCTCAACGCATTATCAAAAATTCGTGATGACTGGCTGTTTTTCAAGCATAATTCCCGACACGAAAAATTCAAGCTGAATTTCCCATCTTCAAGGAATTCAAGGCTGCTGGACACCCTGTCTTAAACAAATTAAATCAGGATCAATTAAGAGTTCTTGGTGATTAAGTGAATTAGAGCAGCACTCTAATTGAGTGAGGGTTGACTTTAATTTGGCAAAATAACAATTCAATACAATACATTTCTATCTATCCAATCAACTATAATGTGCTGGCGACCTGTTACCTAAATATTAAGATAATCCAATATTCCTTCCCTAGTTAGCATACACTTATGGTGTTTACCCAATAAACAAAATACATCAGTACTACTGTCAGATTTACAGCCTCCAATTCCTTTATGTGGCTCAAATTTCCGTTTTTTTTTTTTTGTTATATATGTTTCAGAGGCCCCAGTTCTCATATCTATCACACCTCATAGCGACGGTAGACGCACAACATTGAAGAAACGGCATCTAGACGCCCCTTCGCTCTATAGGCAAGGATTAAGCCCCACCTCACAATTGCTTATCACTTCGAGAGGCCTTCCTCCCCCACTTACTAGACAGCTACTCTGAGAGACAGAAGTACAGAGGCGGACAAAACATAGCTTCCACTATAGTAAGAGGAGACGGCATTCGCTACAGCCGACTGATTTATTCGGAGGAGGCAAGACAAAGAGGATGCAGCGGCAAGACATCTGTTTCAGATAAGACACTCTTTCGAGTGTACAATGAGACCTGCCCTCCCAAACCTGTTAATAATTATATCTTATTAAGTCAATTAAATAACACTAACACTCACTAATTTTAATTGCCCCTTCAGGGATATAATTTATTGTCAAATAAAGTGTATTAACATGAGATGGAGTAATCGCTCACGAATATAAATAACTCCTTTTCTTTTTAAACATACAAGAACAGGGTTTTCCGGTCATAAGATATGTAGTGCCCACAAGTATTGAATAATTACAATAAAACAACCCATAATTATAGAGGGGCTTGAACTCTTGATGAAGGTAATATGAAATTTATATACATATCATCAATTTTATGGTTAACATTATACTACATTATAATGAAATGAAACCCAAACAACTGAATACTTTCAAAATCTTTGTATTAGTAAAACTTTCAAACTTCTCTTAAAACATACTAGAATTAATAAGTCTTATGGCACTATATTACATTCTAATTTAATACAATACTAACTGCATTAAAATTCACTACTAGAACATTAATATATAAAAATTGGTTTAAAAAATAAATATAAAGGTACATGAGAAATATAAATAAGATTACCATGAAGCAAACACTCATATTACTGATTACATAAAATAGGATTACATTTCATAAAATTTAAATATATCTAAATTATACACTACAACTATATAAAAACATGCAACTTGGAAAATAATACTGATAAAACATACCATACATGTGGTATTTCTCACAATAGAAAAACTAATTATAATATTAATTGAATGAATTACAGCATGATGCCACATTAGTCAACAACTTAAAATATGTTTAATACAAAGTTTTTACAATTAGTTTCAAAACATAAATTATACTTTCTACCCTGTTGAACATAAAACACTTATAAAGTATACAATTATTCAATAAACTAATAATTAATCTAATGCAGTCTTTTTCACGAATGTAGTCAAGGCAGAGACTTCGCTTGGTTCTGGATCCAGGCAAGAAAATTCTATTTCCTCCATAGTGTTTTGCTCTTCTGAAACTGATAAAATATGTCAACTTTATTATTTTTTAATTACATTCATAATCAGTAAATTGTCTTAAAATGTATTAAAACATCTCTAATAATTCTCAGGAGCAGAAAATTTGAGTATTTTCAGAGTAGCAGTCCACCATTTGTGGATACTAGATGAGGCTACCAACACAAGTAACTGGTGTCAGTTATAATCAGTGAAAACCCAACTATAGAAAATAATGAAAATTACCCAGTTTAGATATTGTAAAAAAAAAAAAAAATATATATATAAAATTTATTTTGTTAAAAGACCATTAGTACCTATAAACAGAATGGGTATAGGTGATTAGAGCGTACCCTACCAAAACCAAAAAACTACATAAAAGGTCAAAAAATATATAAAAAAAATTTTCTTGCATTGCTTAAGATACATACAAGGAGTAGTGGTGGGAAGTCAAAATGTTAACATATCCAAATATAAACCAACAAAATATCAGTTTACATGCAAAAATAAACAGCAATCCCCCTCCCCCTATAAATAAGAAAATCATACATCTTATTCAAATTCATTGTATTAAGGTGAAGAATGCATTATTCAATTAAATTTAATAAGCTGTGAGTACTTCACCACTTTATTTTCATTATTTTACAACCATTCGGGCCTGAATCTTCAGGTACATTAAGAAGGATTAAAAATATATAAAAATTGCAAATACATTCACATTAAATTTCACAATATTACTAAATGACATGTTATTGTTTCATTCTTAAATAACGGATTGTTAGATTTATAATTAGTTCCTTTGATTATATTCTTGTTTTAACTTTTTTTTTTTTTAAACTTTACCTTTACATTCAATGGTATTGGTTTGGTATTATGTAATTGTTTATTAATTAAGGGATAAAGTTAAAAATACATACTTTTTTTTATATATAAACCTAATAAAGATTATTGTCGATTAAATTTTTTTGGTAGCTTATGTTAAAATTTATCCATATCTAACTTTAATCAGTTATATAATATAAAAATAAAGATTACAAAATTTTTCAATATATCAATATAAATATACATATTTATATATATATGGATCTTAAATATACATAAGATCTGGTTTATTAGTATTCTTGGTTGTTCATGTGTGATATTAATTTTTTATTGCCAAAAACTAATTTGGTGGAGCTAAATGTGTTTCATTTAATGGATTTATTTAGACTTAAGCATGTAGGGAGGTTATTTTGCTATGTATTATGTGTGCTATTCTAAATTTGATTTAATGTTCATTATAATCAATTGTTTATTTCATTTTATTTTATTATGATATGATCTACAATAAAAATAAAAAAAAAATAGGATTTATATATTGCCTGTATTTAAAATTTTAATTTGGTGATGATGTTGGCATAGCAATAGTTTAAACCATGTGTCTTGCTGGAAATTGCATACATCCTCAATATTTTTAGATATATAAATCGCCTCCAACATTTTACATTTGTTGTTTTTTCTGTATCTATTAATTCTGTTATTAAAATAAAATTTAAATTTGAACGTTGTGCTGTGATAAGCCTTAGCACTATGATCTTATTGTATTTTTTTATCTTTGAATTACAGCCACTAAATTTCTAATGTACCTGACGATGGCTTCATTCTATGGACAATAGCTTCATAAGGTCACCTACTCCTGGGGCTAGCCCATTACAACTTTGAATCTCTAAAAAGAAAAGACAGAGGATTGGTATCAGCAAGACTAACGGAAGATGGAGGCTCCCGAGGATAGGATATGCATAGTGCAGCATAATATACCATTGCTGCCGAGTCCCATATTGCCAGAAGGCAAGGAAGGGAAGAAAATGGTGAAATTTTTATTTAATTATTTTTTTAAGAATATTCCAATAATAGTGTTTAAGTCATTAAGAATCTAATTTCATTTAATACTCTAATTCAAAATGATTAGATCTGGGTTGTAACATATCTGTGCTCAGTTATGTCCAAAAAACTGGAAATAATTTATTAAGATTCCATAAAAATAAGTCTCATTGGCTCTCTTACGTTCACTTTATGATTCGGTTTTGAATTCTATTATGCATTAAAAAACTGGAATTACAGCCACTAAATTTCTAATGTCCCCGAAGATGGCTTCATTCTATGGACAATAGCAACTGGAAAAAATTGATTAAGATTCCATGAAAATAAGTCTCATTGGCACTGTTACGTTCTCTTTATGATTCAGTTTTGAATGCTATTATGCATTTTGTGCTGTAGAATGGAGAAAATGTGTTGCTACAACCAACAAATGGTAAAGGTCATACTGCTGAGGCCTTTAAAGAGATAAAATATTGAATGAAGTTTCACTGAAATTTCCTTATGAGTACAAGCTACACCCTATGCACTTACAAGGAGAGTGCCAAATAAGGGAATCACAGATTCTGATAACTTTTATATATGTTATGGGGTAGGGTCCCCCCAATACCCTACCCTACAACATATATAAAAGTGATCGAAATCCATGATTCCTATGTTTGGTACTCTCCTTGTAAGTAACATAGTAAGTAAGTAAGTAGTAAAATTGGTATAAGTATTGAATAATCATTATTAAAAATTACACATGTATGTAGAAGATTAATGTCACAGTATAAGTAAACTAAATAACCTCAAAAATATCCAACACATATGCAAGAGAGCAGATCCCTAACCACCCCATCTTAAGAGATCAATCCAATAACACGTCATAATAAGACATAGTGCCTATTTGGTAATGTGGTAACATCCACTGTGTTTGTTAATAACATTGTTTCTTATCAGTAAATTACTAAATAATATTGTAAGTTTTGTAAATTTATAGAACTACTGGAAGTTATCAAATTAATTTTATATATTTAACTATTTATTAGAACCTTTGAATTCTTGGGTTTTTATATTGATATTATAGATTCTTAGTATTACACATATTGAATTATATTACACATTTTGAAATTCAGAGATAAAAAAGTTGCATTTTGCAGGGGCAACCAGAGACAAGTAACTCTTTTGGTTTATAAAACATCCTTAAACTATTGTTATTTGAACCATGGGCCTCAGTATTCAATTGAAAAACCCATATATATCATGTTAATTTGGCTTAAATCACTAGACTGATTATTCCAACCAGGAATAACTTGTTTATTCTCAAGTTTGATAAAATAAATTTATGTAATTGTAGGGAAGAGGAATTTTCAGTGATTAGTAATCGATTTTCAATAACAATGAAAGCAGCAATAACAAAATATTTCAACATTCGTAGCATATTTATATAAAATAGTATATTGTAAATACCTCTTTGTGCAGGCCATTTTTTATGGGAAGGAGCATACAAAACCAGAAGGGCAAAAATGTAAATATTCCACATCCCATACACTCCAGTGAAAAATGCGGATGCAAATTCCAAATCATGATTGTCACTCCATTTCCACTGCCCTTCAGATACCTAATTATGATTAATATAAAATTAATTATACATACAATTAAGTAATTATACATAAAATCAATGATTAAAAAAAAAAAATAATAATTTATAATATTTTTGTGAGCATTCAGGATTTTTTTATTTTTTTACCGGTTATTCCCTATCATTTGGTGAGTTTAAAACCATGGGTAAAACATTTTTCGGGAGTATATCCTCCATCTTGAATGCAAAGCAAATTTACATATCTGGAACCAGTTCGGTCTCAGTCACCAAATAGAGGCATAAACTATAAGAGTTTCATAATTTTTGACTCAGTCCCTTTTGAGATATTCAGCTTTAAATATAGCTGAAAATGACTTTTGACCATTTTTGAAAATTCATATAAAAAAAGGACAGGGTTTTTTAGATTGAAATTTCTACAGCAAGTAGTACAATGACAAAACTATTAAAAAAAATCAAAGTGGATCTTTTCCTTAATACACTTAGCACCAAGTCATGTTTCATGTCAATTTTTGCGTTTTTTTAAAAGAATTTTCTTCACTACTTAGGTGATGTGTTGTGAGGACAAAAATTATAGATTATTATAATATCCTTATAATAATTTTATTTATTTATTTTTTTTTTTATATCTACTAAATTGCAGGAGTTAAAGACATTTTCCCAAAGCTTGTTTTTAGCTGCAAAGCTAACTTAAAATGGCAGCAAAAGGAAAATTATGAGCATGAAAAATGTTTTACCCATGGTTATAAGCTCACTATATAAAAATACAAAAATCTCAAGCGGCAAAAATAATTCAAACTGGGTGATTCCAAATGGATTGACCTGTAATAGAAAATTTATACAATTGTCACTAAATGAAAGTTAATTCAGATGCAGAAAAATACAACACCACAATCAGAAAATAGCTTATATTATATTTCAATTTATAGATATAGTCATACTTATAACCAGAACAGCATAATTCAAAGGATAACAGACTAGATAAGCTTACAACCTTAGGAAGATATAGGCATTCTCAACATGACTAAAAATTGGGAGTTTAATTCATTAAATACAACAAAAATTTGAAAAATACTACTTCTTTTGTTTCTAATTGGGTTTATAAAAACCTTTATGACTTCAGCCATGGACCCTCACTACTAAACATAAAAGTCAAATTCAGACCATGGAGATGCGATTCTTGCGCAGGATCGAAGAAAAACAAGGAGGGACTGCATAAGGAACACTATCATAAGAAAAAACCAGGACGTAAGACCAGCTGACATGGTGATAGAGGAGAATCGTCCGAAATGGTTTGGTCATGTCTCTTGAATGCCAGAAAACTGTGTGGCCAAGATCACGCAAGTAAGTAACGTCAAGGGATGATGACCTCAGGGACGACCCAGGAATACCTGGGAGGTAGGTGTCAAGGAGGCCTTTGACAGATGAGGAATTGGCTGAAGGAGGAGGGGGAAGTTGGTACAAGTACGATATATTTTATTTAACTACAACAGTACTATATTAACTTGTAATTTGTATTTTAATTAATAGATAGAGAACAGTTAATCAGCTGAAAAAGCTGTGGGATTTGTGGATCCAGCTCTACAAGCAGGTCTCACACCCCTTAGTGGTAGAAGAGGTTAAGATTAAGACAAAGATGGCAAATAGAAAAAAATAATAAAACACAATATGGATATTTTAGAAACATTATAGTTAAGCATGTTAAAATAATAATGATAAAGTATTTAACAAACCATTACTATTTATTTGTTAGTTCATTCTCATTGAAAGAACTATATTGAAAATAAAGGATTTTTACCTGTCCAAGACTGAAAGAAATTATTGTTAATGCAGCACATAACAAAGTGGCAATCATCAAGAAATTAAATCTATAAATAATGCCGGTGTAATGTAAACGGCGAGCCTGAGACATTGCTGGGAGGCTAGCTTTTTTAGTACGCATATTACAGAAAACTTTCCAAATAAGAAAACATAATACCAGAAAATATCCAGTTCCACACAAAGCACCTATTATTAAAAAGGCCATCTGAAAACTAAATTAAGGAAAATACTTAAAAGAGTAAAAAATATATAATAATGAGGAATATATAATGAAAATAGAAGGAAATCCACTGAATATCACTTATTCTTATCCACTGAGTATCACTTATTCTTATGATTATCTGACAGTTCATTAATGTAATAAACTAAAAGAAAATTTTTTAACATCATAAATCACATACTGTATATTTTTAACAAGATTTACATCAGTTTATAGACAGGTTGGGGCAGAAAAGTATTTGAGTTAATTATAAAATCTGTAAATATTATGAGCGGAAAATTAAATATGGGCATGTGATGCCCACTAGTATTCACCCATTGTTAAAGTTGAGATGGTAAACACACTTTTTGTGTCAGAGTTACAAAGGAATATTGTTTAATGTCTTTAGTGGTTCCAACAAGATCTGTCGATGGTTCTTCTTGTAGTTTGCGTCTGGTTCCTGACTGCCTTATTTTTCGATCTACTGATTTGTCTTCATGCGATTTTTTCCTGAGAGGATACCTGAAAGGACTTTGCAAGAACAAGCCCAGTATGTTAGACCTATTGAATGGAGGCAATCTGCCAAAAATTCAATGGAGACCTACTGAAGAGAGTGGATGCCAATTTCCGGGAACGACTACGACAATGTATGAAGGATAATGGACATTATAAGCCACATTTAATTTTTCACACATAATGTTTCTTAAATGCTATGTTGCAGCAAATGTCTATTTTATTCTAGCAATAAAATCATTTTAGAGTGAAAATTACAGATTTTATGATAATACTGAAACATAGGAAGGGAATATATTTTTGTAATCTTTGCGATATCTATCCTCTAACATATTTGTGAGAGTATGGTTGAACGTGGAAAAGTAAGAAGGAGAATCTTGGTTGGGATTGCGGTCAATAAATGAACACACAATAAGAAAATACTTATTATAATGTGTGACGACGTTTCGACCTCAGTTTTAGCCCATCATCAGGGCTGAGTGGTGCGTAGTATAACCGCCAGCCAACTGAATACCTGAGAATTTTAACCGATAAGAAAAAAACAATCTTGCCACCGTATTGGTTTGACGGATACTAAGATATAATTGCAGCACTGGATTAAAACGTAAAACTATTGATTTAAAAGACAGATTAAACTTACTGATAAAAACCATGGTTAAAGATTAAAAAAGACTAACAGAATAATAGTGTAATTAGAAGAAACCGAAGGTGACAGGTTAAAAATCGTAGCATAGGGACAAAATTGAAAATTGGTGGGAATTATATATAGTAATTTGATTGGATAAAGAAATTATGCAGGTATAAGGAGTTGTCACAAAAACAAAAAAAAAAAAAAAAAGAAAAGGAATAAATAAAAATATTATAAAAATCATCAAAATAAATAAATCATAAAATAATGGAAATGATGAAAGAAAATTAGGGATATGGAGATAGATAATAAGAAATTAGGTTTTTTTTTAATAAATGGAATATTTGGGAATAGGCTAAGGATAAGTTTTGTTTGTCAGTTTTTGGTTTACGGGGAGGGATTCTAGTTGGATATAAATACATTCTGTGATGAGTTGTTTGTCGAGATTGGGGACAGTGGCAAGGATAGAAGTTTTGTCGAAATCAAATATGTGATTTAACGATAAAGAATGTTTGGAGAGTTTAGAGAAAGTAGAGTTACGTGAGGAAATGAAATATTTATGTTGGGTGATGCGATCTTTGAGAAGATTTTTGGTTTCGCCAATATAAGAGGAGTTGCAGTTAGGGGTGGAGCAAGGGATTCGGTATACGACATGGGAGCGGTGTTTGAATGGAATAGGGTCTTTTAGACGGGTGTAGAGGTTAGAGAGTTTGTTCTGAGATTTGAAGGCGTCGCAGGTTGGGTTTAAAAGAACATAACGACTTTTTAATATTGTCAGAAAGGGAGGGAATATAAGGTAGGGATCTATATAGGGGGATAATAAGTTTTTTTTATTGTGTTCATTTATTGACCGCACCCCCAACCAAGATTCTCCTTCATCCTCTAGCATAGTTGTATCTTTATCTTCAAACATGACTAGTATAATTGTTTTCTATTTTAAGCCAATGCAGAATTTGTTGAGGAATTAATAAGCTAAATATTTCATTGTTTACTTTATTAAGAGCACACACAAGGCATGATTCAATTCTGATCTCTGTAATACTGAATATTAACGATACATAAAAAAAATTTAAAGCAATCTTGAAAACATTTAAATAGAGGAGTTTATGTTAAAGCTTTAAGTTAAATATAAATAATGAGAACAAAAACATATACAGTATATGTAGAACTGTTTATGAATGATATACTATATCTAGTCTACATTAATTAAAGAGTAGTGCTATTTGAGGGACTAATAGCAAAATAGCACAACTCATTGAGTGACTAAAGGATTTTATATTTTATATCTTCTAAATCTTTCAACAGTAACCTAATTTAAGTTTAATATTCAGAACATTCTAAATGTAAACAAACATTAATTCTAAATCATTGCTGTGTTTTATATGGTTATTTATATGATTATCATAATCTTTGAATAACAAAGCATTTTCAAATGTGCCCATTGGGCCACTTCAAACATTGAGAAGCTTGGTTTGCAATTTTATCTATACTTTAGCACTACAAGCATATTTTCAGGTCTAACTAACCTCAATATATTTTTTGTTTTTTGCAATAATATCAGTTAAATCATTCTCCATATTTGAAGATATATCAGTTGTTTACTAAGCTTAGCCTTTTCTTCATCATAAAGGCTGTATACTTTAGATTAATTATTTCACCATACTTGAGTAGTAAGCTATCAATTAGTCAGTTTTCTGCCTGTCCTATATTATTATTAAAACTATGCAACTAAAACTACATACAATGAAAAAAACATTATTGAAAACCAAGCAAATAACTAAAAGGATACAGCTAAATGGTAGCCAAAATCTGTAGCCCAAATAGAATAAAAGGGGTTTCTCAGTTGTATTCCTCTTTCACACAGATCGAAAAAGAACAGTGCGATACAACCAATGACTACAGAGCTGAGATATTTCCAGTAATTAAGTAAATGGTTCTTTTGATTTTCCTTTCAACAAATGTGGATTATATCAGAAAAATACAATATAAATATAAACATAACAAATCAAAAATATTTGAACATTTATATTGAGAAGTTTAGAATAAAAGGAAAACAATAAATTAAACTATATATATTTATTATTCTTTTTATGATTTTAAGAAAGTATTTATTTAAGAAACACAAAATGAGGTAGAAAATGAAGTATATGAAAGTTATAATACACATTTAACTATCATAAAAGCAGTGATTAAGAAAAAAAAAAAGTTAACCTATTGTTCTTTAAATACATTAATAAAAATCAGAGGTTTAAACCGACAGAAACTTACTTGTATCTGGGGTTTCCAATCAACGGCACATGAAAAAAAAAAAAAAAAATGAGATAAGAAAATTAACCAAGAATTTGCAAGCACACATGAAAATATAGTAATAAATTTTAATCCCATTTATTAAAATAAAAAACAAAACAATAAAAACCATTTCATAAGGTTTTAAATCCTAAACAAAAATTTATAACCACATTATACAGGTTAGTAGTATCACTATAAAGATAATCACATCATTACATCAATTTCAAGAAGGCCTAACTTAAGGTTTAACTCCGGGTGGTAAAATGACTGTGCTGATGATTTGGTACTGTTAGGCAACGATGTGGAAACTAGTAACTTTAAAACAATATTGATGAAAGCCGGTAAAGAACTAGGTCTCAAAATAAACTGAGATAAAACGAAATATATGGTTAATAGCAGAAACAACGATTATATTAGTGATATAGATATTACAGGGAATACGTTTGACTGTGCAGAGAAGTCTAAATATCTGGACTCAACAATATCTAAAAGAAATGAAGAAATAAAAGCAAGGTTAAAGGCGGGAAATGCTTGTTATTTATCTGTCACAAAATTACTCAGTTAGCGTCTACTTTCTAAAAATCTCAGAGTAAGAATTCAACTATTCAGCAGATGTAAAACGTTCCAGCTTAGGTTAAAAGAAGAACAATATCTTAAAGCCAAATGGGTGACAAGCAGTGTCCCCTGCTATTGTCTGTAACCTCCTCATAGTGTGACCACCCTTTGGCAACTCAAATGGGTTTCCATTATAAATGAAGTCATTTCAATTTCTTAGGTAAAAACGGATCATCTTTAAAGTCCTTCTATTGTGGCTTTTCCATAAGATTTTTGAAAATAAAGTATTGATTAGAATATTTAAACCAAAGGAGGATGAGTCAACCAGAGAACTTAGACAATGCCACAATTGCATGGCCTGCACCTGGTAAATAAAATTGTGGTGATAGCATCGAGGCAAATGAAATGGGTGTGTTAAGTTTTCAGAATGGATAAAGAATAAAGCACTAAAAAGGTAACCAGTGCTAAACCGATGAGTAAGTCCTATAGGTTAAATAAAGCATACCTAGACAGGAGGATTGTATCAGATCCAATCTTAAGGATTAGGGAGTGCACATATTAGATTTTTTGTCAGCCGATGAAACAGTCTGATGGACTGCCCAATTTCCAACTAAAACGTCGGCCAACTATCGGCCCTTAAAGAGATCTAATTTTTGGCCGGCGAAGCTTTCCACCTTATCGCATTATAATTATTGTTTGGCATTATTTATTTATGAAATATTTCAAGGACCGAGAGTAAGTGAGGTCCTGTTTCAACTCGGCCGTTTGTCATTTCCTCTATCAGCCAGGTTGTTAAGCCATTATGGCCAAATGCGCCATTCAATTTTCTTCAAATTTAGCACTTGAGAGTACTTTCGGCCTACACAATCGAAAAAAGGATTTTGAAATCAGACACGTTTTTTGGTCTCAGCTTCTGGTCTAATAGGAAAACGAGAGTAAACCAGTTGAACTCAAAGCTCGGAGTTGTATGACGGTTCGACAGTCATTCAAAACTTATGAAAAGAAAGACCATTTTCACATGATCCTATAAATCAGATGTCGGACCGACATCCGATTATTCAAAGGGGTGTCAGACTGGAGGAAATATAGGATTTGATTCCGATAATTATCACACCGTGTGAAAGGATTGTATGTTTTCTGTGTAAACTAAATCGGATCTGGATCAGATAACTTCAATTGTTATCTGACTGTCTGAAAACGGTCAAATACGTTATATTACCTTTCAATTACATCTCCAGTTTACTTAGCGACAGGTAGAGTGAGCCGAGTAAGGTGAGACAGAAAATAGAACGAGTACATGTTTGAGACAGATGGACTGATAGACAAAGTAACTAGAAGGAGGCTTTTTCTAACTTTCTTGGAATTTGAGATGGAAAGGGGGACAACTACGAAATCAACACTCTTCAATATTTTATACACTTCTTGCCAAGTACTAATGGAAAAAACAGAATTATTAGACTTAAAACTAAAAATTCCTGATGACTGGATGTTTTTGAAGCATTATTCAAGCAGAAATCCAGATCTTCAAGGAAATCAAGGCTGCTGGACACCCTGCTTAGATAGTTTGTGGATCCTATCCAATTATTTAGAATTTAAAGGTAACTTGTCCAACAATTAGAAGGAGTCGCAATGGCCTCACTTTCTCTTGTACTCATTGCTATTTTCATGGAAACGTTCAAATAGAAAAGGTTGGAGAACTTGAAGGTTTAATATATCCGTTATGTGGATTGGAACTTATTCCGTTATGTTATTTGGGACTTAGCCTTATGATAAAGAAGCACTGTATGTCTTTAAATATCATTTGAACAGGATCCAGCCAAAAATAAGAATCATTATTGAGATGAAAGCGGAACAGAAACTTCCATGGTATACTGTAATCTAACTTGCTCCAAACGATATTTGCATGCAAAATCTCATCACCATTGATAGAAAGAAGAAGAAGAAGAATTATTCATACTGGCTTAACAAGCGGCTCAAATTTTCGATAATAAGGAATCCCTAAAAGCAGGAAATAGCCCAGCTGTATTCACTAAGAATGGATAAAGACCTGTAATGATTGACTGGAAAATAAGGAAAGGTCTAACACCTTGAGCCTATCTGCCTTATGTTAGAGAAGTAATGGACAAAGTACAGATGATATTCCAAAAAACGAGAACAGGATCATTTTCAAATTATATAACAATTGTCCACTTACCTACAAACAGGAGATACGGTAACTTTGAGGGTCTTCAATTGACAGCAGGGAAGGGGAAGGGGTATTCACAGGTTTTATATGAAAGTTAGCCTGAGGAAGGTCTAGAGACTGAAACCGGTTGCTATCAAAATAAAAAAACTCTACAGGAAGACATCTTCTTATTCTTCTAATCTAGGTTTCTGTTACATCTAAAGCCATAATCTAAGAATTATAATTCAAGACCATTTCATGTAATATTCTATTTATTATATCAAAGTAAAAGAGAGTGGAAAAGCGGATTAATGCATTTGCAAAAGTGCATCTGCTTATAAACCCAAAAGTTATAAGTTTGGATCCTGGTCCCATGATTCTCTAAGCAATTACCGCCTGGTATGTGAGGCAATTCACGGGAAATCGTGATTTTCCAGGATACTAAATAACTGCCTGAAGGTTTGATCCATGGAGGGTCTGCTTCAAGGAAAGAAATATAGGTCCTTATGCATTTGTTGACCCTGAACAGCCATAATTCGTGGATATAGAATGATTTTTCAGTGTTCTTGAACCCAAGTGTTTGAACCTATTTTAGTGGGAAGGTACTGCCTAATTGGCCCCAAAGGGACCGGTTATCAACTTATCACATAGCCTGTATTGCACTATAAAAACCATGTACATAGCGAAGTTTGTTAAAATCAGCAAGACTCACCATAAGATGTTCTCCCGAGAAAACCAGCCAAAATGAGAGAAGTGTAGCATAAAATATTCCTTGTCTTATATCAGTAAAGAATAGCATGAAAGGAAGTTCAAAATATAATGTTAAGATCTCCAAAGGCACTGAAATAATACAAAAATATTAAAACATCAAAAATATGCAGTAATATATGGTTTGACATTTTCTTTTCATCTCTTTAAAACTAACAGAAAACAGAGAACTCACTCCTGATGTATTTACAAAGTAAGAAAAGTAATAAGATTCAGTCCTTCACAATTTAAAATGAGATAATATATGTATACACGCTAGGTAGCTTACACAAACATACAATTACTCACAAAAACGATCAAATAATATTTTTAAATAATTATAGTTATGTGCCTATGTAAAGATTCACAAGTTATATTCCATAATCTAAAGGAAACGTAATGATTGATTTCCTGACTTGATTTTAGGAAACTGCCTTTATCAAGAAACTGTGCGATTATTTGATTTTCCTTACTCTAATTCAAACACTAGGACTGTTTGAATATTTTACAATTGGACAATTTTTTTTTTTTGTTTCTCTACCCAAAAACAGAACATTGATAATTGTGTTGTGATAAAAATTATATCCAAGCTGACACAGGAGACTGATCACAGAATTTCCATTCCTATCCACCATTTGATGAAATGATTTTTCCAGAATTTTTTCAAGGAATATAATTATATTAGGGAATTTTTCACCATTGTCATTAGGGTTCCTAATGCTTGGCAGCTAATTTTGTCAAGTTGAGGATAATTAATAACACCTATAGCAATACTTCCACCTGTGACATAGTGTTTCAGACACTACTTTTTTTCAGATATTTGATATTTAAATCTTGATTCCGCTTGAAAACGTTCCACCACCATGGGATGGTTTATTTTTTCATGATGCAAACATAATTTCTTCAGCAAAGGTCTCAATATTAAATTCTGGGCATGCAAGCATTATGTTTCGAAATATCCTTAACACAACAGTCTATATAGTTTAACTGAAATGACAAATTTTACATAAAATCATAGTATACCCAATTAATAAATCAATTGATTAAGAACTAAATAATAATTAATAGTAGTTATTATTTATTAAACAATGGATATTAGATGATAATTAATACTAATTATTTACATGTAATGATTAAAATAAATATATCACAAAATCACGAATATAGCTCCTATAATGAATGATGTAAAACTAATTACTTAAATATTCTCTGTAATAAAAGAATTTTGGAGATTAAATAAGAAGAAATGAACTTACTATTTAAAAGTGTCAGAGTGCTGGAAACCAAAATAAGCATAGATTCCAACAGTAGAGGCTTTCTCTTCAGTTGGTAAATTCTTTGATAAAACCAAAGTAACGCACCAATAATAATGGGAAAGAAAAAACATTTTAGTGAAACCCATACTTTAGTGAAACCACCAGTTTGATTTATAATCTGTAAGTTTTACTTTTCATTAAAAACAATAATAAACAGCAAATATGTAAAAATGAAAAACAAATTATGAAGGCTATACTTACAAATAACCACATATCAGCAATGTGTCCAAGACCAACATTAATTTTTTTTTTATGATCAACTGGTAACCTTATGTTTAACAAATAAAAATCATGATGCAATGATCCCAACTCAAATAAAGGTATAACAGAACAGTTATAAGGATAGCCATCCTTTTTCTGAAAAAAAAAAAGTATTCATATTATATGTACATTTATGCAACACCATATTCAGCATATTTTTGTACATTCTAACCTTCAACTTAGTTTCATTTCCAAAACCACAATACAGAATTATTTAAAAATCCTACATAAAGTGAGTGACACCTAATTTTTAAGAAAGTGATAAGGTGATGTGGTATAAGTGCGTAATTGTCTCGTTAAATCCAAACCCTCAACTGGTAAGAGCTGCCCTTTATGAGGATGAAGCCTAAACACTGATGTATCAGAAATCAGCAACGAAAGTTTGCTAAGGTGAAGTATAACAAGTTGTAAAAAAAGTAGTTCCAACCAGTTTATAAAGTTGCCTTTCAACTTTTGCAGTATAGCTGTATCAGTGTTTATCTAACAGTAGACCTTCTTTTTTTTTTTGTTTTGTCGTAAGCAGAACCTACAGAAGTTGTTCTTCAAAATACTTTGTGATTTACATTTCTCCTTGACAGTTTTATATTTTTTTAAGCGCTTGTCTGCAGTCATCCAGCAAAACATGATAGTTGATGCAAGAGCAGACCTCGGTTTTGTGGCTAGTGTGCGTGATGTACACTTACCCTTACTGTCATGTTTTGTTGAAGCAACTATGGACTAGCGAATCAAAACAAATTTTTTTTTTCAATACATTTATTCAATTATATTCCACATCCCACTATCATTACTCAAAGAAGATTGTAAAATGTGAATCTCAGACAAGCTTAAACTTTTTTCGATGATTACACTAGTATAATAATCCTCTGGAACATGAACTATTTTGTATTTGCCGCAAAACCACTCCAGCTTGAATAATGAGTCTTCCAGATACCTTAAAGCACTTACTCTTTAAGGCATGGGCAAGTGCGTACTAAGCACTATTCAATTAAATTATCAATCTCGTCAAAATGGACGTGGTTGAAACTTAGGCTTGAATGTAATATTTAAATGTAATTTCTAAGGAACATTTTTATAAAGAGAAAAAATCAATTTTACAGTCCTGTAAAGCCTAACTTTGTAAAATTTAGTGCGCACTTGCCCCACATTACGCTACTTGAAATGAAATGAAAAACAATTTTATTATTAGATAAAACCCCTAAGAATACTACATTGCTCAAATTTCATTTACATTTGCCTGGCTAAATATTCAAAAAAGAGTACTTGCCAATTATCTGTTAGCAATAATTGTTATTGACATAAATACAAATTCTTTACATCGATGATTACATTGATCAAACCAGGTGAAGGAATAAGTGGTGTTTAAAAGAAAATACAGAGAAGGTTCGACAAATAGAAATGGATAAATAATTCTAAAAAGAGATAGCATGAATGACCAAGAATTTCCTAAATGAAGCAGTTCTATAAGAGATTATATACAAAGATACAGGTTGAGATCTTGTATTAAAAGAGTAAACAGAACGCAGAGACAAATAGAAATGGATAAATAATTCTAAAAAGAGATAGCATGAATGACCAAGAATTTTCTAAATGAAGCAGTTCTATAAGAGATTATATACAAAGATACAGGTTGAGATCTTGTATTAAAAGAGTAAACAGAACGCAGAGTAAGAATATCAAGTATATAGGGAAGTTATTTAGTTCTAAGGACTTAGAAAAGAAAAACACTTCAGAAAGAAAGATAAAATCACTTCAACTCATTACACCAACTAGAGAAATGAGAGTGCCCGGGAAACCCAAAGATGAATTTAATGAAACAATCCATTAGTCTCTTCAGTCTCATCTTGGATAGCCCTTTGTGCACCAGACATAGTCGAAGCGGACGAAAATAAGGGAGGATACTAGGAAATATTGTATATGTTGAGGTATGGAATCACGAAATCTTAGAAATTGTTTCAGGATAGTGATAAATTGTGTGATCTGGAACACATGGTGATTCCAGGAAAGGTGTTGAATGAAGGTGACTCTAAAGTTTTTTTACATAGAACTGGAAATTAATGGGTAAATTATTTAGGCAAAGAAGGGATAGTAAGTGATTGATCTCTGTCATTTAGTGGGAGCTAAACATTAACCGAAGATCAGATAACTGAAATTTTTGGGATGGTCTAGATATGATATTAAATTTAAATTCTAGTAGGACTGTATGTGGTTTTGAAATGAATTAATAATCAAAATAAACTATGATTATATTGAACAAAATGACCGTAATACAAAAAAAGTGCACTAAAAATAAATATGTAATAGAGATAAGCTAAAAAAAAAAAAAAAAAAAAAAAGGGAATCATTTTGTAATCAGGTTAATTTTATATCTATTGACTTGATGCAGAAGATCGTGGTGAATGTGTGACTGTAGATCATGTTGAAAGAAGATTTGAAGACTTACTTTGTGAAGTTTTGAGGTGCCTTGATACACAAAATTCATGATTGGCCGGCTCACATGGCTTCCTCTCTGCTCGTCTGCCTTGTTATTGATGAGCTTTCTTCTACTCACTCATGTTGCTTGAGTAGAGAAGGAACATAAAATAAAATAAAACGAATGAAGAGAAAAACTGTCATAGGTAGGGTATCCCAAAAAAATGAAACAGCATAATCAATCAAGGCAGGTGGTGAACTTAACATGTTTCTTTTGGTTTTCAAAATGGCGGTCCATAAAATGGCATGGCAGGCGAAGTTTATTGATAATTTGATTTTAATCTGTGATTTAGATGATCCTTGAGCACTCCAAGGATGATAATTTTTTTAAATATGAAAACAGAGGCTTTTCAGATATTTTCTTACTTATTTATCTCCAAAATAACCTAGAAAAATGCTGATTTTTTTTTTCCATTTGGAGAGTGTATGACATATATTGAACTTTGAGGTAAAAGAATAAAGAAATATAAAAACCATTTTGAATATAAATACATATTATTTTAACATTAGAAACACCCAAAACTTTTCTGACGGATCAGGAAATATTAATAGAAGGCAATAATAAATAAATAAGTAGTAAAAAATAAATATGCCAAATTGTGTGATATTTGACATTTTACTTGATACACAGTCCGTCACATTTCTTGTACATCGTCCCAACCACACTGGAACACCCCTCATAAGCATATCTCTTTTTACCGTCAATTTGACAAAACAAAAATATATAGAGCACAGAATTGTCATACTGCGATTGTTTAAAAAACTATTTTATTGTACTTTTGTGAGAGAAGATGTGAAGGAACTGCATGCTGCTGAGAATATTACAAAAAGTACTTATGTGAACTCTTTAAAATCATTTTTAAAAAGGGATTATGATTAAAGGATGGTAAGGGAAAGTAATGAGATGTGCGCACCGCACCAGATTTTTTTTACACTGGCCATGAGATTATGGAATGCAACAGCAATCAATCTTGAGACCAATGTAAGGACGAGTGTGACATGCGTTATTCTCATGAGACTTGTCAAATTCGCATCTTTTGCCTTTGAGGTTGTTTTCATATGCCTCTAATTATTATGGAGTTGTCCCCAATTTTTGTGTATATTATTTTTGATTAGACCTACCATTAGTAAATAGTGAATGGCCAAAATATTTACATTTAAAATTCTCAAGTATGTTACCATCCACAACCTGATTCACTAAAACATCCATTGGCATATATTGATGGAAAAAAATTTAAGCTCAAATTGAAAGTAGTAATTAGAAGGTACAAGTATGCTATTTTGAAAAATTAATGGTATTTAAATTTTAAAAATTTTCAATGGTTAGATCATCAAGAACTTATGTCTCCAGGGTATAGTGAAAACGAGTGCTCAATTATGTTACAACTATTATTTTGAAAAATATTTGTTTCCTAAAGTGGTAACCCTGAACTCCTCTGACCTTGGGCGATGCAATGTCTGATTTTGTAGCTGTTTTACCCTGGAAACCGGATAATGTATGTCAAACTTAATCTACAACTGAAATAATGGTGAGTATTTTTATTCATCCTCAAGCATGCTACCATATTTTTATCATTCTCTGTTAATTTCTAATTTTTTTGAGAAGCTATGATTAAAAGCCCTACTGATTAAGTTTACAAAAATAAAATATTTTTGATTTTTTTCTTAGGACAAACTTATAAAATTTATTTTTAAAGTTGATTTCTCAAGTACGTTACCACAATAAAAGTAACATACTTGAGAAGCTGGTAACATACTTAGTAACCCTAAACTTGACAATGTGCCACACCTGACAGTTCTTTTATTCACTTATTCTCATGATACAGTTCTATTATTCACATTTTCTACCAAGTTTAGGGATAAATATTTTTAAAAAAATTTTTTTTGTAAAAAATATTAAATTAAAATTTATTTTGTAAAAAATATTTTTTTAAATATTAAAAAACAAAACAAAAATGTTTTGCCAAGTTTAGGTACATATATTTTCTAAATGTTTTTTTTTTGTACATACATACATAGATGGCTCTACACCCCGTCACCGAGACTGGGCCTCCTCCAAAAGCCTTCGCCAGTCAATACGATCATCTACAGCAGCTCTCCAGTTTCGAACTCCCAGCAGAGCCCGTGCGTCCGATGTCACTGAGTCCTCCCATCTGATATTTGGCCTGCCAACCCTTCTTTGTCTATGCATCCTTCCGGACAGCATCCTCCTGGGTATTGCCGAATCATCCATACGTGCGACATGCCCGGCCCAACGAAGTCGTCCTATCTTGATAAACTTGACCGAGTCTATATTCTTATAAAGGGCAGCGAGTTCAGCATTTCTCCTTCTACTCCAAATTCCACCCTCTCTAACAGGGCCAAAAACCCTTCTCAAGATTAATCTCTCAAAGATCAGAAGTCTATTTTCATCTTGCTTCTTAAAGGCCCACGCTTCCAATCCATTAGTTAAAACAGGGCGGATCAAGGTTTTGTAGAGAGGAATCTTGGTCCCGTTCGAGAGGAACCTGCCCAAAATGCTTCACAAGGCCGAAGTAACATCGTCTTGCTGCTGCTATCCTCCTGTTGACTCCTCGAGAGATGTTGTTTCCGGAGTTGATCTGAGACCCGAGGTAGACAAAGCTGCTTACCTTTTCGAAATTATATGGTCCAGCCTCAAAAGTACTGGTCCTTGGTCCATCTCCTCCGACTCTCATATACTTGGTCTTAGCTTCATTAATGTGCAGCCCAAGTTTTTTTGCTGCATCTTCTATGGCCAAAAACGCTTCTCGTAATGCACGTTCCGATTTGGCGGCAATATCAAAATCGTCAGCGTACTCCAGAAGCTGAACTGTATTGTTAAGGAGGGTTGCGTTGAGTTAGATTCCGGACATACGTACTGCTTTCTCTGCAGCGAAGTTAAAAAGAAGACAGGCAAGAGCATCCCCCTGTCTTATACCGCAGATAGTATCGAAGTCCTCCGAGAGGTCACTCCCCACTCGTACTGCACACTTCGACCCCGACATCGTCATTTTCACGAGACTTATCAGTTTAGTTGGGATGTTCATTTACAACAGGGCCTTATAGAACTCCAGCCGAGTTACACTATCGTAGGAGGCTTTAAAATCAACGAAGAGGTGGTGGGTAACTGTTCTATCTATTTGTCAAGGTAACATAAAAGGTAAAAACATCTTTCAAAAAAGTCATAAGCTCAAAGAAATAAAAACCATCATGAATAGTGTAGCTTACAGTTTCCTCTACTAGAATAAACAGTGAAAAGGAATTTTTTCCTTATCAAGGGGTAAAAAAAAATTATTATCTTTAATAACATACATAAGCAAAAATAATAAAAAAATTCCAATTTATATTCTAATAGCAGATATGTTAGAGAACAAACAAAAAATTTGAGAAAGATATATCACTTTTTATATCATTTTTCTAAAAATCACAGTGTTTTAGAAGGGCCAATTTGACAAGACTGATGAGAACTACCCACATTAATATTACACCCGAAATTTGGTTGAATTGAAACACTGAAAAAGCTATTGATTCCGTTACAAATTGTTTATACATTCATAGAAATGACCTAAATTTGTGAATTCATTCATAAAACTGTAACATTCATAAAGTATCTGAGAACTGGGGTTTGATGAGTGGGTTGAAAGAGTACAACGAATAAGTCAAGGGAGAAAATTAGATCAATGAGGTATGATCTATCAGGAGAATCAGAGAGGAGATAAGCGTTGAGATCACCAACAATTATTACATTTTGAAAAAGAAAAATGTAAGAAAGGAGGGAGGATTCGAATGTAGGATCAAATTGGACATGAGAGGGGTGTGGTATGTAATGATACAGAGGAGGGAAAAGGTGCATGAAGAAATTTGGACAAACAGGTATTCTATATTCGAAGTGCCAGGAGAAGGAGATTGTAAAAGGATTTTAGCCATCTGATTATCATGGATGAACCATTCAACACCTTCACTAGTTCAATCTATCCAATCAAAAAGGAAGATTGTATGGTTGGGAATGGAAACAAAGAGAGTTGAGTTCCATACTTAACTAGAGTTTTCATGTAACTTTTTAATAAAACTGACTTCATGTACCACTTTTATCAATTTTTTTCATGCAATAAACATTGTGATTTTTCTCTTTGTATTCTAAATTCAAATTAAGTGGAGCTTTGGCTATATTAAGTGGGAGGGAGAGGTAGATGCTCAAATTTCAACAGCAATACATATAAGAGAATAAAAAAGTGACACACAGATAGCGAAACACCAAATTTCACTAGTGAAATATCATTATTTCATACTATGGATAACCATCTACCAACTCTACTAGGAACTAAACAATTGTTTTTTTAGAACTAATGTTGTTCCATAATTAATTTAGCTGAACATTTACACCAAAAAGAAAAATAATAATAAATACAAGATAAAATTATATTATTAAATAATCTTCATTTACTTATAAATAAAATAAGGAGAGAAAGAGAGGAAAAAAATTAATTGGTTCAGTATCTTAGTTTTGCCTGATAATTTGTTCCATTAAAAATCTACAATTAAAAAAATGAAATAATTTGTCAATTATAAGTTAAAAACTGTTTTTTTAGCTGTGACAATTATTATTCCGCAAATAACTATATTTCACACATCCAGAATGAAAAGGGCACAACTCAAAAAATGTGTTTTTGTTCCAAAGAACATTAGGCACAGGCTATGTTCAACATAAAAGCTCCCTTTAAGAACTGCTGCTGGTAGATCACCTATTGTGTTTATTGGTTTGGACTGATTTTTGGGGCCTGGCTACTCTTTGGGATGATAAGGGTCCAGCAACTAAAATTTCTGATGTTAGAAGTTTTGAGTGCCTCTTTCATTCTGGATGAGTGATATATGAATATAAATTACATACCACACCGATTTCACATTCTAAGTTTCGTTGTTCCACTGATGACGCGTATAATTTCCAATCATCATCATTGTCCTTTCTGTTTCTGTATCCAAGCTTAGAGTATAATGTTATGGTGGATTTAGGCTCTAGGAAAAAAATAAAATAAATAAATAAAGCATCAATAATTTGTCAAACAGACTATATTGTGGATTATAAATAACTTATATGAAAAGGTGAATAAAAATAATTTGGAGGGAGAGAGGAGGGGAGCAGCCTGCTGCCGTTATCCACCCTCCACAGCTTCTTCCAACAACAACGTCCACGCGTCACTGTTCTGAGCCACTGTCATCCAGTTTCGCATGCTCAAATACTCTCTTGCGTCATTGGCTACACAATCTGCCCAGCGCAACTTTGGTCTCCCTACTCTGTGACGACTAAATAGGGGCTTGGCCAGATTATTCCTAGGTGGTAAATCATCAGCCATTCTGGCGAGATGTCCTGCCCATCTGAGCCTTCCAAGCTTGATGAAATGGGAGATATCCTGTTCATGATATAAATCATACAGCTTCCGATTGCTTCTCTCCATTTATTGTTTTCAAACACACCTCCATAAATTCGGTGCAACACTTTCCGCTCAAATATAAGAAGGAGCTGGTACTCAGCTCTGGATGTAGTCCAGGTCTCTGAGCCAAAACAAAGTACAGGCCGGATAAGAGTCATAAATGATAAGTTTTGTTCGCCTTGCCACCGGCTTCAACTACCGCTTGTCTGGATCTCCCCACAATATCTGTGTAGTCTGCGTAAGTCAACATCTGTAACGATTTGTCCATTACCGTGCCAGTAGTTTGTACCTGTGAGTCCCTTATTGCTTTCTCTAGTGCCATATTAAATGTAGGCACACCAGGCCTTCACCCTGCCTGCTTCCTTTCCTGGATGAGAATTTCAATGATCTCCGACCTTGCACCTGGACCACACACTCAACAGCTGCCATTGTTAGCCTTATAAGTCAAATGAGCTTGGGTGGAACATAATGCTTCGTAAAGCTCTGCTTGGTGAATACTATCGTATGCCCACTTAAAGTCAACAAAGAGATGATGTGTAGTCACATTATACTCCCTTTCTCTCTCGAGCATAGTTCGGAAAATGAAAATTGGGTCTGTATTAGATCTGCTTTGCCGGAATCCACATTGATAATGAGCAATCTCCCGTTCAACAATTGGCCGGCTAAATAAAATATTTGAGAGGATTTTAAATGCACATAAAAGCAAGGATATTCCTCTATAATTAATGCATTAAAACATAGCTCCCTTTTTGTGTATGAGACATATCAACGTTTTTCTCTCCAATCCTAAGGTAATACTTCAGTGGTACAGAGGCTCATTAGCGAGTTGTGCAAACACTTTACTAGCTCCATAGATTCCTGTTAAAATACTTCCGCAGGGAGCGAATCAATGCCAGGAGTTTTATGATTCTTCAACCGACTAATTGCTTCAAAAACTTCTTCCTCATCAGGTGGTTCTAATTCGCCTTCATAAAGCTGATGTTCTGGAGGATTATTGTATCTCTCCCTCCATTCAGTAAGGTCTCAAAATATTTCCTCCATTCCTCCATGCAAGCTTTATCATCTGTCAATAGGGTTCCTTATGCATTCATACACATAGCCAGGATCTGCTTAAATGGTTTAATAATAGTGTTGACTCTCTGGAAAAATTTTCAAGCTTCATTTTCGAATCGAAACTTCTCCAGTTCTTCTAGGTACAATATTCCTTTATTACTATTGTATTTGTTTGTTTAATATTACAGTTCAATATTACTTTATTGTCTCTTCGTCTTTCGATGACCTCGCTTCTCTTGCCGACATCTTCTCCGGTACTCCTGAATAGTTCTGCATGTCCGCCTATTGATAATAGTTTTATAGGCTTCTCTCTTTTTTTCTGTGAAGGCTTTGCACTCTTTATCAAACTACGGAGAAATTAAATCTTTTTCTGCTGGACCTAAAACTTCTACTGCTACTTGTACGATGGTTGAAGAGTCTCTTGCCCACTCCTCTTCGATATCTTTGCTGGTAGGCCACTGAGAAAGTCTCTGATCCAACTTTTCGGAGTACTGTACCTGGATTTCTTTCTCTTTGAGCGTCTTTATATTAAACCGCCTGATAACTGGTACTGATGCACGCCTTGAGCAGCTTATTAGCGTTCTTTGATGTGTGCAATGCTTAAGAAGTGGTCTGAATCCACATTAGCACTTCTGAAAACCTGTTCATGCGATATACTGCTCATGTATCTACTGCTGACTAGAAGATGGTCAATTTGGTTTACATGTTGGCCATCTGGAGTAGTCCATGTTCCTTTATGGATATCTTTATGTGGAAACCGAGTGCTTGCTACTACCAGATTCTTCGATACTGCAAAGTTGATCAATTTCTGACCATTACCGTTAGTCTCTTCGTCCAACCTGTGTCTTCCAATTGTGGGCTCATAACAAACTTCCTTTCCAACTTTAGCATTGAGATCTCCAGCTATTAATTTTATATTGTATTTTGGGCAGGAATCAATTGCTCTTTCAAGCATATCATAAAAAGCCTCCTTATCTTCCTCCTCAACATCCTCGATGTGTGCATAAACATTAAATATGCTCAGATTTCAAAATTTTCCTTGAATTCTGATGAAACAGATTCTAGGGCTAATGGCAAGTCATCTGAGCTCTCTTCTAACAACAAATCCAACATCAAAGGTGTGGTGATTATTGCTGCAGCTGTAATACATTGTGTGGTGCTTTTCCTCTAAAATCCCTTGACAGGTCCATCTGATTTCTTGGATGGCAGTTATGTCCATCTTGAGTCTGTCAAACTGTTCTAGAAGCAAATGAAGTGCTCCTGATCTAAAAAGTGATAAAACGTTCCAAAAATCTAGATTTATCCAATGACATTTGCCGTGTTTTATCCATTTATGACTGTCTATATCCGAAGCAATTGTGTGGTGTTTCACGATTATATATTTTTGTGTAGTGGGGAAATTAACCCTCACTACGTATTCTAGTATGCTGGTGGGGCTGCCACCTTTGTGCCAGCATACTTGCACCCCCTCCGAGGCGGCTGCCAAGGAAAGGTGATCCTAGGGTGATTCCTGTTGGTGACCTTAAGCTGTAGTGTGAGGATGTGTGTAGTGTGCTATATAAAGTGTAATGTGTGAGCGTCAGCATAAGTGTTCCCCCAACCTGGAGGACCAGTGGCTGACTGCAGCCTATCGGCTGGGCAGTGAGATCGCCACTCCCCTACGCCTAAAGATAAACACACCATCTTCTTGATTTTCTTTGTTTACGAATATAACGATACAAAGTATAGCACAACAGGGTACATTTTCAAAACTGCTTGAATGTTGATTGGCAGCACTTGGACGATTTGGATTTGGATCTCTCTCTGTCCACCAGTGCGATAAAAATATTTTACCGCATGATATCATCCGATGGTTATTGCATGCATAAACCCAGCCTAAGAGGTGTATTACTTGCATGATATATAATTCCTAAAACGTATGACATTTCTTTTAATTCCCTATGATATAATTTTCAACCCAGTAAAAACCATAAAATATTAACAATGGAGTTCCACAACCATTAATTATAGAGGATGGAGATTACTTTCTATATTGCATATATTGGCCAATTGATTCAATCCTGATTTCATTGAATTCTTTAGAAGTAATGAATAAAATAAGACATACCCATTTGATTTTCATTTACGGAATGATAGTATACATCCAATTGTAAAATTCCAATTAGCATTTGCTGCCACCGAGAATAATCCAGAACCATCCCTCCTCGAGGAGTAGGAATCTGAAGAAATTTAAATTAATGTTACATAAAAAGTAAAGATAAGAAATATATTAAAAATAGTGAAATTTATATTCCCAAATATAAGGAACAATTAGAAGGAATTTGATTGAATAATTTCAAAATCATGCCTGATAAATTTTACCATAACATGTTACATCATATATTGAAATGTAGGTATGTAATCTATTGAAGAAAGTACTATAAAATAATTTATTCATTTTAACTCAAAGCTCAGCTAAAATTTAAACCTCAAAGTTCGTGATGTGATGAGTTCAAAGAGCTATGAACATGCAGGAATACGATTTAGAAGCATAAGAAAATAGACTAATTCTAAATAATCATAAGTTCCGTCTATATTTTCAAAACAATGACATCACCTAATGCAATGTAATGAATTTTTCACAACTTACAATATAATTGTTAACATCATCAATAAGTGCTAAAAACTAACTCAACAAGAGATAAGAACTAACTCAAAACAAATTTTGTTTAGAAAGCTTGTTAAAATCAATAAACTAAATGAATGATGCCTACTATAGCACTTCTTGAGAAACAGAATTAATATATGACCTGCTAATAAAGAAGTGATGATCAATTAATCAAATATGAGCTCACTATGAAAAACCACAGAACCAGGTACTATTACTAATTTATCGGCTCGAAAGGCATATGATGCTGCCCTCTCTACTGCCTTTCCGAGTCAATCCAGTCAGGTGCAAGATTCTGACAATGCTTAGGTCTTCAGCCACTGAGTCCTGCCACCTTGCTTTCAGTCTTCTGTAAGGTCTAATTCTATCTGATGTTTCATGATAGTCTTTTGACTGTTCGATCATCATCCATCCTTATTATCTTTACCAAACATTTGATGTGCTGAACTTGCACAAAATGAGAAGTTCGCAAGTCATCTTAAGTTGCAGATCTCTATGTTTCTCCTTAAACGGTATCTTCTATCTTCTCTGATTGGATGCATTGTATGCCTTCATACTTTATGCTCCAATCTATCAATGTTGTCCACTGAGATTTTGCGCAAGGTTCAGGTTGTATAAACTTAGGCCAGCAACAGTTAAAGTCTTATAAAGTCTCATTTTGGTATTCTAACTTAGCAGCTTACTCTAGATAATAATTTTCAGGATTTAATATGCTTTTTTCAACCCCATTATTGTACTTTTTACCTACTCCTCCTCACACTTCCTACTGAAGACACACTGGAAAGTATACTTCCCTACTAAATAATGCTTTGGCAGATTTAAAGTTCTTTTTCTACAGAACACCACGATTCCCAACACAAGAAGAGAAAATTTAGCATTAAACTAAAAGAATAGTACGTATCATCACCACCAGGAGCCTGGTTCTGGCCGTGTACAGTGTTAGATCGGGTCTGTGTTCACTTTTTGATTGAGTTCTGACAAGAAGGAGGAACTACAAAGGAGTAAAGGGAAAGCATTTTCCTGAGAGTTTCCAGCTGTTATCAGCAAGCAATTTCCCCTCCTCTCCCAACACTGCATAAGTTCCTCAAGATAGCTTCAATATCAAAGGTAAAGTCAATATCAGCTGTTTTAGTTGTCATCACCTAAATTAACATTTTAAATATCCTGTCAAAAGGATTCTTTTTCATATAATTAAAATCGCCTTATCATTTAAATCACATTTGTGCAAAATATACCGCTTATGACTGTCATTAATGGCAGTTATCAACCAAAACAATGAAGAAACTAAGTAAAATAAACAAAGTTCACACTGTAGTCAGGTGAGAAGTTCTATATTTATATTTATTCTTATTATCTTATTTAACATAGAGAATAAATAGTTAATGAAGATATATTTTTGGCTGTTATCTAATTAACTCTGCGTCATATTTAATTTAAGCCACCAAAAATCAATCTGCCATCGACGCCAAAAAAAGTAGAACAGGAGCAAAGAGGTCAAGCAGTTCTCCAGAATTCCTTTTAGAAGCAAATAAGAAAAAAGTTTTCTTATTTGCTTCTAAAAATTGAGCTGCCACAGAACGCCTGGCAGATGTGAAACATTGAAACTATTTTTTATAGAAAATAAACATGAAAGGATGCATTATTAAAGGAAATAAATATGGCATAATCAAAAATAAAATATTCAGATTTTTTAAGAAAAGTTCTTCTTTATTTAAAAACCACTGGCTTGCTACTAGTAGTATTTTCCCCGAATTCGTAATACCTTCTAATGAACTATTTAAAAATAGATTTATTGATAAACAGGCACATTATCATTCCGATTAAGAGATATAATGTATTCCGAAAACAACAAGTCGTATTTTGTGAGAAAATCCCTCAACGCGCGAGCAACAGCATAGTGAAGCAAATTGGTGTAAGTACATATAAATTATACATATGTATAATTATAATATTTTTTTTATTATATTTAAAAAAACAAAGCTATTGATTTTTACAGGAAAACGGGTTTAGTAATTATAAATTATACTTAATTTATTTGTACCGAAATTGTTGCATTTAAAAAAATTAATCATTAACTTACTCTTGACTTGAATCACGTGATTGTGTGTCTTAGTGTAATTTTTGTTTTTTTGCAAGATGCTGCTCACTTTCAGTTCTGAACTATCACTGTCACTCATATTTTATTGTTACAGTTATTACTTTCAAATAAAGGACAGGCACTGTGTTCCAAAGTGAACAACACTGCATACAGCCATACTGGCGAGCATACGACTTATCCGTCGTGCTCACCTCCATATAGGTATACGAGCTCAGCATGGTGAGAGAGAGAGGGGGATCACCGAGGCGAATGTGTGGCAACGTGACAATGCATCGCCTGAGTCACAGCCGGTCTGACCCGCCGCATTAGATGTTTCACATCAAAAAGTAATCTGGAGAGTAAAGAAATGACATCGTCAGCAGATTCATCTTATACTGGGGAAATGGATCATCTAAATCGTATGAATGTCCGGATGGACCGCATTATTAAACAACTTATTGAATGTTAACCTTGGTTCTTTTGGTACTAAGGATGATATAAAAGCATTGCGAGAAGATAACATAAGGTTCAGAGAAGAGAATCAGCAACTAAAAAATGAAGTAGAAGTCACAACTCAGCAAAATAGGAGCATAGATGATCTGGGTATAAGATCTCGCTATTATGTAATATTATATAATAATCTTATGTTTAGAGAAATTAGATTCTTTTCTCAAGACAACCTTCCAAACTTATTGGTTAACTTCTGTGAAGAGGTTTTAAATGTGGAGCTAAATGCTGACAATATAATTATATTTTATGGGATGGAAAGAATTTGTAAATAAGCTGTTGCTCATCACATGTCTGCACAAGAAAGATAAAAGTGCTAATAATGGGATCTGTCAACAGGTTAAAAGACACAGGTATGTCAGTTAATCAAGATCTGCCTGAAGCTGTTAGAAGAAGGAGAGTAAAACCACTTCTTTTCAGAAGAGAGATAAAACATCTGAATAATTGCATCAAAGTTATTTTGTCAGTGGATCGTTTGTTTATTCAGGACACTAGATTTAAGCGGTGTCTGTCCAAAGGATTCAAGTGTGGTGATGAAGATGGTACTCAAAAACTCAATCAGAATATTGAAAATGATTTGAGTTTATATCCTAGTTGGTTTAAAATAGTTTGCCTAAAGACTATTTTTGTCAGATGTTAAACCTTCAAAATAATCATACTATGCTATCAAGAAAGAAAAATCATGAAGGCTCCAGTTCTACATTCTTAGGTGAAGAAGTCTACTGTCAGGTCTCCAAAAAGACATCTGTAAAATCTAGCTTGATTTCAGTTCTTTGATACAATGTCAACAGATTAAAATCTAAATTAAGAGAATATATATTTTTGAGTTTTATGAAGTCTTATGATATTTTTCTATTATTTGAAATTTTTGTGATATCAGATGACTTTATTTGGTATAATGATTACTTTTTGGAATATAAATTGTGTTGGGTCCCTTCCACAAAGTCCTCTAAGTTTAGTAGAGCAGAGGGGGCAACTTATATGGTATTAATTTTAATGCATGTAATTTTCGCTTTTTTAATAAAGTTTGTAATTCATATGTTATCTTTGTTGAAGAGCTTGAAGTTAAGATGTGCATATTGCCGGTTTACCTGCACACCATAGATGTTTGCTAGTCAAAAAGTGTAGAGATAAGTCGGCTAAAGGATATGAAAAAAAAGTTCTTGAGGTATGTGATGATTTCGGGTTAATTATTTTGAATGGTCGTTTTAGCACAGATTATGCAGGTGAGTTTACTTTTTCTAGTCCTATAGACTCTTCGGTGATAGATTTTTGTTGTGGCCCTTTACAGTTTATTCTAGTGGTAAAGAACTTTAAGGTGCTCCCTGAACCTTTTTCTGACCACTTCCTTCTTCAACTTAGACTGACTATTAGATCTGCCAGTGGCAAAATAGTTCTACATTTGATGCCTCAGTTGACATGGCTGGACAGTAAGCGGGAACGGTATAAAATAAACCTCGAATCACTTATTTAATAACACCTCTTTCTACCCAGTTTATCTACTGGATCATGTTAATCTTTTGGTCTGCCTCATTCATCATGTGAATCCTTTCTCTCAAAACTCTTCATATATACTAGGTTGTTACAAAAGTCCTTGTGCATGAACACAACCCTATTGCATGAACACAAATCTAGATTCTCAGACCAGACTATACTGTACTTTCACCTCTTCAAGGTCGTTAGTAGCGATTCTAAAGGTTTACCATTAAAACTTTTGAACAGTTATAACAAAACAATCATATTTTCAATAAAAAAAACAACAAACTCAGATTTTATTAAATTAAAACTAATTGGACCAAAAAGGATATAACAAGCAAAAGACTTTTAAACTTCAGTTCGAATCACCCTTACTATCAAAAGCTCTATGTGGCTACCAATTTAATTAACCTTAACCAATATTGAATACATAAAATATTTTAAAAATAAGGTATACAATATTTTGCTGGAAAATTTCTACCCAAAAAGATTAGTAAGCATGATATGGTACAATAAAATAAAGAGAGTTTCAATAGAAAATAAAAACCATCCAGATAAAACAATAGCCAAGACTAACTCAAATATTCATAATACAACAATTGATAAAATAACACCCAAATTGTGAAAACCTAAACAAAGGACAATAACAGATTTTTACATAGGTAAAAATAAAAAGCTTCCAGAAACAACAAAGGAACAAAATAGTACAGAAGAGAACTTCAATAATAACAATTTTTCAAGTTGAAGTATGAACCTGGCTTGACCCCCACTAAAAATAGAAGAATTAAAGAAGCTATTTACATCACTAAGGACATAAAACAAAAAGTTAATTTTAAAACAGGCAAAAAATTTAAGCAACCATTATATGGAGATAATTAATAGACTGGAGATTTAATGTAATAGACAAAAATATTGGATGCCATAACTAGCAAAACTCAATATACTGCAAAACAATAATTTTTAATATTAAACTAACTAATAGACACAGAAATAGTAATGTTTATTGATGTAGGGTGAAGATTATAATATGTCCACAACGAGCCAATACATTAGATAATCCATTAGAGTGTGACAATGTAATAATGATGTGACCCTCAGCACATTTTAGGTTTTGCAAAGAATATTGTAAGTGTTAATTATAAGTACAAATGACATGTATTATGGCAATACGTATAATTATGTATATTTGGGTTTTATTTATGAACATAATAATTGTTAAATTATATAATATTTCGGTTTGTGATATATAGATGCAATGATCTGAAGATGGGGCATTTGTCTCAAAACGTTATCAATGTGAATTTAAAAATGTAAGATATATAAAAAATAAATGGAGGATTCACTTCACAAATCGTGCAAAAATACTTCTAATTTTTCCTAGAACAAATAAATTTAATAATAGATTATATTACCTGGAAAACAAATACTATTTCATGTTCATATTGCTGAAGCTCATCCATTGACTCAATAGACTTACAGGAATTTTTCCCCCTTATGTAAAGCCAATCACTATCATTTCCACTACTTACACATTTAGTGGATAAAACTGAGTCAATGCCTGCTGGTTGTGGAGCTATTAAAGAAAAACAAAGTTACATGTAGACTTATTGAGATGATTCATTCTTATATACAATAAAAATTTTCATTTCTAGTAAATGTTATTAAAAGAGAGAAACAATAAAAAAAGACAAAAAAAGGGAGTCATAAAATTTTTGTAGAAAACATTTTTTAGATAAAACATAAAAAGCGTAATAAAAGGATATAGAAAATAAACATGTAAATGCGAACAGATAGGTGAGTAAATAACTCAAGTAACTAGGTGAGTAAATAATAGTAATTAACTAGGTGAGTAAATAAATGTTAAAAATAGACTGAGGGTGAGTGATGGTGAGGGGTGATGGCATCTGGAACCTGTCAGATTTCCTTAAATTCTAAATACTTCTAATAAACTTTCACCTTTGGTAAATCCCTGTAACTTAGTGATCATTTGAGCCAGTGATAATGATGGTGGTGTAAGTCAAGTTTCCTTTATTTTGAAAAAGTGAATGTTTTGTAAATGTACTTAAATTATATAGATATATCTTTTTCCTTATTCTTTTAGTAATTCAACAGATGCCTGAAGCGATCCTAGGCCTGCTCAAACTCCATGCCCCATCTATTCTGATCCATTGCATGAGCAAAACTTATTCTCAGTTACCAGAGATCTTCAAGGACATTAATCCTTCATCTGTCCTTTGGCCTTCCTCTAGGTCTAACCCCATCAGGACAGTTTTCGGACACTCTTCTTGCCACCTTTCCTTCATCCATTCTAAGCAAGTGAGCTAGCCACTTCAACTGCTGTATCCTGGCAATAGATATGCTTATATCACCAATTCATATAAGTTCATATAAATCCGCATTGTTCCTTCTTCTCCATACGCTGTTTTCCTTGACAGCCCCTATGGTGCGTCTGAGGATACGTCTTTCAAATCTATTCACCAGCTGTGAATCGTTCTTGTTTAGTGTCCAAGACTCACAGGCATACATCACTACCAATTCTTCTTCTAACTTCCACACTTTCGTTCTGGCTATCATTGATGACTGAGCCAAGGTATTGGAAGCTGTTAACTACCTTAAAAATATGCATCCCGATAACATAATCCTGCTGTTGGCATATTCGCTTTTCTCTTCTTAGTATCAACAGTTTGGTCTTAATTTCATTTATTTTTAGTCCTAGCCTACCTGCTTCCATCTGAAGCTTTTGCAGACTTTCCTTTATGCTAGGTAATAACCTTCCGATAACGACATCGTCCCCATAGGCGAGTATTTAGGTCATCTAATGAAAAATATTCTTACCTCCAACTAGAACTGCTCTTTCCATGGTTGCCTGTAGTGCAATATTGAAAAGTTGCAAGAGTATCTCCTTGTCTAAGTCCATTTAATATATTGCTTCCTCTCAACATACGGCAGTAATCTGTTTTATAACGCTATAGTGAAAACTTTGCATGCCGTACCTCAATAGCTAGAGCATAGCGTAGGATCATCCTTTCTTTCATAAATTGGAACAATGATCCCTTCTCTCCAATCACTGGGTATCAATTCTTCTTCCCAGATCTGCGAAATAAGCTCTTGCAGTTCTTTCCTTAGTTCACTTCCATTCTTGAGCAGTTCTGCTGGTAGATCAACTACTTCAAGTGATTTCCAGTTTTTACCTTGGTCACTATTTCTTCGATGTTTTCTGGTATGCTTCTTACACCAGTTGTCACTCATTCTTGAAACTTTTTTGCTCCCTCTTTTTCTTTGAGGAACGTCAGATTCCATGCCTTGCCTTTCCTTACTTGATTTTTTGGAAGACATTTGAGTCATTGTTTTAATTTTTATAACAACTAGTTAGTGATCTGAGTTTATGTCAGAACCTCTGTATGACCTCACATCAAAGACACTATTAAAATACCTGCTTGAAAGTAGCACATGGTCTATCTGGTTCGCCATGTTGCTATCGGGCAAATGCCAGGTTTCTTTATGTTGGGGTTTGTGTGAGAATATGGTACTCATCACTACTAAAGATTTTGAGGCTGCGAAATTTATCATTCATTCACCATTCCTATTTGTGGAGCTATGCAAGCTGTATTTTCCAATTGTGAGCATGAATTCTGCTTCTTTCCTCTCCTGTACATTAAAATCTCCTAAAACAATTTTAAGGTCATATGCTGGAAGTGTTGCAAACATACTCTAATTTTTCACAGAATTCGTCTTTGATATCTTCACTTTTTTCTTCTGTTGCGGCATGGGCATTCACAATGCTAAGATAATGAAATTTTCCTCTTACCTCAAGTTTACAAATTCTTTCATTGATGGGCTGGAGATCCAATACTGAATTCCTCAATTTGCTAGATACAAGGAACCCAGTACCAAAGTCATGTTTGTTCTTTGCTCCACTATAGAATAATGTGAACTCCTTTCCTGGCACACTTCCAACTCCTTTCCACCTTATTTCTTGTACTGCTATTATATCCAGGTTACATTTTTTGGCCTCTAATCTGAGTTCAACTACTCTTTCTTTACTTTAACTGCTCTTTAAAGTGTATGTACGTACCGATTCTGATAGTTTACAAGGTCCAGGACGTTTCCATAAATCTTTTCGGTATCCGAGACAAGATGATTGAGCGTTCCTAACAAGGTCAATTTTTACAGGTCAACCCTCCTGCTAAACTTCCTCCTTTATCCAGGCTTGGGACTGGCAGTAGCTCTAGCAATGCAATCTCTACCTTCAGAGTTGCATGTGTTTAATATAATATATCACTTAAGAACATTTACAAAACATTCGCCAGCTCATTTATTCTGAAAATCCATCCCATTTTCTAGTAGCAACAATTTTTCATTTTACCATAACAATCATTTAAATTCTTATTATTTATACCTTATTTCTTTAGTGACTGATTCTGTCCCTTGGATGTTTAAAGGATTCAAGTCAAGGGATTGGTGAATTTTATTTAAATACATGCTGTTAAAAATGCCTGAATTCTGGTGGGATAACTAAATTTAGAAAAAAATAATACCATAATGTTTTATGAATGTAAGGGCAGACATACTATACTACAATGTGCAATCATAATTATGCTAAATCAACAAACATAAATAATTCTACAAATGTTTCCAAAATGTCCTTAAATAACTCAATTGATTACGACAATAGAATAAGTAGTGAAACTAATTTAATATAAATGATCGGCTATATAGAATTGTTTACTTGAAGACTACTGAGGCTGTAATAGAATCAATTAGTGTTGAAAGTTATTTGTTAATTAGAATAATTAATTGAGGAAGTCAGCTACCCTATGTAAAATAAAATATATTCAAACCTCCATATATCGAACATGAAGGTTCCTTGAAAAAAAAAATCGATTTATGGAAATTTCGTTGTATAGAAATATTGCAATTTTTCACCCTTTTCAGGCTAAAAACAATTACAGCATCAAAATCAATTTTTTGGGGTGAAAGAAAAACAAAACTGAACGATCAATAACACTTATTTGAAAAATTGTACAAATTACATCTGTGATTTCAGATTTTTTACTAATGCACATTTGTAATTTAATAAGGAAATGTATTAAAAACATGTAAATATACATAAAAATTAATTTATTTTTGTTTTCACGCAAAATAGCTTCTAATGTCTTTTTGTGTAAAATTGATCACCGAAGTCATCAATTGGAGGTATCTCATGGCCAGATCAGTGCGCGCCCTAAAGGAGGCCTTTATTGCTTTGGATAAGGCTGCAAAGGAGCTTGGACTAACTTTCAATGAGTACTAGAAAAAATATATGCGTGTTGGCGGCGGGGATATTCTGGAACCATTCCTGGAAACCCTAGGAACTAGGGACCCTATAAGTTCCAGCAGGTAGAATCGTTCACTTATTTAGGCACAGAACGTAGTTCTAACAATGACCTCAGCCTAGAAACTGGAAGAAGAATAGTGACTGCTAATCGATGTTTCTGCGACCGATCAAAGCATCTACAAAATAGGTCTCTGTGCAAGAAAACTATATTTCATTTCTACAAGACGCTAATATGCCCAGAGTTAGAATAAAGACCACTGGAAGTCGATAGCATTAATGATTTTAAATAACATCTAATTAAAGCAGTAATAATTCCGATGAATACGAATTTTACAATTGAATTAGTTAGTACGAATGGTGCTAGAGAGTGGTCAAAAAAGAAACTATTCTTGGATAGATGTACATGCATCAATTTGTAAGTAAACAGAATTAACAATTAATATCTTTTTGGAAGAACTATCTAAGGAATTACATTCATCCCAATCCACATAGCGTACTGATTTAAAACAAAATAAATACACAATTAATTAATGAGTCATCATTAACCATCTTAATTATTCCTACAATGCAGTACCTATTTCCAACCCTATGTATAATAATTTTAATAAGTCTTTTAGAGGTATTAACAGTAAGTAAGGCTTCGTAATGCCAATAATGGTGTTTTAGCTTCTTAAAAATCAAACCTCAAATTTTAGATAATTAAGTAGTTAAAATAATCAATAAAATAAAATTACAAAACATAGGTAATTTAACCAGAAACATGGCATTCATAAATCATTTAAAAATGATTAGAATAGCCACTAGATACATTAAGAAAAAAAAAGGATGATGAAAAGGGTAATTTCAATGATTAAATTGAAAAATACCTAAGTATTTATTTTTCAAAATATTTTTTTAATCATAGAAATACTATCAAGACTAGAGGAATTGTACACCATAACTGAGAATGAATAAATACATTGACATAGACAAGCAGAAACGTACCGATAAATCCTCCAACGAGGAAACATATAATTTGGCATAATAAGAAGCAAATGACAAGAAAACTTAATTTTTTTCCACTTAAATTTTCAATTACAGTCCCTGACATGTTGAAACACCGGCTAGATGTTTATACTACTGTCAAAGAATCGATAGTAGTGGCGCAACAAGTTTCAAAGAATAATTCTACGTAAAGCACTTTTTCCTCTTTGTAATAAGAGGTTAAAATCGTCTTTGTTTTTCTACTATTCGAAGAGTAAAAGTTTTTATACAAAGGGGTTTTCCAGGTTTCAATGTAAATATACATTCTTAATGTACTCACGACAAATATAGATTTTACCAAGAGAGAATGCTCTCCAGGTATAAATAGTAAATTATTTATTAATTTTATATATATGTTCATTTGCTAGGCCAGTAAACAGATTATTCAACTAGTAAATGAGAAAAATACGAGCTTCTTCTTCTCTTCTCTCACTATCTCCTCAGTGCTGTTAAGCGTGGAGTAGCTGCCTCTGACCATCTCGTCCAACGGTCCCTGTCCTGTGCAAGCCTTCTCATCTCCGGCATGGTGCATCCTCTCTGTGTGCCAATTCTCTCATTCAAGTCTGCATACATGAGCCTTGGCCTGCCTTGTGGTCGCCTTCCTCCCGGTCTTGCCTCTAGAAGCCACCTGGCTTTACGGTCATCTCCCATTCTGGTGACATGCCCGAACCACTTCAGCTGTCTTTCTTCAATCGTCTCTAGGACGGATCAAACTCCTAGTTCCTCTCGCACCCTCACATTCATTATTCGATCTCGCCAGGTTTTTCCTAAGATTTTCCGTAGAAATCTCATTTCCGTAGATACAACCCTACTCGCATGGCGGTGACCAGGAGTGTCCAGCTTTCCGATTCGTATAGTAGCACTGGGAGAAAAACTGATTTGAATAGCATAATCTTCGCTTTCCTGCTCAAATCCTGCTTTCCAATGAGTGTCATGGATATTTGGTAGAATACTCCATTGGCCTTTTGGACTCTATTCATTACCTCCTGATCTATTCTTCCATCCTTGCAGATCATTAAATACGAGCACCGATGAGAACAACAAGAGAATAGAACGAATCATCAGGCGAGAAGTTTCTAATGAATTTACGGTAATAGTTCCGCAGAGCTACTGGTGGGCGTGGCTTCTGACAGATGGGGGTACAACTTTAAAACGCTGCCGCCTCGTCAGCAGCGGTCACTGCACTACCGCTTTCTAGCGCCATTTGTGCTAACTAATTGGTTTGTATTTAATAATTTTAATAATTCCAATGAATATGAATTTTACAATTGAATTAGTTTGTACAAATGGCGTTAAAGCATGGTGCTTGTTCCTAATCTTATGATTGCTCCTAGCCTTACAACACTTGTAGCTTTCGCTTAAACGCGTTCCCACTATCTTTGCTGTTTTGATTAACAATCAGTAACCATACAGTCCTATTAAGCTAAGTAACTAATGGTGTGTTCCTTCAATTTCCTCATTCCTTTATGGCCAAACAACATCATCTCGGATGTTTCAGATTTGTTATTATTTAATATTTTTCTAATGGATGATCCAGTAATATATAGACAAAGTTTTTTTTTTTTCTTTTTTTTTTCTAAGTAAAGATAACTTTTTCGGCTACACTAGGTTATCACCTGTTGTAGTCGAAAGCCTCATTCATATGTGTCTCATTTCTTTGTGTACTGCTGAAATAATAATGAGATACCTGGCAAAGAAATGAGATTTTCTACATTGGGAATTTAAATTCAAATTGTTTAAATTGGGGATTCTTCTTGTAATAGGATTTGTACTAGGGAGAAGATGTGCACCTAAGATATCTCCATTTTCTGTGAAATTACTCTGTCGAGTGCGGATTAACGTGGTGTCACAGGTTACAGTTGTTTAGGCCTCGATGACTGAACGTTTTGGCCGTACTCAAAGACGTCGTCACAGGAGGGGTAGGGATTAGTTGTATTTAGCGGTTTGTGAACCTGAAAAATGTGAACCCAAGCTTTTTCTGGGAAGGGGATGGGCGGGAGAGGGTTCTTGATCAGGGGTTTTGGATATACTGAACCCGCAACACGCGAAGGTATGCTCTGTTTTTCCAAAAATAGACCTCCGATGGTATAGTTTGATTTTCTAAAAGTCTCACACGTCTCGCTGTTATGCAGTTGATTGCTTTGAATTTCCGCCAATGTTTGTTTATGTGTTTTCGACCTAGTTCAAGTTTTGTTATTCGACTTTAATGGAGGCCCCTCACGGCCTACGACACCCTGACCTTTAAGTTTCATGCGCCGCTGTAGCTTACATCATACAATGTCCCTCGTCAGGACATTGACCTGTAAACAACCTCATCGAGCTTTTCATGTAATGAGCTTATTAAATAGATCGATACAAGAGGTTGGAGGTTGAGCCTTTGGAGCAAGTAACCGAGGTATAACATAATATTGCAACAATTATTGCGGCTCATAACTCCTCCTCTCCTCCTCCTTTAATCAGTCACACTCTGATGCTTTATTTCGCTTAGTGTGGCACCACGGACGACAGATCCTCCACCAGGTTATGAGTCTTTCCCGTTCGTTCAACCAGTTCAAGATGGGAAAGCAAATAGGTTGGAGCCTAAGGTATGAGGAAGATCGTCTGTCCACATTTGTTGGTTGGACGTCACCAATGAGTGCCGTTAAGCTTGCATCTGCGGGATTTCATTATTTGAAAAAATCGGACCGGACAATGTGCCCTTTTTGTGGAGTAATATTACACGAATGGTTAGAACATGACGATCCTTTCGTCTGGGAAACTTACTTAACTTATTAAACGAGATATATTGGTAATAAGACAGTAGTGGCTGTTTTCAGCGTTTTGAACATACAGGTCAAATTTTTTAACATAATTATATTATTGGCTAATTCATAATGGGTATATTTTATTTTTTTCATCTAAGCCAAACACGTTGCCGGACACATTATTCACATTTTCAAATTGTGTGATATCCTTTAGGGGGCTTGGATAAGAAATGCACTCGAAGGAATATGCAGATTCAAAATTTAAGTAGGAGTTGGGATCGTTTGATCCGATAATTTCACTCAGAATAGCAAATCGAAAACAATCGTTACTAATATTTTTGACATTTATTACACAATGTTTGTCTCTTATTTTTTTTGGTAATTCAATATATTTTGTTCCGCCTAGAGGCTTATATTTTGTCAAATGTAATCAGATATAATTGGCTGATGAAAACGTCCATCCCGATCCTTTGCTAACGAATTCATCTTGCTCATCTAGAAGTTTTACATGAGTCGTTTGGATATAATCATCTATCCGTGATTGACTCGATAATTTTAATTTTAGATTTAAAATGTATACCGTTTCTCGCTATAACAGTGATTTATAACTTCTTAGTATAAGTTAACTCTAGCATTATGTTCATTTTAAGATTTTTCCATTCCCTTAGATAGGAGTTTATCAATTTGATTAAAATTTCTTTTTTGTTATGCAAGAATGCTTTAGCTGTCAAATTTGTATTGTCATTTGGGATATACACATCTTCGACCGTGTTTTTTAGAAACATTTTAATTATACCGTTTTCTTGTAACACTGCCGATTCCCTCATCCGCCTATTAAATATAGTATACTTTCATTTCTTTTTTACCGGCTTCCCTGACCGATCCATCTCGAGCTGACTGTCTTGACTATTTAAGCTTTCTTTTTTACATACATTTATATGACGTTTATACGAAAAATTTGTGGTAAATTCTTTTCTACAGTCTCTACAGTCAAATGAAGTCCATTGACATCTGTGTTTACTATTGGGTAGAAGTAACCCACAGCGTGAATACAGATACATGTTTTTTTTTGTTTTTTACTTTACAATTTTATAACTAATAAATATATTTTCTAAAAACTATCTTATGAATATAACTTATATGTAACTAAATTTTTCACATAAAAAATATATCTTCTACAAACTATTTTCTAAATATAACTTATATGTAATTAAATTTTTTACGTAAAATTTACTCTAAAAGGCTACTATAAAAATGTTATTTGGTATGTGTTTTTTTTTCTTCCCTCAAACTTCATTCTTATACTCCCTGCTGAAAGAGGGAAAAGACACAAATCAATATTTGTGTAGTTTAATGAAGATTTGAAACTTTTATTACATATATATATATATATAGAGAGAGAGAGAGAGAGAGACATACCTTTATAATTTTATAGCTCTGCCTCACTGAAGTACTCGACGTATCTTTTTGGGAGGAAAGTTCTAATTTCCTCCTCGACTTCTTCCTCTTCAACTTTCACTGCTTCAAGTGCGTCTCCATATTCTGTCTTTTTCTTCTTTATCCCATTAATTAAATATATTGTCCTCAGTTCAAGATTTTCTAGGGTTTTATATACTGCCACTTTATTTAGTTTTTCAATTAACGACATCTAATAATGCAAACAAAAATAAAAAAGTTATAAGTTTTTCATAATAATGCATTTATTTGAGAAGTATTATATTCGATATTATGTTGTTTAGCTTATTTGTATCGATGAAAATTAACATTACCTTAATCCACTTGCTCCAGTTCCTCAATTCTACAGCCGTACATGTAATTTATTCCTTTTTGGCATGTTCAACATTGACGTACATCTTTTACTAGTGTCAGTGCGTTTTTGCACATAAAACACTCGTCCATGTATGTCATGCCAGCTACTTCGTTCCTCGGAAGGAAGTAATGCCCGGCTGTTAACAGAGCTCATAGATGGTCAAATCTGTCTAAGCCGAAAGCACAAGTCTGACATATGGCTACATTCGCAGACGATTCGTCTGTTGGTGGACAATTTAAGGCTACAAAGGTCGGGACATTGAAATACTGAAGAATGGTACATCTATATCGTGCCTCATTGTGTTATAAACCATTATTTATGACTGGCATAATTTCAATGTAATTTAAATGATTTTGATACTCACTTTACGGGAGAGATGTAGATGGTCTGGACTCGAAGACTGATGTTGGTCCGCCAAAACTGCCTCTCCCTATTTATACAAAGTCACTTGGTGGTGTTGGTAAGAGAGCGCTTGGTTTTTCTTTTGTCAAAAATTTTCCCACATGTACCCTCCTCACGACCTTTACAATCAAACTTTTTCTCTACTGTTTGACAGATCTTAAACTGCTGGAAATCTCCGCTTGCACTTTTCATTTTACAAAAAATACTACGGGCTTCGAGTGCATTTCCCTCTTGTCCTTCAATATCCAGACGTACAAATTACCTTTGTGGCCGAGGCAACTGCATCTCTCCTTGATTTACAGCACATTCTTCACATCTATTTATTATACTAATTACCTCCTTAATCCAGACCAAGTGTTGCAGGCTCGACATAAAAAAAAAGGTGAGCACAACTAGTTCCGGTTCGTTGGAGGTCAACTTTTAGAAAAACAGACTATAAGATCGGAGTTCTATTTTTGGAAAAACAGAGCATACCTTCGCGTGTTGCGGGCTCAGAATATCCAAAACCCCTGATCAAGAGCCCCCTCCTTTAGTCTAATTTAATATGTATAATAATACCAAACTATATTTTGAATTGCTTATATTTGAATTTTTTTGTGTGTTTTTAGAACTGAGGATGAATGTATAACATTCGAAACTAGTTTTCAATAAAACAAATTTATAGAAGTGGCAAATAATTTATCAATCCCTAATTAGATTGATCCTTCTATATCATCATGCGGATGTCAACTGATCTTTCTTTTGGCCTCTAAATTTGTCAAATATAGAAAATACTCATCTTATGAAAAAAATCATCCGGAATGAACTTAATGAATATTAATTTGGCTTCAATTTGAGCTTTAAAAGGCACCAGTAGGCTCAACGCTTTCCTAAAAATTAGCAAATAACTGAAAACCTCAAAAATGGAATTTGGGATAAATCAATGAAAGCAGTTCACGAGAACGTTTATTGTTATAATTAGAATTTTAGTTTATTAAAAAAAAGAAAATAGAACTATACCCGTATAAAATGAAAAATTAATAGTAATTTCATTAATCTGAACAGACCAGAGTAGAGGAGAATTCCGGGAGCTGGGACTCAAAACATTTCAGTCAATCAGTTTTTAACATTTCAGCCAATTTGGTCACGTGAACTATGGCGGAAGATTTGAATTTTCAACTCGACCTAACCTTAACTGCCATGTGGTCTCACCTCTCGACCAAACCTAAACTACCATGTAATCTCACCTCGACCTAACCTTAACTATCGGGCCACGCGCCTTTTTAGTTACGTGACCCTCTGCGCCTCCAGAACTATGCTCCGTCCACATGTTTAGCCACGTGATCCACTCACGTGACCTGTGTCGTCACCTGATCTATGTTCCGCCCACATGTTTTAGTCACGTACTCCAGTCACGTGACACGCGGCGCCCCTGACCTATGCTCCGCCCACATATTTAACCACGTAATCCAGGCACGTGACCAACGGCATATCTTGACCTATGCTCCACCCACATGTTTAGTCAAGAGACATAGTCACATGACCAATGGTGGTTCATTTTGTTTACGATGAGCAGCCATTTATTTTGCAATGATGTGGTCATCATCCACGCTTAACCACCAAGTTTATTCCCCCCCCACTCATTGAAGGGTCATTTGCCCACCTTAGAGGATGAGTGTACCCGGCGGCCATTTTGTTTCCCCGCCGTGATTTGTGACCGGCCGCCATTTTTTTTTCTGTGTTAAATATAAACATGGACTTTGAAAACATAAATAAATAGTAGAGCCTCTTAACCTATAACAGCTTTTGGACTTTGAGCTGTTAATCCTTAAAACATAAATGAATAGTAGGGCTTCTTAATCCTATAACAGCTGTTGGACTTTGAACAGTTTATCTCTAAAACATAAATAAATAGTAGGGCTTCCTAATCTTTGAATAGCTTATGGACTTTGAATTGTTAAACCTTAAAAAGTTGAGCTTATAAATGTAAACAAAACAACTTTTTAATCTTTTATGTATTTTTAATATCTGATTGTTAAATCAATGGACTTACAAATTTACAAATATATCGATAAATCGAAACGACTATCACGCTGGCCAAAGAGGTTATACTTTATAGAAGACATAACCTTTAAATAGTTATTTATCAGTACACGAGTCGGTATTAATTAATAACTTCGAACACAACACAGTACATGTTTAGCAATGAATATCAATTAATCTTAATTAATTAATCTTAATTAACACTAATTATTAATTAGCATTAATCCTGATTTATATTTTATTGATACCTTGTTCGACTTGTCCGAACCAGCTCTGATCATATTCAGACAGGCTCAGACCCGGTCGACTCATGCTTGCTTCATAACGGGAGGTGGAGGTACTATGATCGGTGGTAGAGGAATCTGCCAGCCAATCAGATTCGAGTATTCTCGTTCTATAAATAGGTCCGTTTTTCGGAGCTGTTCTATATAACCTTCTCAATGTTTACATAACATTTAAAATATTTAACTGTACCTAAATGTAAACATGTTTGATCATGTATAAGCAAGTTGGATGATGTCCAGGTGAAATGTAAACATGGGCTTTAGTCTTTTAATCCTTTCATGATATCAGGATAGATAATGTCACACTTGAATAATCCTATCTTTCTTAATTATTTTGCTGAAAGTAAACAGTAGACATTGAAAGTTTAATCTCTACTACATAAACAAATAGTAGGGCTTCTTAATTCTATAACATCTGTTGGACTTTGAACTACTAATCCCTAAAACATAAATAAATAGTAGGGTTTCTTAATTCTATAACAGCTTTTGGACTTGGAGCTGATAATACCAAAACAAATAATGATATACAAAGATGATGCTAATCCTTCCGCTAAAAAAATAAACAAAATTTAGCTTTCGCAATAATGCTCTTTCTTTTAATCCTTCCTTTGAAGTAAACAATGGACTTTGAACTGTTAATCTCTAAAACATGAACTAATATGAAGGGCTGGCTTCTTACTCTTATAACAGCTTTTGGACTTTGAACTGTTAATCCTCTATCTTTACTCGCTTAAACATAAACAAAACTTTTTAATCTTATATGTATTTTTAATCTCTCATAGTATAAACTATTAAAACGCCTTAAAAGGATTAACTATTACATCCTTAAAGTTTACATTACAATGTTAATCATTTACAAACAATATATAGAGCCTTTTAATCCTTTCATAATATCTGGATAGTTGAAGTCATTATTATTAGCCAAACTTGTTTAAATATTTAGTTCTGAATGTTTACATTTTATGCAGTCTTCCCAATTTTTACCTTTACCTACCTATGTATATTTTTTTTAAATTTTCTATAATCTTCTCAATGTTTATACATTTTCTGTCCGTTGGGGTGTAGCACCTACTCCACTTTCCAGATTTCCCTGGCTTGTTTACATAATATTCTCAATGTCTACGATTTATGCAACCTTCCCAATATTTAAATTTTATGTAAATACAGTCTTCTCAATTGATTTTTTGCCTCTCCTAGACTGTTTCCCCCCTTTTCTGAACTTGATTTAATTATATTAACAACCCTGGTTCGTAATTGCATTCGTATCAGACCTTGCGATATCTTCGGTTCCTTTCAGCTACTCTCGCATGCCCTCGGAGCTGTGCGAGACTGTTCGGCCTCACCGAGATAGTGGGTGACACTCGTTCGTCTTCGTGTTTCCTCGGGCCCCACTTCGATCCCCCTAACTCTATTTATCGCCTGTTTATAACACTAACACCCATTTAAACCACAGTTTACTCAATACTTTGTAACACCTAGCCTCTATTACCTCTTCACCGCTCGGCAGTCAGCGGTCATCTATTCAAAACATCTTACGAAAGTGCTAGGCCCGACAGACTCGCTAACCAACTCCCAATGTTTATATTTTCTATAATGTTTACTTTTACCCATTGAAGTGTAATCAATGGGCACGAGGATCTTCTTACGCTATACATTTTCTTAGCAGCCATTTTGTTCATATAACCTTCATGACGTTAATCCTCCAGTTCGTTGAAGAGTCAGGTACCCTATGCATTTCTAATAGGCGCCCTTTTGTCTCCGTTTCCAGTTTGTTTACAACGCTTATCTCTCCAGTCCAATTAAGTATCCGGTACCCACTTTCTAGAGGTTGAGTGTACCCAACGAGGGTATCCGATCATTTAAATTTTATAGACTGTAACCTTCCAATATTTACATAACCTTTACAACGTTTACATTTTCCATTAACTTCTTAATGTTTACATCTTACACAACTTGAAGTTCCTCTCGGCTAGATCTGATAGTACTCGTTGACCAACTCTCAATATTTACATTTTTCATAACTTGAAGCCCCAAAATTTTAGTGATGTTTAGTAATTTTCAGCGTTTTTTTTTTTTTCCGATTTTAGTTATTTTTTATCAACTTCCAATAGCAAAATACAGTTCGGTAATAATACTATGGTTAATATTTCAGCCTAATCCATAATTATCTTTCAGTTTATCGATAATATCTTTTAAGTAGGTCTTCAGCCTACTCATTGGTTAGTCTTAGAGAATTTCTGGTCCTGTGAAGTGCTCAGTTGCGTGTCTCTCTTATTATTTTATTTCAATAGTTATTTACTTACACACCGGTTGAAAATTCACGTAGTTATTGCATATTCTCATTATACAATATATCAGTGAATTATTAATGCTCTATTTTAGTGATCATTATTAGAAACAGTGATAAAACTTTAAGAAAATTAAAAAGGATTACTTCGTCAGTTGAAGCAGTGGGGAACAGTTTGTTTGGCAAGCATAATCCCCTTAGTCGCAGTATAAATACACAGGTTTACATTATTATTATTACTTTCTTTCGCCGTTTAAAGTTTTAATATTACCTATTTATAAAAATGGTTAATTGCAAAATTTGCAATAAATCAGCTGGCCGAGATGATAAAGCTAGATTAGCTTGCGTCATCTGTCAACATTTTTTTCCTTATAAAATGTGTTAAAACCGAATCTACCGAATTGGACTTCGACAGCTGAAACACTGGACATGTACCGATTGTGAAGTTGCATCGCTACCAGCCAAAGAAACCAGTTAAATGATTGACCTATTGAGGGCTCTCACGGAGGATGTCAAGGAAATGAAGACGAAGCTTCAACCGATAGATGAACTGAAAGAGATAAAAAAAATCCTTCAGAAGCAGTCGGAGCTTTCCTACGAAAATATGGAAAGATTACAAAAAATAGAAACTCTCTTAGAGGAGCAAAAATGCCTAGTGAAAAAATGAAGACTAGAAAATAATTCCTTAAAATCGAAAATTTCCGACTTAGAGGGCCGTCTAAACCACGCTGAGCAAAATCAGCTTAATAATACAATAGAAATAAGAGGTATCCCGGAGAAGTTGGGAGAGACTGTTGAAGGCACAATACTCAACGTCAGTGCAGGCTTGGGCGTCAAGTTGAGCCCGGACGATTTGGACCACGTCGTACGGCTCAGGCCTAAACAAGTAGGAACGCCTGGCCCTATAATCACACGATTTGTGAGGTAGACCATAAGAGACGAGCTCGTGCGGCAGAGAAAAACCAAAAGGGACTTCTCTACACGTCGCCTGGGTTGGATAGATAACAAGTCGCACCGCGTCTACGTCAGTGAAGCGATGACTCCCACTAATAAGCACCTCTACTGGCTGGCAAGACAGAAAAAGTTACCATCGAAAATTAAATATGTATGATTCAGTGGAGGTAGAGTCAGGTGTAGACAATCCGATGGCCAACCGGCGGTGATTATAGGTAAGCCTAGCGACTTGGAGGTCTTCAACTGAGCCTGGTATGCACGTCAACTCAATGATACTAACATTTTATTTTATATATATTGAAATTGTTCTATTTTTTATATTGAAGACATTTTATTGGTTTACATTGAAGATATATTATTTTTTATATCGAAGATATATTACTTTTTTATATTGAAGATGCTTTATTTCTTTATATGGAGAATATTTTACTTTTTCATATTGAAGATATTTTATTTATTTTTATTTGCTACCTGTATTGTTTTTTTTAGTACTCTTTTTTTCCCACGCATCGTATTACGAATTACTTTCCACTATCCTAAAATTCCACACCAATGATTATGTTCCTGACGACATCCCAGTAAAGCTAATAAAATTCTGTCTCCCAACCCTCATGTCCCTTCTCTATCATATTTACAGCTTTTCTCTACATAATTCCATATTCCCCTCTTCATGGAAAACTGCTCTAGTCCGACCATTAAATAAAATTACAAATCCTTCCTCCATGACTTCCGTCCTATTTCTCTCCTCTCTAACCTCTCAAAACCATTGGAACGCCTTGCACAAATTCAACTTTCAAACTTTCTAGAAGAACGTTCCCTCATTAACCCTCTCCAATCTGGCATTCGACCTTGCTTCTCAACACAATCCGCTCTCCTGAAAATAACCCAAGACCTCCAAACCGCCTTTGAACACTAAAACCTGACCATGCTCGTCCTTTTAGATTTTTCGGAGAAAGCTTTGGAGGCTTTTGACGCAGTTAACCATAACATCCTCCTTAAGAAACTACAAAGCCTTCCTTTATACAACATTGTTATGCGCTGGTTTCAATCCTTCCTCTCAGATCGGGCACAGTATGTACTCGTTCCAGGTCAACCTCCTTCCAAGACACTGTCCTTCTCCTCTGGTGTCTCTCAGGGTTCCTCTTTGTTTCCTACTCTGTTTTCTATTTATATTAATGACCTCCCCCTTCTTATCCATCAATCCCAATACCATATCTATGTTGACGATTTCCTAATATACCTATCCTTCCCGCCCTCGGACCTATTACTAGCCACAAAAAGACTCCAGGAAGACTTGAATCGAATAAGTCACTGGGCTGTTGCTAACAAGCTGAAGTTGAATGCAGAGAAGACAAAGGCAATTGTAATAGGTTCCCATCACCTCCTTAAAACTGTTCCTTATATTCTAACATTGTTCCTAAATAATAATCCCATTAAGTTTCATCCAACCATAAAAAATCTTGGAACCAATTTTGTCCAAACTCTTTCCTGGAAAAACCATGTCTCCGATATCTCCCTTCTTACCTTTTCCACTTTAAAGCAACTAAATTACATCCGTCACCTCTTTCCGTTTGAAATCCGTAGACTCCAAGTTACCTCCTTAATATTCCCCCACTTTGACTACTGTTGTACGGTGTACGGGGGCGTCTCTGGGGACCTCGAGGCAAAAATAAAACGATTGATAAACTGTTTTATACGATTTATCTTCGTTATCCCGAGGGACGCCTCTATCTCCCGCTTCAATGAAGAGTTGAAGTGGCTTTACCCTTCCTACAGTCGTAAGTACTTCCTGGCATCCTTCCTCTATCAAGTCATCCAATCCCACCGTCCATCATACATCTTCGACCTCCTTCAATTCAAATACTCTGTTCATTCCCGCCATACCCGTTCTCGGTCTTCAGATTTATATATAACGGCCAACCGATCCGCAGCTTTCTTTTCTTGTCCGATCCTCATCCTTATGGAATTCCATTCCTCCTTCCATCCGTTTCGCCAATGCTCTTCCCACCTTTAAATCCCGTCTATTCAATCACTTCATGTCCATGCAGTTCCAAAAGATTTGTAAATAGGTACTCCTTATTTTCAACTAAAATTTGCACCCAATTATATATTAATGCATTATTTTTACATTTTATTATTAATATAAATTCATTCTCTTTAACTGTATTTATTTATTGTATTAATATTGGAAGTTTATTTTTCCTTAAGGTTTCAAAATGATGTCATTATTATTATTTTTTTATTTTTTATTATTTGTTTATTTATGCTATTATTTACTCAATATCATATTCTTTTCTATTCTACTCTAAAGCTCTACTGATTTTATATGTAATGTTATTTTAAAGGGATATGTCCCGAAATAAATAAACAATTTAGTTTTATTATTATTATTATTGGTTAGACTTCAGCCTTCAATTTTTAACATAGCTCTATGTTATTATTTTTTTTTTATTTATTATATTTTAACCAATTTTAGATATTTTTTATAATAGATTTTGCCTGTTACATTATTGATTTTAGTAAATTTTAATGATTTTAGATATTTTTTTATAATTGATGTTAGTAATTTTTATTGATTTTAGATCCTCACGCACTGTTACCTTTCAATGTTTACATAACTTTTACATTTTCCATAACCTTCTTAATGTTTATATCTTACTCAACTTGAAATTCTCTTCTCGGCTAGATTCGATAGTACTCGCTGAACTCCCAATATTTACATTTTAGTGGGTTTTAGTAATTTTATAGGATTTTATTGATTTTAGTTATTTCAGATCAACTTCCAATAGGAAAATACATTTCGGTAATAATACCAATGTTTATGTTCAACCGAATCTTTCAATTCATCGATAATATCTTATGAGTAGGCCTTTTTTTGGTTAGACTGCAGCCTCCAATTTTCAAAATAGCTTTGTATTTGTCAGTATATTTTAATCAATTTTATTTTTTTGATAATTGTTTTTGCCTGTTACATTATTGATTTTAGTAAATTTTTAGGATTTTAGATATTTTTATGGATTTTAATGATTTTAGATATTTTGATAATCAATTTTATTTTAATAGTTTTTATTGATTATAGAACGTATTTTTTTTTATATTATTATAATTGCTTTTAGTTGTTTTTATATTGATTTTAGCTGGGCTTTTTTTATGAATTTAAGCTTATTTTATTTTTACTTTCACTTACCAATATATAATATATATATATATTAAAAAAAAAAAAAAAAACCCTGTACCACTACAACCCATGAAGAGTCTTGGGTTCAGTACTTGGTAAGGACCCTACTGTTTCTAGGCCAACGGTTGTGCAAGGAGGTGATTTGGCCGAGATCACGCTCAACCGCCAGGTTTTTCCCCCAATTAAGGGTCTCGATTTTATAGAGGCTGGGTATTCCCCAGTAGGGTCTCCCGATCCCACAGGGTCGATCCACGGCTGATAACATAATAAATAATTACCTGCCACAGCCGGCCTCGAATCCGGGACCGAGAGCATAGCAACACAGTGACTTACCACTGAGCTACTCCGCTCCCATATATGAAATATACAGTAAGGGAAAGTATTGCGATCGTGAAAAAGTTTCGAGTCCCAGGTTTCGTTTTAAGAACTCATGAGTCCAAATAACCAAGTCTCACAAAATGTATGTTTGTGTGTGAGAGAGAATGTGTGTATGTGTTTGTCTGTGTCTGTGTAATCACCTCTCATTGTTAGTAGCAATAGAAAATTAATAACAATAAAAAAAAATGGATAAATATAAACTCCACCCCTAACCATCTCCAACCATATCTGCACACCCCTATCCACTCCTTACTATTCCAAAACATATCTGACCATCCTTAATAATCCTAAGCCATACCTAACGATTCTTGATCACCCTTAAAAATGTCTGACCATCCTTTACCCTCCATCCCTACATCTAACCATACTTGACCACACCGATCTACACCGCCTTGTGTGATCTGACAGCTGAAAAATAGCTCTGAAAACGAACAATAGAGGTCAGCACAGTCGCCTGAAGTTAGCAGCACTTCCCCGATAAAAGTGATAAATTATGTTGAAAATTTTATTTTTTATTAGGAGAGTAGGAATTTAGAGGATCTCAGCTGCTAAGGTCACCCCTCCAGGATTGATCTTACGATAGTAGAATATATCCAGTGCATGACTCATGGATTATACCCCCACGTAATGCCCGCAGCTCGTCTAACTTTCCAGAAAGGTGCTATTGCCTTCCGTTCAATTTATGTCATTTCAGGACAATATTTAACATTTTGGGTTAATGAGTTACTTACCAAAAGAAGTTAGAGTCTTAAAGACGTCCAGCTTCCATATCTTTGTAAAAAATAAATAAAGCAAGCCTGTGATTGATATGTTTTCCAATAAACACAACTCGGTAAGAGGGCAGGAACTGGTAAAAATATCTCACAGACGACCTTATTCTTCATATTCTGCGTTGAAAGTGTGATCATCGTTGTGATCTAACTACCTGATTTTTCCTCTATCAGCTGCTCATTTAAGAATCCATTTTAGAATCCAAGGGAATTATGAAACACATATTAACAATTGTTCTCATCATGATGAAGTCCACAAATGTTCTGTCGAGTAGAAAGTTAGCATGCAAATAAGCAAGATCTGAAGTATGGAGAAGCATTATCATGAGTATTAATATTTTTTAAAAAAAGTAGTGGTGGGGGAATAAGCAATCTCGAACATGTTAATTTGAAATTTGGGGAATAGCGGAAAATAAGAGTATGAGTGAGTGTGAGGTAGCACAAGCGTAACTAACGTAAATTTTCTTTCCGCCATTAATCCCTACCGCGTGACTACCGAAGGATTCACTTTGTTCTAGCATCAGACCATAGCAGATCATCACCAATGAGAAGAGTTGAAATTGCTAAAATCGATAAAGTAACATGCAAAATCAATTATAAAAAATATCTAAAACCAATAAAATAACAGGTAAAATATATTTTTAAATATATACAAAATCATTAAGATGTGCTAAAATCGCTAAAATAGAGGATAAAATAACAGCTAAAATCAATTATAAAAAATATCTAAAATCGATAAATACGCGCTGAAATCAATAAAAATTGCTAAAATAAAATAAAATTTGTTAAAAAACCTAAAAACATGTTTAATATGTTATAAAATAGGTAAAAGCATGATAAAACATACTAAAAAAAAATCTAGTGTGGTGCGCGTATCACACATACATATACTATATACACATACTATTCTTATATTCTGGATTTTTTTTCCTCCTTCAGTTAATTATTAAATTCCTTCATAGTTTATGTTTATCCATTTTTTTTTTTTATTATTTATTAATTTTCTATCACTACTAACAACGAGGGGTGGTTGCACAGACACGGACAAATACATACACACACTCTCCCTCACACACAAACACACACATTTTGTGAGACTTGGTTATTTGGACTCAAGGGACCTTAAAACGAAAATTGGGATTCGAAAATTGTTCACGATCGTAATGCTTTCTCTTACTGCATATTTCATATATAGGTAAGTGAAAGTAAAAATAAAATCCGCTAAAATTCATTAAAAAAAACAGTTAAATTGCCATATCATATGACTAAAAACGGGGGGGGTGGAGCATAGGCGAGAAGGTGTCATGGGTCACGTGACTAAAACATGTGGGTGGAGTATAGGTCAAAAGGCGCAGCGAATCACGTGACTGGATCACGTGACTAAAAAGGGGCGTGGCCCGATGGTTAAGATTAGGTCGTGGTGAGACCACGTGGTAGTTAAGGTTAGGTCGAGGTGAGACCACGTGACAGTTAAGGTTAGGCCGAGTTGAAAATTCAAATTCAAATTTTCTACCACAGGTCACGTGACCAAATAGTGGCTGAAATGTTTCGTGTCCCAGCTCCCACAATTCTTCTCTACTGATCAGGTTCAAGTTCATCGAAGGAATTATGAAATGGAACAGGCTCGTCTTGCAGATCGTTCAATCCAGGGGTGGAGATGTCTTCCTCATCAGAATCCTCTAGTTGAAGAGATTGGACATTCTGACATAATATACTGTTGCAGAATCTAAAGAAGACTGAGCATTTTAGCCCAGCTTTCCGGAGGTTACAAATGGTGCTGCAACGTTTTTGCAATTGCAGGAAATCATCCGCAGTAGGACCTGAGGAGCAGGATCCAGAGTGACAGTGATAAGGGAATACACCTGATCACAGAGCTTCCATCTTCAATATGTAGGATTTTTTTTCAACTCCCAATCACTTTTGAACTTTCTGGTAAGTTCAGTAAGCATTGTGATGTGCTGCATCCACTGTTGGGGACAAGCGAGAAAGATTAATTTTGGAGTTAGCTGCAGATAAGCTGGTATATATTCGTATAGATAACGAGCAGCTGGTAGTGGCTATTCAATGTGGCTGTTATGAAATCATCATACAAAGCTAGAAAAAACTTCTCACCAGCATTTGCTAAGGCCTCCATAATTGATCATGGTTGCTGGAAAAGTTCAACCAGTTTTAAGTTGTTTCAAGTTGGAGATTTTCGTTTAATATGCTAGTCTACTCGGTTTTATCATGGCCAAAAGGAGCCGAAGTAGTGTCACATCTGCTGAACGCATGAATAAAAAGCACTATCCCTAGTAAGTTTCGAGCGAGTAGATGATTGAAAGAGGAATTTAAGTAATTGCAACTTTGCTACTCTTCTGGAAGTGGATGTTAGTTGTACAAGAACCTAAACCATTGAAGAGAACTAGGAGATAGACATCTTCTCCTACTTCAATTACACGGTCAAATGTTGTGCTTTTGGATAATATCATGCCAATGATGTTCCGATCAGTGTCTTGTCGAGCAATTTTCACTTCAGAGCTCTGCTTCTCCAATGAATCACAAAGAAGTGTGGTGAGGCGCCTCTTGCTTTTTTCATTGACTAAAATTTTTCCTGAGGCAGTTCGATGATGGTGGATTCCTCGAAAATTATATCATATCAGAATTGAGAAGCACAGCGTCGGAGTCGTTGAGCACTCTTGGTACTCTTATTAACCGCATCATCTAGATAACCATTGAAAACAACCGAAACATTGCTACCAAAGTGGGTTTTGATGTAGCTAATGATAGTGTAACATAGATGTATAAGTGAAAATAGTGCCAAAATGTCGGTGGTTTTCGGCTGCTGCGCAGCCCGCTCACGTCTTTCAAGCAGCAAATTTGTTTTTATACAGCTAGGTTTAGTCCAAACAAAAAAAAAAAAAAAAAAAAAAAAGATAGAACCACTTCACCTTTTGCAAGGTCGGGTCCTATTTTATGCCTATATCGACTGTATTAAAACACTAGGATAGGGATTACAGCCTTTAGCCCACAGAAGTGGGGGTAGCCGATGCCGCCTGTCTTCTATGGCTTGCCGTTGCTGCTCTCTTTATGTACGTATTCTTAGATTTATTCAGATACGCAGGAGGATCCAGAATGCGGAACAGATACCTATTCCGTACCTGTATATTGTCTTTCATCGTTGTTGTGGTCTGGTCTCGTATTTGTCACATCATAGACAAAATAGTCATATGATTGGCAATGATGTAGAAGTTACTGCGGCAGATTAATGTCGATCAATTAAAAACTAATACAAAGTACAAATATTAATTAATTTGAAAATTAAGGACGTGCATGGAAGTAAAAAGTCTTAAGCCAAACTTTTTTTTTGTTTACTTAAATTTATTTTTTCTCTTGTATTTTAATTTTTTTTATTTATTTCAATAACTTTTAGAGGGGCACGGTCCCCTTCTGCCTTCTCCTGCTTACGCCCATGTTGATAATTCAGACGGTCATCCTAACTTCAATCACTGGAGCTCCTGCATGTATCAGCATGGTCTCAATGACGTATTTTGAGCTCAGTTGCTATGCCATTTGGTATATAAAAAGACCTGAGATGATCAATATTTTTTTTTTCCTTGATTAATATTACGTTATGTATCTCCAGTACTTTTATGAAAAAATGGACTAAGGCTTTTTGTGTTGTTTCAGCTTTTTTATTTACTCTTCCTATTTTATTTTTCATTTGCTTACTTTGTGTATGGTTATTCCTTTTAATAAGTTATACTTGCAATATATAATTTATTTAACTAAACTGTAATTTATTGATAAGTTTTCTTTTATTTATTTATTTATCGCGATAAAGGCCAGCTAAGGACCAAGCGTTTATCGCTTCTTGGCTTCTACGCTCTTCTGTCCACCTCTTTTCTTCTTCTCCACCGCACGGATCTTCTTTTCATCTATCATCCTTCTAAATTTGTCTCCGTCTTAATAGTCCTCTTCTCTAATCCCCAGTTTCTCTATTTCTTCCTTTATCTGCTCGGGGTATCCTTTGACGCTTTTAAGTTTCATCATCAAAGATCTGCTTGTTCACTCTATCTTCATCCTTCCTTTTTATTTATAAGTGTTCTTTTAGTATATTATATATTTCTATTTTTGTTGTTTTCATATCTGAATCTCGAAGGCACGGGAGACCGCCTATTTTTGACCAATTTAGCATTATTACACATTTGTAATAAGTTTTTCTCTTTACCGAGAAGAGTAGGTAACTATGCCCTGTACCAATCGTAATGGGAGTTACGTACATTTAAAAGAACACTAACAAGGAGAAGGCACAGTTAATGGGCCACCGATTTCAACCAAATGTTAAGCGGTGATTCTATATCTAAAAATATTGGACAAGTGCCCTGGCGTTCGTTCCATTGGGCCCTAGGAGCCGAAAAAAAAACACACGCTGAAACTGCTTTATTTTTTATCTCGATTTTGAAAAATATGATATATCGACGTGGTTTTTCCACCAAAAGATTTGTTTTTTATTTAATTTTAAAGTAAAAATACAAACAAAAAATAATCTCTTTTTGGTTAAATAAATTGAAAAAAATGTTTAGATTATTGGGTAAACTAGCCATAGAGATTATTTCACACTAAAAATTATGGCAGATTTTGATTCAGCACACCAAAAAACCTTTATTTTAAAATTATCATTGAAAACAAAAAATATTTTTTTTACAGTTTAGAGGGGGCTCTCAATTTGTTGTCACGAAATTACCTTACTATTTGAAGCTCTGTACCTCGTCTTCAGTTCATCCGATTTCGATTTTCTTGGACTCATAGGGAATAGGGAAGTTTCTTCTTTTCATACATATAAACAGCTATTGCATTATCTAGAAGTTCTGTGTAAAAAAATGTGATTACAAAATAAAAATAAAATTGAGTTTTTTTGCGGATAACATGGGTTCTAAAACACGTAGGAACACCACAGTTAAAGCAAATCGCGTAGATTCTTTACTGATAGAACCTTTACTGATGGTCTAAATTTGGTTTGAATCGCCCAAAGGATTCCTGATTTATGGACAAGTTTTTGAATCTTTAAAAAAATTGAATGGGGAAAACCCTTGGCGAAATTTTTAGATTCGTCCGAAATTTTTAATATAGGGGTTTTTCACAGTGCTAAAACCAAATCTGGCGCCAATTTCGAACATAAAAATTCTGTTAACATACTTCACTCCTTACAGAAATAGTGTTTTCTTTATACATAATTCAATAAAACCTTGAGATCGCTCTAAAATTTAATAATTTCATTTAAAAAGTTGGACAACTTTAAAATTTACTATTTCTGGATCACAAATAATGTTTAAACAAGCCTTAAATTTTCAAATTAAATTTCAATTTAGAATGAGATCTCGGACTCTAAACCATGTACATATTATAATATAAAATCGTTATTTGTGATCCACAAATATTACCTAAATATTGGAGTGATAATTTTTTTTTCAATGAAATAATTAAATTATAGAACAACCAAAAACTGACGAGAACGGGTCTAATCTTATATGTAAACGACCTTACTCAGAATGTCATATTTAATTGAAATTTAATTAGAAAATTTAAGGCCGGGTTTATAGTGATATATGTAATACAAAAAAACTATTTGTGATCCAAAAATAGAGAATTTAGAAAATTATCCAATTTTTTAAATGAAATAATTAAATTATAGAGCGATCTCAAGGTTCTATTGAATTTTAGGTAATGAAAGAACTATTCCTGTACGGAGTGAAGCATGATAAAATTTTTTTTTTATTCAATACTGGCGTTAGATTTGGTTTTAGCACTGTAAAAAACCCCTATATTCAAATTTTCGGACGAATCTAAAATACATTTTTTTTTACAAAAATTTCGGTCTCCCCTTCAATTTTTTTTAAAGATTCAAAAACTTGTCCATAAATCAGGAATCCTTTGGACGATTCAAACCAAATTTAGACCACCAATAAAGGCTCTTAATCTACGCGCTTCTACGTGTTTTAGAACCAAAGTTATCCGCAAAAATCCTCAATTTTGTTTTTATTTTGTAATCACATTTTTTTACACAGACCTTCTAGATAATGCAATAGCTGTTTATATGTATGAAAAGAAGAAACTTCCCTATTCCCTACGAGTCCAAGAAAATCGAAATCGGATGAACTGAAGACGAGATACAGAGCTTCAAATAGTAAGGTAATTTCGTGACTTACAAATTGTGAGCAGCCTCGAACTGAAAAAAAAATAATTATTTTTTGATTTCGATGATAATTTCAAAATAAAGGTTTTTGGTGTGCTGAATCAAGGCCTGCCATAATTTTTGGTGTGAAAAAATCTCGAAGGCTAGTTTGCCTAATAATCTAAACATTTTTTTCAATTTATTTAATCAAAAAGCAATTATTTTTTAATGTTTGTATTTTGCATTAATATAGAATAAAAAACAAATCTTTTGGTAGGAAAACCACGACGATATCATTTTTCAAACTCGAGATAAAAAATAAAGCAGTTTCAGCGTGTTTTATTTTTTTTTCTCAGCTCCTAGGGCCCATTGGAACGAACGCTAGGACACTTGTCCAATATTTTTGGATATAGAATCGCCACATAAAATTTGGTTGAAATCGGTGATCTATTGACTGTGCCCTCCCCTTGTAAGTCTACTTGGATTCGGAGAGAAGTATCTGTTCAGATTTATTCTGTTATTATAACTAATGGAATAATTCTAAAATTTAATTATGTCGATCTCTCTTAACAATAACGAACAAGCCGTCTAATTTTTAATTAATAAAGGTTGATTGTTTATATTTTAATTAGTGTGGGTATTAATTATATGAGATTTATACCACTTAAATTAACCGACATTACTCATCCCATTGACAAGCCAAACAGTTAATAAAATCACTACCTATTAATATTGTCTAAAACACTGTTAATGCTAAAGGGGTAAACTTATTCCCGTAACTGTCAGAGAATGGAAAAAGCGTTCCAACACATAAACTACTTAAAATTAGCACTTAATATCAATTATCTAATAGACGAAAAAAATGTCGAAAGAATATGCCGAAATTACTTCAAAAGTCATTATTGTAATAAAAATAATTCTTTTTCAATAATAAAATAAATAATATTGAATTAATTCATGTCGGGTTGGGTTACAATTGAAATGGAAAAAGTTACATTTGAAATGGAAAAGGTTACAATTGAATTGGAAAAGGTGACAATTGATTTGGAAAAGGTTACGATTGACGTGGAAATGCTATATGCACATTTGAAAGTAAGCTCCTAATATATATTTCATTATTTATATATATATATATATATATATATATATATATATATATATATATATATATATATATATATATATATATATATATATATATATATATATATATGTGTGTGTGTGTGTGTGTGTGTGTGTATTTTAAGATTATAATTATTATATATAGATTTTATTATTATTATATTTAATTCATACAATATTAATAAATTAATTCATACATGGGGGTCTTGGTGGCCGAGCGGGTTAACCCAAAGGTTGTGAGTTTGAATCTCGGCACCAGCATGAATTTAATTTAATTAAATTAAATTCTTCAAGCAATTTATAAAAAAAAAATAAGAAAATTGTACCAAGTATTATATTCTATTAATTTTTGTTAAATAAACAATTGTGTGTTGCATCAATTTTTATTTATTAGCAATTATTTAATTTTATCCTTAATCATCAAAGATAAAAAAGGTATTGAAAGAAGAATCTTACAAGTGATTGAGTTCCTTATTTATTTAGCTTCCTACCTCGACAATCAAAATTAGTGGGCAACTAGTCAAATTAAATGTTTCTCATCACACATGAGAAATAAATCATAGGTGGGCTTACATTGTATAACTTCTTTTGAATGAATTGCCTTATTGTTATATTCCTTTTGTTTTTGATTAGCTAAGAATATCCTGTACAATTATCATTTTTTAGATTGATTTTTTGGTGGGATTGAGGAGTTTTATATCAAAAGTCAATATTTCCACTTTTGGCAACTTATTTTTTAAAAAAATATTAGGGGAGCATCTCATTTATTACACCTATTTGATAGATGAACATTTAAGATTTGAAATAAACTGAATAAATTTTAGGTGTAGAATATTAATTTGTCAAAAAAATTTATGTTTTATCAGTTATCAGTTAGGAGCATAATGCCTAAACTGATAACTGTTCTGATTGTGAAAAGGACATTTTTTGGGAAGCAGTGGAGGATACTTTCCAGAAGATCCCTAAAAGAAAAGAAATAATATTTATGGGCAATCTTGATGGCAGAGTTGGAAATGCTGCTAATAGTAAAATTATTGGAAGATTTGGGAGGATGTAGTCAATAATAATGGGGAAAGATTAATCCAGATATGTCAGTTTTGATCTAAATTATAAATAATACATTCTTCCAACATCGCAATATTCATAGATACACATGGAACCAGCCAACAAGGAACCTTTACGCAATCGTAGATTATATGATAACAAAGCAAAGTACCTTGATGATGGTGCATGACACAAGAGTTTACAGAGGAATTGAACGTGGCACAGATCACTACTTCTTAAAAGTGAAAATAGGTTTTCCTTGGAAAAAGAGAAATGCATCAAAAATTAAAGAACCAGAAGAAAAGATGGAGGTTGAACCAGTGGAAATCCAGCTATTGCAGTATGAAAGTATAAAAGGAATGCGCCAAAGCTTAGATGAAACATTTGAGGGGGATGTGGCGGTGTACAAATACTTAAAAGGTACAGTAAGGAAGATTAGTGCAGAAGTATTAGGACCCAAAACAGACAGGTGTAGGAAAATCAGCAATTGGATGAACAATAGCCTTCTAGAACTGATAAGAAAGAAGCATACCTCTCCTGGTTGAATAAGGATAGTAATACATTGGTGGCCACTTATAAAAATATAAAAAAATCAGTGTTTAAAGAAGTAAGGCAAGCTCGAAATGAAGAATGGAACAAACTTTATGCAAATATAAATAGTCAATTAGGCTATAAAAGATCAGCAACTACATAGGCTGCACTAAAGAGTGTGAGGACTCAGGTAACACATAAGTCACAGCTCAATCTCATCAACTTGCCTGAATGGAAAAATTACTTCAAAGATTTGATGAATGAAGACAGAGATCCATTCATGGAAGCTAATAGTTGGTTATATGAAGGGACCAAAATGACAGTAGATCAGGAACAGGTTGAAAAAGAACTGAAGCTAGGGAAAAATAATAAAGCACCAGGCCCAGGTGGAATTAATAATGCAGATTAAGCACTTACCTGGTGTGTCAAAATTTGAGTAAAATTATATTTTTCGTTTCAAACAGATTTTTAAGTATTAAAAACAGTTCAATTGAACATATAAAATAAAAATTATGCCTACTTAGTTTTTAATTATAACGCAATAATTGTTTTATCTTTATAAATCTATCAGTCGAGTCCACAAGTAACTTTGCATGATCGATCACAATACCAATTTTCGGCTTGAGTGTCATTTCAGCTTACCTTGTAGGGAGCCTCATCACACTATCAGCTGGAGCCTGTTGAACCCAAGCTTTTAAACTAGGTGTAAGTTCTAGTCCTCGGTCTCTCAATCTCAATCTCTCAATCCTGGTTTTCGTTAGGTCATGCATCGGACACTAAGATATTACTACCACTTAGGCCAAGTTAAGATGCGCATTTGTCAAAGCTCCAAAAACTAAGCCTTGAAGTAATTTAAAGAGAACTTGGTATAGACTTTTCTTCCGTCTCGTGGATGATAGGTAAGTTAAAGTCAGACAAATTTTGAACGATCAGGCAGGAACAGTGCCGCTCATAGAAATATCGGACCCTCTGACAGGTTTTAACTCTGACCTCCAAGTATCAATACTTCAGCTGACTCGGGCCCTGGTTCGAGCCCCCTAACTGCTGGACCGCTCGAAAGTTGTCGGACTTTCGGGGCTTGTAGGTGACCCTAGGCAAGAATAGACCAAAATCTATTCCCTTTAAATTATTTCATTGAGGTGATTTAATTCCAAAAGAGAAAAATTCTTATTTATTTTATAAAACAGGTAAGAAAACTGCCAAATTGACATCTTAACTTTATATAGTCCAAGGGGGCTTAAAGATCTGCATAGCAAATTGGACCAGTACAAAATCGATAGAGCTGCTATCCATGGGACCAGCAAGGGACTCAGAAAGGAAAAATTCCAGAGCATATACTACAACTATCATCAGAAAAAAACATGCCATTCTTTTTGGCTTTATCATTCTTTATATCTTATAAAAAACAAAGCCATTGACATAAGACTATTTTTTATGTTTTGACCATACATTCTTGATTTGATTATATTATTAAGATTTAAATTATTTCCTCCAGGTTTATGCTATTATTATTACTTATTTGGAACTTATGTTTTAATTAATGTAATATACTTGTATTACTCTTAGGAGTTAATTTAGAGAATAAATAATAATATTTTATTGAATCTTATAATAAGAGTGTTTCAATTTAACTACAGTTAGGCTGATTGAGATCTTTAGAAAAATCAATAGTAACATTAAAAATTTTAAAAAATCTAATATTGGAAATTTTTACAATTAAATGGAAATAAAAAAATGTTTAAATGGTATTAATTTATTTTAATATATTATTCATATTATGCTCCTTTAAATTAATTTTATTCACAAAAATGGGGTTTTTAAAATCAATAAATGTTGTTTCTCCAGAATCTGAACCACCTGAAACAAGAAAAAACAAATCAAATTGTAGATTAATTCCACCCTCTCTCTATATATATTTTTTTGTTCAGCACTACAAACTATGAAGATATTCCTTGCTTAGGAAGTCTTCTTCTTAATAAAATTGTATTGCTTAGTATAACACAGCCTAGAGGGTGTTACTCAGCCTCACGTTGCTGTGAACCATGATTTCTATCTATTCAATCCAATATTTGGAATAAAAATAGGATTAAGGAGCCAATGAATATCCCAAATTTAAAACAATATAACTTCTCCTATTGGACATCTCTCTTGGGCACAATACTCATTTCCTACAATTTAGTCAAGGTCCTGGCCAATACTCTACATATTTATTTAAGGGAATCCCTCCATTCTGGATGTGGATAGAAAAGAAAATCCCTACCTAGATTTTGTAACTCTATTGAATGGGAAAATAAAAGAACAGATATATTGCATAATTTATTTTAGAAAACGAAATGCCATTAAGATCCTATTTGCAGGAGTTGAAGAACAAAAAAAAGTTGAAAATAAAGTTTTCCAATAATAAAGGAATTAAAATAGGGATGCTGATTGTTTCTAATTCTTAAGAACTCCTTTGTTCCTACTCCTCTATTGATGAGATGGTCGAATGTCTCTATTTTAATCACCTATTTGCAGGAGTTGAAGAACAAAAGAAAGTTGAAAATAAAGTTTTCCAATAATAAAGGAATTAAAATAGGGATGCTGATTGTTTCTAATTCTTAATAACTCCTTTGTTCCTTCTTCTCTATTGATGAGATGGTCGAATGTCTCTATTTTAATCACCTTAATTACCACTATCCTTAAAACTTACTTTCAGGCCCTGAAAATTTTTATTTCTTCAATTTTTCTCTTGATGATCTCAAGTCTAAACAAATAAATGTTAGGTGCCTGGTAGAGTTTGAAGATGGTTGTCCATATTACGAAATAAGTGATATTCGGTGTTCAGCTGTCTGTGTTTTACTCTCTTGTATGTATTGCTGTCGAAATTTGAGCATCAGACAAAGAGTATCAACCCCCTCCCCCCCTACTCAACAGAATCAAAGCTCAACTTAATTTGAATTTGAATAAATTGAATTAACAATCTCCATACTCCCATGTTTTATTCTCAAACAAATTTCTTTGCGAGATCTTGATTCATAAAGTGCCGAACTCTTGATTCACTGTTCCTTTCCTTAGAACCCTTTTATTCCCTCTCTTCCATTGATGAAATGGCTAAATGCTTCTCTTCTAATCTCCTTACTTTCTTAAATCACCATTTACTCCTTTAAATTTGTACTGCTGTTTTATTTTTGTAAACATGTTTTTTGTTTTGCTATTTAAATTGTTTATATATATTACAGTTATTATAAATACAATTATAAAAAATAAAATATATACTATTGTTAATGGAGTAATGTTTTTAAAATTATTGTATTAAAAGTTACTTTGTGAGTTATAAGAAGTAGAAAAATAAGGTGTACTTCGTTTTTTCCTATGAAGTTCAATAAAATCTTGCACAGTTTCATGCAGCGGAGTGTTATCAGAACCAAATTCCTGCAAATAATTTCAAATATCTCATTAATATAACTTAGCAAGATTCATAATTATAAGTTTTAAGAAATTAAAAAAACAAAACAAAATTATTAAGAAAAAGATGATGAGTTGTAAGTAAAGTATGTTAAAAAAACAAAATAATAATGCTAACAATAAAAGTGTTCATATCTGTATCTCTTGTATCTCTGATTTACTTTTGGCCCTGAAGATGTTTGAGTCGAAACATAGGCTTGTTTAATAAAAAAATACTGACTAATTTCCTGACTATCTCTTATCCTCATTAAATATATTACTACAGCTCAATAAGATATTATTTCCAGTCTAATAAATGATTTAAAATTAAAATCAAATGATTAAAAATTAAATGATTTAAAATTAATTAAAATTTAATTATTAAATGAAAAGAATGAAATATTAAAATGCTTTGCAACCATCTTGGGCTAATCAGCATATAGCTTGGATTTATGCGAATTAGTGTCGGTCTAACTATATTTTCAGGAAGGCTAGTTCCCTAGAGGAAAGAGAGAAATAAAATCAGAAATGGTTTACATAAAATTTAAAGAATCAATGTTCGATGACAGAGCTGATGCCATCAATTTACAGACAGAATGAGAAGGAATTTATAAATTCTATTCAAATAATATTCTTTTGCAAGTTAATACAAATATTCTATTTCATCTTTATGCTGTTCATGCTTAAATAATTTTTTTTTTCAAAAAATAAAAGTAAAAAAATATCAGTATTTACCAAACATCTTCCACTAATACAAAAAGCTTTTCTTGTAGGATCCCCGTGGCTACAGTCTGTACCAAAGGGATACCAACCGTCTTCTCCGTTAACCAAATAAAATCTGTGAGGCATAACTTCATCTTGACAAGCAAATTTACAAGGTCGATCTGGATCATCTAATCAATGGACAATTTAAAATCAAAATAATTAAATTTCACTGATTTTTTATAAAAGGTAAACATTTAGTTTGCAACTAACATAATATAGACTATTTTACAGTATTCATCAAGCTATTCAAATTTAATATTTTATCTATGGTCTATAACATCAACATTCACTACAATGGCATTATGGCTCAATTGATCATTAATCAGAAAGAACAGATATTAGAAAATGAGAATTATATTTGTTTGCACTCAATGATTACCTACTTTAACTTCTATGGAATTACAGCCCGATGTGGACCTTGGCCTCCTCACTAACCTTTCGCCAATTGGTTTGGTCTTTTGTCACTGTTTTTCAGTATTTTACTTTCAGTAAGGTTCTAGCATCCTGGATCACACAGCCATCCAGGCTGTACTCTACCTCTTGCTTGGAAAAGGTTTCCATTAAGGAGATATTTTAGGATATTTCCATTATTCGTTGGGGTAACAAGTCCGGCCCAATGAATTCGTCCAAGCTTTATGAGTTGCATGATGTTCGTTTCCCCTAATAGCTCTTATAGCTCAACATTCTTTCTTCTTCCCAACTGTTCACCAATCTTGACAGGACCAAATGTTATTCAGAAAATCTTTCTTTCAAAGATGAGGATTTCAGTCTCTCTGCCCTTCTTTTCGATACATGAGAACAGCAAACATCAGCATCTTGTAGAGTAATATCTTCATTACCCTATTGATAAACTGACTGGTGAGGAGTTTTGGGAGCCCAAAATAGCATTGACAAGGCCCGAATTTTACAAATACTTTAATGGGATGTTTTACCTCAGCCCCACAATCACATATACTTGGTCTTGTTCTCATTATCTGTCAGAATCATCTCTTGAGTAGTATGCATAAGGTCAGGAAAAGCTTTCTGTTGTGTACAGAGAGACCTAGCAACAATATCTGTGTCATCTAAATATGCTAGTAACTGCACTAGCTTGGTGAATCTTATTGCACTGGTTTGGATGCCAGAAGTTTTAACAATCTTCTCAAGGGCTAAGTTAAATAACAGGTAAGCCAGGATAACAACCTAAAATAACTTAAAGCTACTTTTCTGATTATTTAAATATGAAAATGTTTTGTTGGATTATTACTAATCCTTTGATTTCAATTCTAATAGAATTGTACCATCATTATGTGGGTTTTCACAACTTAGTCATATCCTATTACACTATAAGACCACAAATTTCTATTCTCATTTCATCATGGCTTAGGCGTCACAATAAAACCAACTTCTCCAGGACACACTCCTTATATATTTTGTTTTTTGTATAACTCCTAGTTTGCCCATATTACTAAAGGAACTTTATCATTTGGCTAGCTATATTAAATTAGTTTTGTTCTCTTCTTCCTCTTTATTTGGAACATATCGCAGATTCTTGGTATTGAAAATTATCTCCAAAATTTCATTCCTATCAACAATTTCTTTATATATATATATATAAAATCACTCAATAAAATATAAATATCTGTTTAAATAAAAAAATACTTTACTTTTGTAAAGGGCTTGATTAAAATTGTTACTGAATAAAAACTGATTATTGATATAAAGAGCTCATCAACCACTTGGCAGGTTTTGGCGACCGAGCCTGTCCTTTACGGCATAACCATGCTACTATTACCCTAACTTTTCTGGTACTATTTGCTGAAAAATGTGACCACTATAAACTTGGTCTTTCCATTCCTCAATATCAATTCAAGGGTTCTGAAAGAGCTTTCTAAGCCAAAACTACAGAGCAAATAAGGTATTTATACAGTCACCTTCATTTACTTTGACACAAGTTTAACACTTACGAAATTCTTTATTTTACAGTAACATCAATTAGAGCCTATTACCCTTCTTTTCACTTCTACTGAGGGCTTGTTGTTGAAACAAACTCGTGATTCCGAGTACATTAAATGAACATCTATGCAAATGCATGTCACCTCTCATTGCCTGGGTTTCTTCAGACACAATACAATTCTCTTCATATTTCAATATTTTTTTTAGGACCCTTCATAATGTGAATAACAAATGATTTTTTTAGCTAAAGAATAAATTAAAATTCTAATTGGACTATACAAATATTCAAATTTTGTCTATTATATCACCTATATGTTTTAATAATCATATATTGGAGTAATTAACTGATTTTACATTCGAATATATCTGAAAATAATATGCAAATCATACATACCAACAGATGCTGCCAACTGCATACCCAGACCCGAAAGCCGTCGAACTTTCTGTTTGAATTTTGTACAAACAACTGATGATTCTTCAGTAGGCGTTTTTGGAGACATACAACTCTAGAGAAATAATTATTTAAATTTTTTTCAGGTTTTGTATTATTATTTAATATAAATTTATTAATATAACCAGACAAATGTACTAGTAGTTTATGCAACGATTTTATTCTTATGGGGCGAAACGTTATAGATAAAAGTTATTTTTATTCATTCATTCAAATTCACTCATTATTTTATCAAAAAATAATTGTTATATTTTGATTTGGCCAAAAAATTAATTCCCAGATTCAACCCCTGTATATAACTGATGTGAAACTTGTTGAATAAAAAAAATGTACACACACACACACATATACATAAACACACACACACCATTTCAAAATATCAGATAACATGAAATAAAAGTATAAAAAAATAATTTGGTAATTTTATGTTTCAATGAGATAAATTGAAATTCATATAAAAAAAAATTAGTAGTGTTCAATAAGTAATTTACTATTTGATATGTTTCTTACTTTGGAGGTGTAACAAAGCTGCACACTAGCTGTCATGATGCAATTATTACAAGGTCGTTTTTTGACTAGTAGAAGGAAGTGCATGAACATAAAAGTAAGGTTCTACAAGTAGGAAGAGAGCCTGAACAAATCCATCTTGATTTGGAATGATGAGGGAGTTTGAAGTCGTGAATGAGTTCTACCTTGGAACTATGATTTGCAGAAATGGGAAAGAACAACAAGAACTACCCAAAATATAGAAGATATAAAAAGGAAATAATATATATTATCCCATCTGGAGCACAATTGTAGAAAAGAGAGAGGTCAAAAAAGATGTCAAGCTCCATATTTTCAAGGCCGTATATATGCCTGTTCTGTTATATGGAGCAGAGATTTGGGTCCTTCCTGACAAAAAATGGAGCCAAATAACTGCAGCACAGATGAAGTATTTGCCCAGAGTGGCTTCTAAAACACATAGGGATAGAATCAGGAATGAAACCATCAAAGAATAATTAAATATAGAAAGAGACAGTTGAGATGGTATGGACTTGTATGCAGAATCAGTCCTGATCAAGACCCACTAAAATTTATGGAGACAAGACCTAGAGGAAGACCTTGGCTTAGCTGCAATAGCTATATATCCAGGTTGGGTCAAGTGAAAAGAAAGATGTTGCAGAAGATTATGACTCTTGTAAGAGACAGAGAAAGATGGAGATCCTAGATTTGATCAACTCAACGCTTAAAGAGGAAGTTAAAGAACAGAAGAAGAAATTCATCTAAAAATAATTAGTAGTGTTCAATAAATCATTTGCTATTTTACATATTTCTTACTTTGGAGCTGTTACAAAGCTGCACACTAGTAGTCGTATTGCAATAACGACAAGGTCGTTTCTCAACTAGCCTTATCCCAGAGCCTGGAGAAATACAATTATAATAGCAGTCACTAACTGGGATCCATATGCCAACTGCAACTTCCCGCCTTTTATCACGAGAATATAAACTTGAAGAGCACATATGGGTAGGAATCACAAATATTTCATCAGTACTTGATGAGCACCTAAATTCCTGTTAAATACAAAAAAAAAAATAGTTAGAAATCTTTATCAAGATTATTTCATAAAAAGACTAACATATAGTTCAAGCAATAGATAAACAGTATTTTAAAAAATTCAAGGGAAGGATTAAAGAGATCAAATAAGAAACACTACTATTTGTTTTTTATTGCCTGTGCCCAATATGGTTTCTGGTATTTGACGTTTGGAAAGAAAAAGCACGGATAGGAATTTGCCTTATAAGTTGGCTCCTGCATAAACTTAATGATAGGAGGGATTCTAGATATTGTTTTGGTATCCTGAATAATAGTTCAGTTATCAGCGGCTCTCATGGTCAATTAGCTTAGCACACAGCAAAACAAGGAAAATAAATTAAATAAAACGTAAAGTAGTTGACTGTTTTTTTTTAACTGTAAGACATTATCTACTTAAGTTAATTCCAATTGGCCAATGTATCAAGTATCATATCTATTGTGAACATTCACATAATTTGACAGCAGATATTCAGCAGCAAGATGAAATCATGTTGTTGCAACTTAAGAAAATCCTGAACTCACTTCCTTGGATTATGAGTATTAGTTCTGATCTTGGGCTCATCTTCTTTAAAACCAATGGGGTCTGTTTGAAGAAGGTTTAAGTTAATGTTAAAGAGCTCTTTGCATCTAAAAAAAAGAGAAAGATCTGTACCACAACAAACCATGAAGAGTCTTGGGTTCAGTACTTGGTAAGGACCATACTGTTTCTAGTCCAACAGTTGTGCAAGGAGATGATTTGACCAAGATCATGCTCAACCACCAGGTTTTTTCCCCAATTAAGGGTACCCAGTTTATTGAGGCTGGGTGAGCCCCAGGAGGGTCTCCCGACACCACAGTGCTGATCCACAGCTGTTAACAGAATAAATAGTTATCTGTCACAGCTGGTTTCAAACCTGCAAACAGAAGAATAGGAACACAGTGCCTTACCACTGAGCTACCCCGCTCCCATTTCTTTGGCTCTAAATCCAAGGAATGTTATAACCAGGGAATTCAACACGTAGCCACAAAATAAATTATTGGTGTACAGAATGATGGGTTATATTTTTCGAAAAAGAGATGAATATTAATTTTTAATAAACACAAAAATTCAAAACTAACTTTTTTTTCATTACCATATTGTGATGGATGTACTTTTGATGATTTGAAAACAACTTAAACATCTTAACACTGGCTAAAATTATATTGATAGCTTTATTTTTTTATTATTTATCATTTTTATTTTTATTATTATCAGTTTTAATGCAAGGTAAAATAATATGATATTCTTAACCTGACAAACCCCAGATATACAATAAAGTGGCCTTTGATCTCTGTATATTTGGCATGTAGTGCCATCAGGAAAAGTCCAACCTTTACTTTTTGCCCCTCCCAATTTCTTATGACACCATATGGTACAAGCTTCCTCAGCTGAAACAGAAATAAAGTTCAGGTCAGCCATAATGAACATAAATGACTGTAAATTATTTTCAAATCAATTTTTATTAAAATTTTTACAATTAAAATGAGAAAAAGAATCAGAAAAATCTATGAATTAAAATGTTCTACTTTTTGCTGATTATACACAGTCCAAAGTTTTACAAAGATCTATTTTTGACTGTTGAAAGATGATAAAATCTGAAACAGAATAAGACTAGCAAACAATTAAGAGAAATATTCCTTATGCACCCAGATGAGACTGCATATGACATAATACATCAATATAATATCCTAATGATGTATATGATTCCTCCATTTTGTTTGCGACTGTTAAAGATACTAAACTTCTAAAACAAATTAATTCACAAAGTATGGTACTGGCTCGCCACTCAGAAGAGTAGTGGGTACATTAAAGGACGATTGGTTTGCGGCCGGTAAAGATTTCTGCTGGAAGGATGATGACCATCCACTGATCTACTTTGACCAGTCTCAAGATCTCCACTTCTAAACCACAGTGCTGTTTGAAGATAATGTATATACTGACTGATTTTAATTAATGTAATATTTTGGCCAAAAATGTTTTCTGTTATATTTGTAAATGTTTGTTATTCTAAAGAGAGCTAGTCCCTGAATTAAGTTTTTGTTTAACTATCTATGTGGGTATTTGCGAAGGCTATTAGCCCACCTTAAAACAGAGACTTGGGCAGCACACAAAAAGTCTTATACAACAATCATTATATTATCATGGGGAAAAGAAGTAATTATAAACAACTGATAGGAAAAATGAAATAAAACGACATACGGTCAGAACTTATTTTTTGAAAACCTGTTCCAGTAAGCTCACTATCAACTTCCTTTGCTCTAAGACATACTTCTTCAGCATAACTACGAACAGTAGTTCTTGGCACCTTATCACACTGTAAAATATAGTATGAATATTAATAATTTTGAAACACTTTTTATTTTTATAATGATAAACTTCAGTTCCTTAAAAAAAATAAAAATAGTACCACTATATTTGTCCCAGGATCAAAAAAGAAGATAACAATGAATATAAATCAATGGAAAATGCAAATAAATTATAATATTATAATTGTAAATAGTACATATTTTTTAGAGAGTTGGTTCTACCAGGATGCAAACAATGTCTGTGTGTTTTTTTACTTATATATTCAAAAATTGATGGTTGACTTAGATATTAATGGTACTCATCGCAATATTGGCATTTTAATAGTTTAGCTGACCAGCTGCGGGAGCGGTAGTTAAAGTGTTTAGGCCTCATAAATTTTCATTCTTTGTTTCAACATTAATTCGAATTAGCTTGCTGGCTTCATATTTTGACTTTGAGAGTGAAATGGTGAAACACTGGTCAAAACCATTATGCAATTTACAATATATTGCCCGAAGGCTACATAAACTTTCACTATATAAATTAATTTAAGGGAGATAAGGATTCAATAATTTAGAATCCTTATTTCACGCCCGTATTTCCATAGGCAGTAAAATGAAGATTCATAGCAGAATTATAAAAGATAAAATAAACATTGCTTTATTATGATGTAAAAAATAAAATTAAAAATCCTTCTTAAAAAAAATAAAACAACTATTTATCAGCGCATAATTAAATAAAGAAAAAATAGCAAATATAAATTCTTAATAATATCTAGTCAACACATCAACAACCAGAGATAAGAGAGATCTCTAATTCCATACATCAGCAGCTATCAAAACTGACTTTTAGGTATTAAACTGGAAAAAATGCACAAACTTGGTTTACATCTTACAAGGAGAATACCAAAGTTGGGCATAACAGATTCCGATAACTTTTATATATAATACAGGGGAAGGTCCCCTCAATGTATTTTCGAGAAATATCGATTTGAAATGCTACATGACCATTAAGTCATTAAGTAGGAGTGACTGTGCCCATTCTATCACAAGCAGTATATTTTTGCGGTAAAGCGATTGCTTTCCACGCTGAAGGTCATGAGTTCAAATTTCAAATGTAACAATTTCTTTTTTTGAATGTTTTTTTATATCCCTGATGTTCAAAAGTTGGCATTGGAATGATAATCATCATCCTAGAAACATTTGAAACAAATTTTTGTCACAAACCGCACATTTTATAAAACTATTATTGTTGCATTTTTTTTTTTTCCAATCAGTTAATGAGAAACATTTTATTCACGTTCATGAATATTTCTGTTTCATCAATCAAATTGGAGGGGAACCAATACTTGGTTCTTACTACAAGACCGTCACTGTAAATTTAGGTGAGGTCAATTGATGCCATATAACGGAATGAATTTTTATGACATCTTCTCTTGATGTTAACTTTCTTTTTTCTATCAGTAACAGGAGCATTTTGGATGTTCTTAACAAATATTTTTTTGGCATAAAAAGTAAACGTCACTTGGTTGCTAAATGGATGTATATTTTGGTGGAATATTCTTCACTGTGAATAAACTTCACCATTTTTATTTACAAAAATAACGTTTTACAATGTCATGTCTGTTTGACAACACTAAGGATCGATACTTAAAAGAAACTTATTCTGTTGCACATAAGCCAATAGACAAGTTTTTAAATTATAGCAACTCCTATTTTTATGATAATAGTTGCTATTTTATTTTATTTGATTTCAATATCAATGTCAACTTTTAATATTTTGTTTTTAAAAAACAATTAAATAATTAATAAATAATGATCATAGCTCAATTGAAATTTTTTCATCCATATCAAATTAAAAAAATAATTAATCCAATATTTAAACATTTATAAACAACAGAGATATAAAAAACAATTAAAAAATTAATAAAACAAAAAAACCATTACACCTGAGATTTGAACTCATGACCTTCAGCTTGGAAATCACCTGCTTTACCACAGGACTATGCTGCTTGTTATAGAATGGGTACAGTCATTCCTACTCAATGTTCATTTAGAATTTCAAATTGATATTTCTTAAAAATGAAAGCAAATTGCGTCTTGCCACTATACAGAAGCATTGAGGGGACCCTCCCCTATACCATATATAAAAGTGATTGGAATCTGTGATACCCAAGTTTGGTATTCTCCTTGTTAGTAACATAACCTTTAGTTTTCAATCTTTATAAAAATATTTAATGCAAGGTAAGTTGGGATAAGGGCATACTCGGGGAAAGTGTATATATGGGGATTTACTTCAAATATATTTTGCTAGGAGAGCAGTCTTCTATGGAAATTTGAAGTAAGTCGTAAAATCCCCATAAGTGGCAGCTCTCCCAACAAAATAAATCCTCATGTATGCACATACCCCGACTTACCTTAGTTCTATTAATACTTTATTGCAATGATGGTAGTATATTTACCTGAGTTGGTTGACAGGTTTTGTACTTTCTATCACTCCCAATGCAAGGAGTGCCACCATTTTCAGGCCTGAAATGAAATATAAACAGTAAAAAAATCAAAAGTAGTATATATTAAAATTAAATGTAAAAATATTATAAATTACTCATAATTAATGTAATATATTTGTGATCAAGTAACCATGTGATTAAGTAACTATATTTCTATAATCTTGTTTGCATCCATGATTATATATTCTTGTACCACGCTATGTTTAACTAAATAAAAGCTTCATAAGTGTTCATTAGATTTCATTACAATTTTATTTAGTTAAAGAAGAAAAAGTAGCGTTAAAATAGAAATTCGTTTCGCGTTAAACACGGTTAAAGGTTAACTCAAGTTGTGTTTACTCATGTTGCAATGGAAAAATACCTCAGACCAGCTCGAGACGTTGCCTGACTCACCAAGCGCTGCTAAAGATTGGACCCATTAGCTGGCGACATTTGAAAATTTTCTTGCTCTTTCTGATTTCTCCTCCGAAGACGACAAACTAAAGGTATTGATAAATTTTCTTTCCCCGACAGTTTTTGAAATCATAAGTGATTGTAAATTGTATCAAGATGCCATCGGATTGTTGAATTCAACATTCATTAAAGTAAAAAATGAAGTGTTTGCCAGACAATTATTGGCTGTGAGGAAACAAATCGATGGTACAACTACAGGAGCGGCAATTGAGGAGCGGCGCACGATCAGAAGAGTCTAGAGACTGAACCGAGTTTCGTCCCACTTGTTAACTACGTGCCTCCTTTTTCAGCACTTTCTTATAAATTTGGTTTTATGCTCACCGCTTAAAGCTGTTTCACAGATTGCAAATTGATTCTTATTTGGGTATAACTGTTTGTTTGTTTTTTTAAATAAAAAAGTTACTTTTTATTTTAATGCATTTAACATCTTCCCCTTTTTTACATAAGAATATAAGTATTTCACTTATTTTTATACAATTAAATGATAATTAATCAAGTAATGTTTTTTTTAAATGATCTTGATAATTCAAGGCCATGATTAATAAACATTTGTAATAATTAATATAGTTCTAATTATTAATAATAATTAACAGATTGAAAAGGTACCTTGGATCATTACACAGTCGAGATGCAACCATAACTCCAGTACTACCACGCATTAAGTTGTTGTTTTCATCAGTCAGACAACTTGACGCACAGTCAGAATATGGACTCCATTCACTCCAACCACCACTCACTGATTCATATATGGCACTGCTAGCACTTCTACTTACACATCTCCCACTTCTACACCACTAAATAAATGTGAGCTTATGTTAAATACAATAAAAAATCCATGATTACATTTTTCTTTTCTTTTTGTTTAACACTTATTTATTTTGACAGTTTTTTTTAATCTGTAATTGTCTTTTTTTAATAATAAGTATTAAGAATTGAGGGTTAAAGATAACATACACAAAAACTTTTTTCTTTACTATTGACTGGTAAACAATTTTTTTTTATTACCATCAGCTTTTTTGTTTAGGAGATAGTTGAATCATATATAACAAGGCTTTTATCTTGCACCACCAGGCCACAAAGGGTTTTTGAAATAAAATATTTTAAAGCCTTTAATTAGAAAATTACTTAATCATCAGAAATTTGGTTAAAACTAAATGCAGACAGGATCTGATAACTCAGAATATGAGAGTTTTTCTTAAATAAAAACCAATTTTAACCACAAACTATTGTGATTTAAATTTTTATCGTATTTTAAACAAATTTGACAAGGCTTTTATCTTACACCACCAAGCCACAAAGGGTTTTTGAAATAAAATATTTTAAAGCCTTTAATTAGAAAATTACTTTATCATCAGAAATTTGGTTAAAACCAAATGAAATATTTTCTAATATTAAAATCTACCTCTGATTTTTGTAAGTCTTCATCAGTTCGAGTTCAAAATACTTATTGCAGACAGCTACAAGATGGCATAGCATTTCTTTTTGGTCCCCCTGATATTCTATTATATATGCAGACAGGATCTGATAACTCAGAATATGAGAGTTTTTCTTAAATAAAAACCAATTTTAACCACAAACTATTGTGATTTAAATTTTTATCGTCTTTTAAACGAATTTTGACTAACCCCAGAGAGGTGTAGCGGTGAACATTTCCCTCACAACTATTGAATACTTATTATAATTCGTCGTTGAATAATTGTTTTTTTTTTTGCTTCTTCTCTCTATCTGGAGCTTAGGCTCATACTGAGAAAATAATTGAGTAAAAAAATAAATATATAAAAAATAAACCTTATTTTTATTTATTTAATTTTTTTAAAATTATTACTTTAAGAATTATTATAAAATAGTGTTAATCATTACTAAAATGATTTTGGAGACAGCAATCATTCAATACATTCGAGACCAAAAAAACTGGGGCACTTTGAATTTCACTTAAAAAATACGGATTAAAGAAACATTGTTGGGTTTGAACCAGCTCATATATAAGCTAGGTTAGTAGGTTTACATTACAACGGTCCTTATCAGTAATCCATTTAGGATTAGCGACTAATGTCCAAAAATTGAAAATAAACTAAATTCAGTTAGCCGTCAGATGACTAGAGTAATGCTACACTTACTCGTGTGTTTTTTTTTGTTTTTTGTTTTTTTTTAAAATGTATTCAATATATTCATCTTGTTGGTATTTTTACTTTTTCTAAATGGTGTTGAATGCTATGGTAGTCGCTCGAGTCATCGCATTAATTCATGGGGCTACGGGAAACAACGGTTCGGAGAACGGCCCAGAGGTACCGGGAGAAAGGCAGCTACTACAGGAAGCCGGGGACGGAGCAGCTAAGAGCGACAGACCAAACTTATGACCGCTTCTTTGTGATTCACTCTCCGAAATCGCTTCCAGACCTCAGAAGAGACGTCTGGGCGGTTGCGCGTAGCTCGGGGATGTTATTGCACAAAAAGTAGGCAGACGAATAGCTGAAATGAACCTGCAATCCAGGGTGCCTTGCAGCGGGTCCTCTCCTAACCATAGCTCACCTCCGTTGGCTGCATAATGGCCAAAATCATGACCCCTGGACTACGATTGATTGAACTTCTGTTATGTTTTCAGACGAGTCTTGATTTAACCTCTATAGTTCAGATGCTCGAGTTAGAGTGTAGCGAAGAAGATTGGAACAGAACAGAAGCCATATCAGCTGTAGTCCAGCGAGCAATTTTGGGCAAACGGAGGTGAAGCGCTCGGTGTACTATAATGCGGAGAGGACCTAGTGCAGACACCCTGGAGTGCAGGTTCATTTCAGCGATTCGTCTACGTACTGCTTACACACTCACATCCCGAGATACATGCAACTGGCAAGACGTCTCTTCTGAGGTTTGGAAGCGGTTTCGGAGAGTCGGCATCACAATGAAGCGGTCTTTGGCTTGGCCTATCGCTCTTGGCTGCCCTGACCTCGGTTTCCTGGAGTAGCTGCCTGTCCCCGATACCTCTGGGCCGCTCTCCGAACCGTTGTTTGCCGTTGCTCAAAAGCCCTGGCCGCGTATTTCTGGTTTCCCCCATCCTCGATTAATGCAATGACTCGAGCGACTACCGTGGCATCCAACACCATTTAGAAAAAGTAAAAACACCAACAAGATGAAAATAATGAATACATTAAAAAAAAAACACACACGGGTAAGTATAGCACTACTCTAGTGAACTGACTGCTAACTGAATTAAGTTTATTTGCAATCTTTGGACATTAGCCATTAATCCTAGATGGATTATTGCAAAGGACGATTGTAACATAAACCCTATTAACCTGACTTATATATGAGCTGGTTCAAACCCAACAATATTTCATTAATTTGTATATTTTAAGTGAAATTCAAAGTGCCCCGGTTTTTTTGGTCTTGAGTGTATAAAGCAACAAAAATACAATATGAGGGACATCTCTTTTGTTGAGAAAATAAGGTACACCTCTACCGAATTAATTTAGTTAAGCTCATCTAATTCCCTGAAATTGTCAACAAAACCACTGTTTTTGAAGTTTTAATCTCATCGCTGGACATTATTTTAAGAGTTAGGAAAGTTCTATAATTTTATATTTGTAGATAAGAGAAAAATAACCAAATAATATCCTACATATGACTGATAGTTAATAGTATGTTAGATAGTGGATCATGATCCAGTTTTAAAGATACTACTAATAGGTTTTCATTTTTCAAGATATTAAATTTATCATACCATCTATATCAGTAGATTTAAATGCCTTTTTTTTTTTTTAATTCAACATAAGCATGATAATTTATTTAGCTAAACTCTACTAAACTCTATAAGTCTACTATTCATAATATACCTACTAAATGAATAAGACCTGGTGCAACGAATTTCAATTATACTACACATTTCATTAAGTTCCAATTGCAGTATACTTTTAAAATTTTCATCATATTAAATAATATGATATACGAAGGTATCTACAATTATCAACATTTTAAAATTTATTTAGAGTGAGTTAGCTTAGTGGCTAAGGGCCCAGGACTGAGGCTGTGATGGCGAGGGTCTTAGGATTAATTTTTTATTTAACATCATTATAAAATACAGGTAATCTAAAAATGTCACATTATTATAAAAATCACAGAAAACAGAAAGTTATAAAATCTACAAGTATGAATTTCATACAATAAGTCAATATAATTTAGAAACATAGTTATTAAAAATGAATAATTATTTCCCAACTGAATCTTAATATACAAACAGATCGAATAGTATTAAATTTTATATTGAATTTTGATTAATTTTGTAAGATGCTTAATTTATTTCAAGACATCCATTAATTGAAGTTACTATCTGTTCTAAGAAACATTTTTTTAACTTCAGAATAGAGACTGAAGATAATAATAAACAAATTTAGAAATAAAAATTACTGTCATACTTATTTTTTAGCTTAGTAATGATATGAATAACTTTATTTATTAAATACCTTCTTTACTCCGCACTGGGTTCCTTCAAGTGCTGGATGTGATGTCCAAGTATACATATCTCTTGTACAATGCAAGTCTCTACAGACATCTGCTAGAAGTTGTTCATGAGAATGTTTACTACCTCTCCCATATTTTAACATGCCTGAGAACAATAGGGTGCAATTGCTTGATAAAATTATGTCAACATGTATTTTTATATTATTTCCATAAGCAAACAGATGACAAGAACATGGACTTTTTAAAGTCCATTTAGCCCTATCAAAGACGAGACTTCTTATCTTTCTCCTCAAGACAGATTTATGATAAGCTATTTCAATGTAGTCATAGACGCGATCCAAACTAGCTGTAAACCTAGATTTGCAGCTTTAAAGCAGCATGAAAGTACATTTGGATTTTTGTAAAGGATAAGGTCTCTCGCAACAATACCTAAAGAAGAGCTAATGAATAGTTCCAAAGATCTCCAAGTTTCTCTTTCCGTTGGAGACCGACATGACATAGAAGGAATGGATCTCTTTGAAGAATTAAAAATATTCTCACAAGTAATGGTCAAAGCCAAAGAAACCCCCCAAAAAGGGCTGAAACAAGTGGAGTTATAAATGCTTTAAAGTACATATTTGATAACGATCTCAGTGATATCTACCCCAACTTAAGTATTGCAATTAGAATCGTCACGACCACCCCTGTCACAGTTACGAGTGCTGAGAGAAGTTTCTCCAAACTGAAATTATTCAAAACCTATCTGAGGAGTACTATGGTCCAGGAGAGACTTTCGGCACTTGCAATTATTTCAATTGAAAATGAATTATCATCCAGTTTGGACTTTAAAAACATAATAGAAGACTTCAGCCAGAAAAAAAGCAGAAGAGTTAATTTTTAGACAACATTGTTATTAAAAAGAACCTATATTAAATAAAAATTTTATCCAGGTAAACATCTTTCAAGGTAAACAACATTCAAACCTTTGGATTACTCTATACTGACTGAGTTATTCCATACTCCCCTGATCCTCGAAAGTAAGGGCCCCGCAAATCGTGTACCGCACAGGGCCCCGCAATGTCTAACGCCAACACTTCTTGCAGATGAACCCAGATCAGGTCACCCATTGATCGTTAATGATGATGTTCTTCTTGAATGTTTGAACCAGGACCCACATGCAACTACTCGTGATTTATATGTCATAGTAGGGGCTTCTAATGCAACAGAGGGTCGTCATCTTAAAAATCTGGACGTAAGGAATTTAAGACCAAGGTCCGACCCACGTGACCTAACAGAGGCCCAAGCCCAACAACGAGATGATTTGTCCAAAATTTTGCTTCAAAATCCGAGAGCTGACAGGTTCTGGAAAAAAATTATCACAAGTGACGAAAAATGGATATTTCCCATAAACCCTAGCTAACATAAGCAGTGGGTACGGCCCGGTGAAGCTGCACAACCGGAGGCTTGGGAAAAAAGTGATGCTTTGTGTTTGGTGGAACTTCGAAGGCGTTTTGCATTTTGAGCTTGTTCCTGACGGTCAGGCAATGGACCCAAACCTTTACCGTGAATAGCTAGACAGAGTTTATGCAGTTTTGAGTGCAAAGTACCCCGCTTTGGTCAACAAGAACAAAGACATTTTGCAAAACGACGATGCCCCTGTACATTGTTCTCGTTTGACCGAGGAAAAATTATTGGAACTGCAAGGAGTAAACGTTTTGCTTCATCCTGCTTATAGCCCAGATATTGCGCCATCAGATTATGGTTTGTTTAGGTCAAAGGCTCATTTTTTAAAAAGGCAATTTCTGGCGAGACCGCTGTGCCCCATCAAGTTTCATCCCTAAATTCCGAAAATTGAGGATCTTATGGGGAGTGTTAGTCGAGTCTTGAATACCCTGTATAAATTTTTAATTGTTGCGGTTAAAGCTATAACAAGTCTAAGGCTTGCTAATTTGTATTACCCTATTCTTTAATTTAATGTTAACCCTCCTCCTTTCAAAGATTAAAAACGTCGAGGCCCGATTTATCGAAATTCTTTTTTGATAGATGAATTACTATTTCGATAAATCGATAAATTTGAAAGCTATCGAAATGCCCATCTTAACCTCTCCTACATCCGTCCAATGACATTAATCCCATTCTGAATACACGTTGTTCGAGGTCTTCTGATACTTCCTATCACCCTTACCTCGAAAATTGGTGAATGCATATTTAATACCTCGACATGATTCATTGTGAGAAGCTGCTTTGGAAGAAAAATATATAAAAAAGTCTAATAACAGGCCATGAAGGAATTTAGTGCATAGGCACTGCCTGATTTGTGATCTCATGGTTTTCTTATAAGTGCTGTGCTCCAACTATCGCTTTTATATCCTGATTAAAGCCATTTTATAGAATATCAGGGTGCAAAGCCAGAATTTGAAACGGGTTTGTTAGCACAGGAAGCCAGCTCTCAACGACTAGGCTACCTCGCTCCTCAGTTTTCTTTGTGCTGGAATCTTCAATTATTCAGTCTTTAAAATCTAAATATATAATCTGGTATCTCCAAATCGTTCACATACTAGCCAGTAAATGGCGATGAAATAAATTCCCAATTAGATTATTGAATGAATGAATTAGAAAAAAAAAGATCTTTATTCTGGGACATTCATTCCCCTAAGAATAACAGAAATGTACATTTTAGGCAGCATTTGTCTGGCTTCACAATATTAAATAAATTATATTGCTAACTAAAAGTCAAATAATTAATACAGATATAAATTAAAAAAAAAATTATATACATAAAAATCGAATATATATATATATATATATATATATACTTATGAACAAATTTGCTCAAACTTGCATAGTTATTTATTCTTTCATGCACGTGGAAGATTGAACATTGAGGAGATGGAGTAATAAATGGTGTTTAAAAGAGGTTAGGGAGGAAGCTTGACGAATGGAGATGGGTAAGGAATTCAAAAACAAGGTACCAGTAATGATCAAGGATTTTTCAAAGGAAGCAGTTCTATGAGAGGGTATTTACAAATCGGTAGGTATATCTTGTATTTTAGAGATGAATGGGAGAACGCAGGGTGAGCACGTCATGAATACAGGAAGATTTTCTGGCTCTTAAGGATTGGAATAAGAAGGTATTTTCGTCGGAAAGTAGGATAAAGCCACCCTTGCGCGGAATAGCAGTAAGAGATGCGAGAGCGTCTGGGAAAACCGAAAATGAATCTTGTGAAACAATGGATTCATCCTTTTAGTCTCATCTCGTGTTCACCAGACTTCTATACACAAAGCATCTGTAGTCAAAGTGAGGTAAAATGAGGAGGGTTACGAGAAAATAACGGATTATTTGAGGAAAAGATTCACGGAATCTTAGGAACTTTTTGAGGATTGATATGGATTTTCTGGTAATCTTGGAAATATGGTTACTCCATATAAGGTTCTGGTCAAAGGTAAGTTCGAGGTTTTATTTATAGATTTTTGGAACTCTATAATAATGTTGTTGAGGTATAGTAATGGCTAGTGGAGAAGGGCATTGAGGGTGGGTTTTAAAACTAATGCGAATGGCCTTAGTTTTTGCTAGATCGGGCTCAACTTATTTTCTGAAGCCCAGCGGTTAATACTAACAATATTATCTCGGGGCTTACGAGACGCTTCGAGCATGTCAGAATGTGAGAAGATAAGTATATTTGTAGGTCATCTACATACAAATGATATTGGGAGTGGCAGATAGATGTTGGAAGGTCATTTATGTATGTAGAAAATAAGATCAGCGAGATGGAAGATCCCTGAGGAACACCTCGAAAGAGAAGTGGCGGTCATGAGAAGGTTTGTTGGGAATAATGATTCCTAGGGAGCGGAGAGAAAATAAAGATTGCAACCAGTTTAAGGCACTATTAAATAAGGCAAAGTCATGTAGTTTGTAGAGGAGAATAGTAAGATCAACAGAGTCAAAGGCTTTTGAAAAATCAAAAAGGATAAGGATTATGATTTTCTGTTGATATGTAGGGGATATCTTGATTATTTTTGGCAAGGCCGATTGTGCGGAAACCTGATTGGAAAGGATTAAGGAGAGCATTTTGTTCAAGGTGAGTTCAGAATGAGCTATTCATTCTAGATAGTTATAAATTCGACAGGCTGGGGTCTAAAATGGGAAATATCGATAGGAAAAGGGACCTTATTCAGCGGACGGACAAGGTCTCTTTTCCAGGCTGTTTCAAGTCACAAGGAATTAAAGGATTAGTCAAAGTAGGCATTGACATAAATAGTAGGAACAAAAACATTTTTATAGGATTAATTATGAGAATTGGCATTGAGGGTTTTGTTCATGCACAAGGACATTTGTAACAACCTAGTAAATCTTGAAAATTCTTGAAATAAAAGATAGATTTAATATCGTAATTTTTTTTAAATAATTAAAATATTGAATACGAATTAAAGAATGTATACTGTGCGAAAGATATGAAATATAACAAGCTACAAAAAATTATAATGATGTTATAAAAATAAGTAGAAATACTACCTTGTTTCAAGTGTTTTTTATACCGATCTTTTTTTCTTTTTTTTCATAGAATGTTATTTTTTGATATATATATATATATATATATATATATATATATATATATATATATATATATATATATATATTATATATATAAATATATATATTTATATATATAATCTCCAAATTGAGTAAAAACAAAAAATAATATTCTATGAAAAAAAAAGAAGAAAAGTTCGGTATAAAAAAACACTTGAAACAAGGTAGTAACTTTTCTACTTGCATCATCTGAACGCCTCGATGTCTTTCGCTTTATTTATGATTACTACCGGCTGGCCATCATCTCGCCGGCAACGAACCCGCCCTCTGTCAAACCAGACATAATTCACTTCGCCTACGGCCTTCCTCTGCCTCGCAAGCTAGTAAAAATGCCGGTTCTCAGCGGTCATCTCTTCGCCGACATAGGTTCTGTTATCTCAGCCGAGATGCCTGGTGGTGAAGTCTCTACTCACCTTCTGAAGTCTTAACATATCGTCACGGAACAATTGACGTGCGAAACGTAAGACGGTCGACGGTGGCCCTCTTCTCTAGGTCTCTTTCTCTCCACTAGATCCAGGTCCTTAGTATTCAGCTTAACGCCCAGAGCCGCTCTGACCGACAAAACAATCCCCTCCCAGTCTTGGTGGGAATCGGAGAGTTGGGCCTGTTCCAGTTGATTTAACTTTACCTACAAAAATTTTACAAGGCTTTTTAGATTATTTTCTAATAATGTTTTTCTATTAGCTCATCTTGCCTCTTAACTATTTCTTCCATCGATTTGAATCTCTCTGAATTCTCAAATGCTAAGTTTACCTGTTTGTCTACATTAGTTTTGAGACCCTTTATATCATCTGTCACTTTCCCTAATTCGACCAGTATATCAGTTATGTTTTCCTCGATGCTGGTACTTGGAATCCCGTTATATTCCCTGGTCTCTGGTTTGTATGAGGGATCACAAGTTCGGTAGTACCATTGTTTTTTATTAATTTGAGCTAACTCGGCGTCAGTAATATTACAGCATTTGCTGTGAAACATATTCTTACAGCTGCAGCACGCGAGCGTTGTCTAGTCTTCACTAGTGACAACTAATTTGCGGATTGGACACCGTGTCATTGTGAGGTACTGTGGGTATTAAATAAGACGGTAGTGGGGCAGACTCGTGTTTCTCCAGTGCATCCTTTACCATTTTTATTCTCAAAACATTCTTCATTCTTTCAATTTTTTAATATTCTCTTCATGCTTTTTCTGATTATGTACTATTTACTATCTCTCAGAAATAAGCCTTGATAAACAAACCAAAATGAAACTATAAATAAAGGAAGTACCAAGACCGAAAGTCAGAAAGAACCGCAAAACCAATAAAGAAACCGCAATTTTCCAATGCATTTTCAAAAATTTTTGTAATCTGTTTAATGAAAGTCCAATGTATTGTATAACTGGAAATGAAGTAAAGTCGTTCTTCAGAAACTACCTCAAACTATTCAAGTGAATACAATAATGAGGTTTTTACTTACATTGCTGATTAGCACTAAAACGTTCTCCAGGGAGTAGGCCACCACTGCTATGATCTAGCTGTTCACCCGCTGTGCTATGATCCATCAAACAGTGCGACAGAGGTGTTCTAAAAGAAAAAAATAAGTGTATCAATCTAGACATTGTTTTATTCTCAACAGTAAGATGAGGATAACTAACTCGAGAAACTGTTTAAGATACTGTCGGCTACAAGTAGACCATGTTATTTTACCACTACCAAGAGTTGGTGACATCAGGTAGCTTGCAGGGTCACAGTTATTGTCAGCGAGAGGTCCATCATGCCGCATGCCTAAGCTGTAAAAACAAATTTCATATAAAACGATATAGTCACTCAAGAAATAAAAGTTTACTAATTTTAATTGGAGAATTTTGTGGGCAGTTTGCTTGTATCAAAATCAAGCGCTCTTTTTGATATTAAAAAAAATTGTTGACGCTTTTATAGCTTTAGATCTATCATAGCCATTGATAAGCACTCGCTAAAGGATAGAAACATAAAGGACCGGCGGGGTAAAAGGATAGAGGTGCTTGGCAAATCAGAAAAAAAGGGTATATGAGGTGAGCCGTGGAGGTCATTTTTAGTGCGAGAGAGACAGAACTGGTCTGACCCTTTCTGAAAACTCCATGATCCCCTCTTGTATCGCAGTAACCCTTGTAATATAAGGATCATTTCTTACTTAGAGGGTTACCCCGCCTCTATCCTCTCACCTCGCCACTCCGTGAAGTTTCTGGCCTAAGAAATAAACACTGAAAAGAGTACTTAACAGTGAAGGGTTCGATGCTTGAATTTTGAGCAAATTTGGGCACAGTATGGAATTACATTAAGGTTTCACGGTCTGGTTGGACTTGGACAATACAACTATGGTGACTAGGAAACCCCGTTTTACTAATAAAGAATTCATTTAATTTTTAAAAATATATACTTTATTAGAAAGTGTATTATAATACATAGTCTTCTTATCCGGCTTTAGACCCACTTCTAAGTCATAGCCTGTTCCAGTAAGGATTACCAGTCATTTCTATTTAGTTGCCTTACAGTCCCTGAACCCATGCTGTGTTTTTGCTTCAGTATCAACACAATCCTTCCAGCTAAACTAGAGATCTCCCACTTACTAAGTACCAAACACCCGTTTTGACAAACATTTTTAAGAAATTTTATTCCGATTCATCCTAACAACAATGGCCAGACTAGCGTAATCTTACGAATTTGACAAGGGTAACATTGACTTCTTTATAAATTACGTTCAATTCGGCGGTTGTTCGTCTTTTACATGATCCCTGCTAACACACACCGCCATATACACAGGATATTTCCCTTCCGAATCTCAGAAAGGCTTTTTCTTGGGTTTTAGTCATTTTCTTGGGCTTTAGTCCTTCAGAGAGTTCAAAGAAGAAAATTGTTCTACTGAAGGTGGTCAATAAAAGAACAGAACTTGTGATCCTTCTCTCAATATGGTAGCAAGTTCAGAAGAGTGAAACCAATGCCATAATCAATACCAATATCTTATTCTTTAGACTTAGAATAAACCGAATAATTTTAAGATAAGTTGATGAAGTACAGAATTTTCATAAAAGCCACCCTTCAGACTTCAACTAAAAATAAGTGAATATATTGATGCAAATAATAATTATAACATGCATGGAAAGTAGCAGTACCTTTTACAGGATTTATCCGGAAAGTACACTAAAGGAGGGATCTGTCATCTTCTAGTGTTGTTCATGAGTAGGAGAGATTGAGAGAGTGAGAGATGGATCGATATATAGATAGATGAGAGAGAGAGAGTGAGAGTGAGAGAGAGAGAGAGAGAGAGAGAGAGAGAGAGAGAGAGAGAGAGAGAGAGATAGGTCTTGTAGCATTGCTCTGGCGCAGTCACTTGTTTCCTAAGAAACCGGAATATACCCAAGACCTAGCTGTAACACACAGCGGACTATGTAAAGATTCAACTGGTTTGACATACATAGGAGTCTTTAAATATGAATTTAAGTGTTTCATTAGGCAATATGCACCTGTCTCTGAGATGGAGATATATGCTACACTTACTGCAGCAACAAGTCCAGAAGATATCAAAGAATAAATTATCTACTTGGATAGTCAGTCAGCTCTTCAAGGTTATCCAAGGTGATCTTCAGAAGGGCCATAAAATATCTTGCTCACTCTAGATCTTAACACCAGTATGGGTCCATGTGCCCACAAAGTTATTGTAAGTAATGAGAAAATTAGTCAGTAAGTTTGACAAGGAGCTGACTTTCCCCTTTTACAGCCAGAACCTTCAATGATTATATACAAAAGCATCAACTTACAGCAGTTCTTGATTAAACTAGATGAGAAGCAGGTATGGAATGGATGATATAGTTGTCTTATACTGGTCTAAGACAGACTAAGCAATGAATTAAAGAACTTCCTCTTCAAAAACTAAGAATCTGTAGGACTGAAAAGGGAAGAACTTTGGTTAATGATTGGAGTTCTAAAAGGGCATGTCAGATTTAAAATATATTTGAAGGTTTGTGGGGTGATAGACAATGAGACCTACTACTTAAACAGGCAGGGACTCAAAATGACCAGACTAACTCAGTCTGCCAAGCTTTAAAACTGGGAAGAAATTCATATCCTTTTAATTATGTCAGAGCTTCTAGTTTGTTCATCACCACCATTACTGATCAACCCCCTCAGAAATACTAATTTCAAACAATCCTATAAAATATCAAGGGCGGCTGGTTTCGGAGTAATAAAGTATTGGACATATTACTGTTTGATATACAATAATCAAATCATGTTGAAAATATCTGTGTAAGCTTGAATTTATAACATTTGAATGAGGTTTTACTGTCTCAAAGTACCGAATATTCTATAAATTGTTCAACCCTTTAAGCCAATAACACCGTTTAAAGAAAATTTTCCAATAAAAAGTAAAAAAGCATTTGGATATAAATCATATTAGAATCTTATATTCTGAACTTAATTATTATTTTTCAGCTGCCTCATAAACTGGAATCATGGAGACATGATACATCATATTTCTATTAAAAATAATCCCAAGCCTGCAACTGAAATTTTATTTCTGAACAATGCAAAAAAGTAGTTTCTGAAATAATTTTTGTACAATTAAGAAAGAGAAATTGATTGTATAAATTCAAAATGTTTATTAATTTAACAAAAGAACCTTTAACTTCAATAATAATGATAATAATAAAGTATAAAAATATTCACACCATATGACATCAATACGAACACCATAATCACATCAACAATTTCACTTGCTGTGAATGGATCCATATTTTGGAGGTAGAAATTGAATGTATTAGTTACTATCTGCAAATGGATGCCCTCATAAACAAACAGGATACACTTGCCTTAAGGATTACTCCCTAAGGTAATTAAATCTCTTAGGGATTAGTGAATACCGCCTCCATTGTATTGAGCATAATATGCAAAGCTGAGCAAAGAGAAGAAAGGGTCCAAAGAATGATGGAACAAGCTAATTATTGTTAATACTACAATGAAAGTAAGCAGGCACCCACAAATCAGCTTCAAGGAAAACTGCACTACAAAAAACTGTGAAACTTTTAAAGCTATAATGAATGAAATGTGAGAAAATGTTTCTATTGCTAAATTAATAAACATTTTCAATTCATACAATCAATTTCTCTTTCATAATGGTGGAAAAATCATTTTAATTTTTTTTTTCATTTTTCAGAAAAAAATACTATACCTATAGGCTTGGCAATATTTTTAATAGAAAGGAAATGGAAAAATACATAAAAATGATGTATCAGGTCTCCCAGATTCCATTTTATGAGGTGCCTGAAAAATAATAATGATGTTTAGAATACAAGATTCTAAAGTGGTGTAAATCCTTCAATTTTGAAGTTGTGGGGTCTTTCATAACTTTTTAATGGCTATAAATGAGTGTATAAAATACTAAGTGTCTATAAACCCGAAGTTTTTGCCACACTCCAACTGCACGTATCGTGTCAAATTTAAAAAGCAATAGTGACTGGTGAAACTATAGAAGTAGACTTTTGACTTTTTTCTCTGGCATTTTTTGAGTAGAACAATGGGTTGGGGATGAGAAGCAGTTGAGCCAATTTCTATTAGACACTCATTATATTAGAATGTGAACTCTATTTTACCCAACATTCATTCAATAAAGAAAATTCAAAATTAAGGTCTTAACACAGAGACTTGATGAGCACAAAAACTAAAAAATATCTACTTTATTTGATTTAATATAAGATTTTTGGGCATAAATATTATTTTCAACACAGTTAACTTTTAATCTTATTTTTGTATTTTTTTTTTTTTTTTACAGAGATCTTTAACTTACAATACTTAATATATATCACTATAAATTAAGGCTAGAATAGTAATACATATAAAAAAAATGTTATTGTTCATAATTCTTAGTTTTATTCTGCATGGTTGAAGAGCAACAGCTGAGCAATGAAACATTACTCCTTTTTTGTTTCTGTCTGTAAGACCATGAATCAACAATGTTTCATTCTGATTTATATTTCCAAGCGCTAATAAAGAATTTTCAAACTTGAGCATTATTTCATTTAATACACCAGGAACCAAAAGCCACTTAAAAGACATTGTAACACTGAAATAAACCAAAAACTGAAGAAATGAAAAAATAATGTCGCTCTTCATTAAAAATAAAATTAAAATAAATCTGATCATTAGAATAATTAGAAAATTAAAAGATCAATAATCATATTATTTTTAAACTGAAAATAAGCAATGATTTTAAAATAGTATAATTTAAATGACAGTACGGAGACAAAATAGAGAACATGTAATGAACGTTAAATATTTTTCATATTATTTGTAATTACAAGTAGCTAAATATTAAAAATGAAAGGATCTACACACTATTGAAAAAATGGAATTTAAATAATCTAACATTAATAAGACAATATTTACCTCATTTGTTTTTTCTTATTTTTAGATAATTCGCTTCTCGCTTTGATTTTTTTATATTTTCTTTTTTTTGATTTTCAAATATTTTGACCAAACGCCAAGATAACAGCAATGATATAACAAATAGTGGCGATAATATTAGCAAAATTGTTGTTAAAAATTCAATAGGCTCCTGAGCAGCCCAAACTATAATAGAATTAAGCCATCCTTCCCAGGTATTTTTGTCTACGTTCAGTTGATTAATATCCTTCATTTAGAAACGTTATTGATAATTTTTTTTCAAAAGAGAGATAATTTAAAAAAATATAAGTTATAACTAAATAAGCAAACGTCAATTGCTAAATAACACAAACATAAATTGAAACTACTGCATTACAATAAGAGTTCTAAAACAATCATAATGTCTTAAAGAGAGAAATAACAACTAAAAGTGAAGCAACTGTCACCAATTTCAAAATATAAATACGGCAGTTCAATAACGAATCGTTCAGTTTGTTTAACCAAAGCATTGAGCTAACATCCCACAGGTATAATTAAGTCTGACAAGAGGCCAAAATATGTTTTTAGTTTTAACTTGATAAAAATGTTTGGTTATTAATATATAAGAATATTGATTATGTAATATAATAATCTAGTGTCTTCTATGTTACTATTATTTTTAGGTTAGACCTAGGGATGTGCGGTAGTCTATAACTGGCCACAGTTGATAATTCAGTAAGTTACCATCACTGACTTCAAGAGGAATAGACGATGATGAGGGAAATTGTATTTTATTACTAACCTCTATTTCGATGAATTCTTGAATTACTTACATACTTTAAAATGCTAGGCGTGCCCTCACAATAATTAATTTATGTAGGATACAATCTGGAAGTTTCGTGTAATAAAAAATAAATAAACAATTGAAAATGTTTATTGACAGGAAAATTTATAAGCATCAGAACAAATAATTATATCTTAGAACAATCTTTTGAATTAGTAAGCCAATCCATGAGGGTAGACGGAAATGACGGGACGGTCAAAATTGGCTTCAGGGCTTTGTCTGGAATAGTTAGCAGTTTGTTGTAAACAAACAAAAAGTTGCCGGTTCTAGGGACTAGAAGCAAAGAAAGGAGGAGAGAGAAGGCCATGTTTATCAGTTTTTCGTTTATAGCTCGAAAACGGTTGATCCTAGCTTAAAATAGTACGTTACACATAAAAAATCGAAGAACAATTAATTAATTTCCTACAAGAATACTCCTTTTAATTTTTTTGGTATCTGTTATAGTTTAAGAAATATAAGCTCTTCAAAGTAACAAATTTGAAAAAAAAAATCATTTTTGACTCTATACTATACTGGACTATACTTTTCCTTTTATCTTATTTACCGTTTGTTCCTTTGATGAGCGCATATTTCTTAAGAAAAAGGTACGAAGATATGAGAAAAAATAATAGTAACAATGTTTTAGGAAATTTAATGCACTTCAATTTTTTAAATAAGTTAGAACCAACCATTTTCATGATATAAATGAAAAATCGAAAAACATAGCCTTCACCCTCCCCCCCCCTCTTCTCTTTGCCTTTGCTCCTAGATCCAGGAACGTTTAGTATCTTTACCTCTTAACGAGTCCAAACAAAGCCTTGAAGTCAACATTGACACTACCCCATTTTGAGCATTCATTGACTGGACTATAGTTGGTACAAATATAACAAATATAATTATAAAGAAAAGTATTTGAAATATCATATAAATTAGTGTTAAAAATCGAACAAATAGTAATACTAAAAACTAAGTCGGTATGCAGTTCAGTATGCTATTCGTATAAATATATTACTGCTGTCGTGGCTTGATTTCATCTTTTAACCACATATTTCTGATTTGAAAAAATCAACATCTCTGCTTTCCGCCGACTCAATCGTTTAACTGCAGGTTTAATAATATTTCTAAGAAATTAATTTGAGCTTAATTTGTCTCTAAGAAGAGACACGCACTATCGATAGGATTATCGATAATTTTGAACTATCGATATATCGATAATATTATCTTCTATTGCCCATCCCTAGTTATCCCAATAGGGGTGTGCTCAGAACAAGGACATCAGCCCCTCCAGCTGATTAGTTTTATGATATGGTAAGATGGATTAGACGTGACTAGACTGGACTGGTCGGGCTAACGTCCTTGGTGTGAGAGCATCCTTTGTGTGAGCTGTATATATCTGTATGTAACAGTGTACTTATTTTGACTAGTAATAAATTTGTTTATTACTTTCCATGCTCTAACTTTTTATAATCTTTAGGTTATGGGCCGAGGTACGTGTATGTCCCAGGTACATGGAATATTTTTATAATTTAATTCACTCGGTATTTCGAATGTCTTGAAAGAGAGAAATATACCACCGAATTCGATAAACGCTGTAAAATCAATATATCAGGACCCAAAAGGTATAGTTCACCTCCATGGTTCAAGAGGTGCGCCCTTTAGATTCTATATGGGGATGAAACAGTGTTACAGTCTTTGTCCCCTCCTTTTTAAATTCTTAGTCTTGTTAGTATTCTTTCATTTTCTTTTTTATGTGTCAGAAAGTTGGACGATTCTTGAGAAATAATACAGTGAGCATGATGGAGGTAAGACGGGAACGAAGAAAGGCGTACACTGGCCCTGAATTCTTAACCATCTTACTTTTTAACTGTCTCCCCATCTGAGAAATAATACAGTAAAATAAGGTTAAAAACACGCATAACCCGACATCTAAAAAACAAAAAGAAGTAACAACTGGTTAAAAGTCTCGAGCGTTTCCCGCGTCGGGTTTGGTGGAGAGAGGGAGTGAATGATATAAAACTAACTTATTTTAAGTTTTTTGTGAATGTCTCAAAAACTGTGTGATTTATTGGAAAATTATTTATTTATTTCGTACAAAATTAAAGTACTTTGAATTGTCTATAAATATGATTCTGCACATTTTTTTTCTAAACTCAATGGTTACTTAGATAATAAAGCGGTTTAAGTTATGGAATTTCCACTTTCAATAAAAATTGAACCAAACACCATTAGTACAGGAAAAATAAGCCCAAATCGACCAAACAAACAACCAAATTCGTACATCCATGAAACTTTGGTATAGTATAATAGTAGCAATCGTGTCCGCACAAATTTCGGAGGAACTACCCCCTCTGGAATGGTCGAAGTGGGGAGCGGGATATTCGCAAAAAACGTGACACTTAAAAAAATACATAACTTAAATTTCCTTCTTTGTTGGATGAAATTGGACCATTTGGTCCATATGAACTTTTTTGTTGCTCTTGAGGTCTACTATCACCTATTTATATTTTTCCAGTGGCGCATGTGACACCCTATATTTAGCTCTGCCTCAAAATGTGATTTTTCTGCGTTATTTACATAAAATCAGTAATGACTTCTAAGCTAATTGAAACTAATTGACTGTATCATCATGGGAGTGGTCTTATTCGATTCAGAAACAAAAAATTTTTAACAAAAGTCCTTAGTGCAAATTATTTTGCGTATATCCCATCCCCCATTTCGACCACTCCGAAATTTGGGCTGACTCTGAAGATCTCGATTCCTACTATCAAGACCAAAGTTTCAAGAATGTACAAATTTTGTTGTTTATTTGGTCAATTTGGGCTTATTTTTCCTGTACTAATGTTATTTGGAACAATTTTTACTGAAAGTGGAAATTCCATAACTTTTATCCCTTTAATATCTCAGTAGCAATCGATTTTAGCAAATATGTATTCAGAATCATTTTTATAGATAATTCAAAATACATTAATTTTGTATAAGATAATGTTTGGAATAAACCTCATAGTTTTTGAGATATTCAGAAAAAAACGAAAATAAATCAGTATTCCATTCTTCTCCCTCTCCCCGAAAACCTGACGCGAGAAACTCTGGGACTTTTACCAGTTATTACGGGAAGGGCAATGAACAATTTATGACCAGTTTCAGCTTTTTTTTTTTTTTTTTTATGTTCGGATTAATTCCTAAATTTAATGTACTAAAACATGTGAGCCAAGTTACCGCAGTGGAAATGAGATACCTATACACTCCATCTAGGGAAGGGAGTACGGATTATCCTACAGGTTTACCAACCTTTTCTAGCTTTAGTCAAAAGGTCTAAATTTATTCAACGGGTATGCTATGAAATAAAAGTAGACCCACGTAGGCTGGATGCGAACTGGCACTGCACAGTGGTCCAAAATGCTAAAATCGGAGACACAAAACGTTACATCTCCCGGAACATTCCCAGATGATCATTTGAAAGATAGTCTAATTGTCTGGACTCTAAACCAAAGAAATAAGGAAAGCCGTGTGTTTGGACTCAGCAGATATTTTTTAAATATAACTATTTGGAAATTATAAACCATTGTGTAATAATTAGCAACGTTTTTAGTAGTATATTTTTAACAGTCCTAAGTTTGTTTTTAAACAGTAGTGACACATATTGATATATTTACTGATGCTAACACTGGATCTTGATAAATTACTCAATTTGTATTTTTATCCTTATTCGTCCCAATCAATGACTTCGTATAAAATATTTATATTCCAATCAAGTAAGCAGTGTGCATCTAGCCCGGTTTGATATACACCATCCGGATTTTATTTTATTTTTGATTCTGAAACCATAGGATCTGGAATTGTTTAGTAAACCACATTCAGAACTTTAATTAAAACATGTTAAAAGTATCCGTCAATCAGTTTTTTGTGCTTCAAGTGAAAATTAGTATCATTGTCAATCATTATTTATTTGTTTTTTTACCTATGCCCTTAAATTCTGAAGTAAGTTTAGTCACACGAACATGACTCACCTTTCATTCGATTCGTGTTACTTATATCATCAGTCATTTACGGAATTGTATCCGCAAAATTATGCTTTCGGCCCACTGGGCGCCTCTTCTGGGTCGAAAATGCTGAGGTGTTACCTCTACGGTCGGCCTCTATGACCTTAGAATTTTGTATTAATTATCATATATAAATATAACATTAAATGGTCATTTCGTTTAATTCGATTATTTTATATAATTAAAACAGAAAAATAATAATAAATAAAATAAAACTACATTCAATAATTAGTATTTACTAAACTATGTGTAAAAAGAAAATACCGTTAAGAGACTGACTTGTGGCCTATTTCATGTGCCACTACGTAGACACTTTCAAAGTGTCTTCCTTCGTTTACAGTACAACTACTTGTTGCAGTGCACATTCCAGCCACTGGAGCCAAACCTGAAAATGATAAATCAGATAATGTAATCATAGCATATTAAATATTTGAATACATTCGTTATTCAACCTTAGTTTAGATAGTGAGGGAAAACCACATTATGCATTCCAGCACGCACTGACATAATTGAGGCTCCTTGTTGATTACTAAACTATACTGCACCCTAAACTGAAGGACTTATACTACCCTATACCTCGTATTTATGAAGTTCTCAACGAGCAGTGGGGCACTCAGTACGTACTTTCCTGCCCTAAATCTCTACAAAGTCTGCTCCATGTCAGGATCGAGGACAATTCTTCAAACTATTCATAACATCGGGGAGCGTAAAAAATTAACCGTCTCTCGAATAACTGATTTAGGTATCAGGAAAAAAAAAAATGTGATGTTATCCTTATTGCTTCCTCACTGCCGAAGGTAGGGAAGCTTTGGATTCAAGCAGAAAAAAAAAAAAAAAAAATTGTCCTCAGAATCGAAAATTTTCACTCCCGTTTTACGTTTTTGATATCAAAGAACAAATTTGGTTCCGTGTCTGTTTGTCCGCCTGTCTGTCTTCCTGCATGTGATGGGCATAACACCTACTACCTTTAATTCGATTTTTATGAAATTTTCAGGGATTGTGCGGCTTGGTATATAGATGGTACCACATCAATTTTTTCAGATTCCATCGACTACTTTTACTTACGCATGTGTAAACGAATTTTCCATGTCACACCTATATTTCGAAAACGGCACGTCAGATTTGGCCCAAATTAACAGGAAAGATGGGGATAAGTATAGAAATGTTTTATTATCTTTTTTATCAAATTCAATGTACTACTTTCGCTTACGCGTGCGCAAACATATTTTCCTTGACAAACCTATATTTCGAAAAGCGTTCTTCTGATTTGGCTCAAAATCGAAGGAAAGTTGGGGATTAGTGCAGAAATGTTCAAGTATCAATTTGGTGAAATTCCATCAATTACTTTCGCTTATACATGTATAAACGTTTAGTTCATGTTATACATGTATAACATTTTAGTCCAGGCGCAATAGTTTACGTTTTGAAATAAATTGCCTCTGGACTTTTTCAGCATTATAATTAGGAGGAAAATAGTAGAAACAAATGTTGCATGTTTCAGATAAAATTGGTATGTAGCAACATGGTGAAAACAATTCATAAAGGTACCGAAAAGTGTTTTTTTCGCGTTTAAGATGTGAAAAAAATTTGTTTGAGAAAAATAAAAAAATTTACGTAATAGTATTTCAAAATACAGAAAGAGTTTGAATTCGGTAAATTGAAGTTGGTCAACTTTTAGCAAACAAAAATTAAAAACCGCGAAATATGGTTATATTTGCACATTTTATTACAGGGCTTGTAATAATCGCAGGAACTTGTTTTGGGGCTTAAATTGTTTCTTTTGGTAGGGCCTACCTAGAATAAAAATCTTATGCAAAAAAAAAAAAATGAATTTTCCCGGAAATTAAAAAAATGTAAGAACAAGTGTTCTCGAAAAAAAATTTGAACAAGGGCCAAAATGGTCCTGGAGCCATTTTAAAAGAACTATTTGTTTCCGAGGTGTTTCTCTATAATCTTATTTTCATGAAATATAAGTGACGTTCGATTAAATGCCTAAAAAACTCGTTTGAATGTAGGGCTTTTTCTGGCTACGGCCGCTAGTGGAGAGGTAGGGGAAGTGATGAAGGACGTTTCAAATCTGATTTCTAGAACACCTATTTTTTTTAAAAAATTCCAATTTCCGGGAAAAGTTATTATTTTTTTTTACAAAAATTTATCATAAATGGTCTGTTACTGTGGCAAATCTGAAAAAAAGTGACGAATTCGTTGATTCTTAATGTTGAAATAACAATTTTAGAGAAAGGGAAATGGTTATTTCAATATTTCTTGGAGGCGAGAGTAATTACAAATATTTTGTATAGAATTGTAGAAAACTTAATCTTCTACAAGATTGGTTATTATTCTTTTTACACTTAATAGAACTAAAAAAATGGTTATGAAGACGAAACCACTGAATATCCAACTTTTTGCGTTTTCTTGATATTTTGCAGATGTTTACGGTTCCGCATATCAGCAGCTGTTCCGAATTTAAAAAAATATTATATATAAAACTCGCTGGAAATTTAACGTTATTTAAAATAGGTACATCAAAGATTGACCTAAAATGCACTGGGAGCGAGTTACTGAGGAAAATCTGAATAAAAGTCCACTATTACTTGAATTGTTATTTCAATATTTCTTGGCGTCTGTTGAGAGTAATTAAAATTATTTTGTATGGAATTTTAGGAAATTTAATCTTCTACAAAAATTTTTATTAGTCATTTTACACTTAATAGCACTAAAAAATAGTTATTAAGGTGAAACCACTGAATATCCAACTTTTTGTGTTTTCTTGACACTTCGCAATGTTTACGGCCCCGCATATCAGCAGCTGTTCCGAATTAAAAAAAATATTAGATATTAAACTTGCAGGAAATTTAACGTTCTTTAACATAGGTTAGTCAAGATTGACCTAAAATGCACTGGAAGCGAGTTACTGAAGAAAATCTGAAAAAAATCCACTATTACTAAAATTGTTATTTCAATATTTCTTGGCGTCTGTTGAGAGTAATTACAAATATTTTGTATGAATCTTGAATGAAATGTAATCTTCTACAAGATTGGTTATTATGTATTTATTAAAGGGCTTGTAATAATCGCAGGAACTTGTTTTGGGGCTTAGATTGTTGCTTTTTTGTTGTCCACTAAAGTCAACTAAAAAGTATTTATTAAGCCGAAACCACTGAATATCTAACTTTTTGCGTTTTTGCAGATTTGTGCAACCCTGTATCTCAATAGTTGTTTCGAATTATAAAAAATACTAAGTATAAAGCTTACAGGAAATTTAATGCTATTTAAAGTTTGCTTTGTCTGAGTTTTACCTAAAATGCACTGGGAGCGAGTTACTGAGAAAAATCTGAAAAGTGACGAAAATGACGAATTCGTTGACCTATAAAATTTAATTGCAACCGATCTAGGGTGGCAGACGTTCATATTTATATTCTATTATGATAGTACTTTCGGCCTAGACGATCAAAAATTTTCTTGAAATCAGACACGTATTTTGGCTTCAGCCCCCGAACTAATAGAGGGATTCGGTACGCTAGTTACACCCCCTTATGAATAATAGTAGCAACTGTTTTTAAACCAAAAGATTCAAACTATTATTTGTGAAGTTTGACATTCTATTTTTATTTTCGATTTTTTTGTCATAGAAGAAACTTACCAACCACTTGCTTGCTGATTTTCCCGTTCTTACTGAGAACATACAGATCGAGCCCAGTAAGTATGAGGGCGTGGTCCCAATGAAGTGGATTCGAGTCTTCTTCTGGATTTTCTCCCTTTTGCCAAGCACAGAAGTTTCCAAGGAATCTGTCTATATCGTGAGACCGGACAAGGCCAGTCGGTTCAATATGGAGTATTTCAAGTCTTTTGATGACAAAGTTAACTTTACGTCCGAGAGACGGGTCGTGATAGAGCATTTGAACCTAAAAATTATATTTAGGTAATTTTTGACAAAGTTTTATTTTCTAAACAAACAAAAATCTAAGATTGTGACGATGCTGCTAGTATATAGTATATATTGTTATAATCCATACATAACAACACTCACATAAAAAATAACTTACAGCATTGACCATTGTTAAAACGAACTTGACGACTTCTTTCTCAGTGTCGGTGGGAAAATTTGTTTTCATGTGTGTATATAGATCCCTGTCTATGAAGACTGCCGTTTCGACATGTACAGGATTTGCTTCACCAACTGCTCTCTTGTCTCTTTGCGTTTCGAAGCTTTCTTCAGCCGGACTCAATCGTTTCTTAACTACAACGTGAGGGATCTGGTTGTCAATTGAGCGTTTGTTCAATCTTTTCCGAAGAGGGTTAATTATGTAATAGGCATCATCACTTTTGGATAAAATAATGCCACTCTGGAACATATAAAAAATAGTTTATATAAAAAAGAAACAACAGCTCATTATTTATAAATATAAAACTAGTACATATCGCACTTTGGTATGCAAAATGGTAGGGTAATAATGGTTTTTATAATAAATTATTAGGTTTAAGATGTTGATTTAGACAAACAAATTTAGACATTGGAGTGCCGCCTGTTACATCACTGTTTAATTAATTTTGAAATTTTATTCTTTTGTCTTAAATAACAACAAAAATGTTTTATTCTCAAAATACAATGTACATTTTGTTATACCTATTTGTAAAGTGTGCGGTGAGCGCGCCACTGTAGAATTTGTAAGGCCGCGCACTGCATGCTGGAAGTGTGTTGATATATGAACTCCCGGGGAACCATATTATAACCATACAAGTTACTAATATACAAATAAATCAGTTATTGATATTTGTGGTGTTTACTTTGTGTTTAACCCATTTCAAAGTTAAAACATTTCTAAAGTAAACGAGAATAGTTTTACAGAAATTCGTGTAGCCGGGCTGCTCTGTAATTCATGTAGTTAGGGAGACGATGTAGTTAAAAGTGTCGAATTTCACTGGTTTTTAGTAGATTATTACTAAAGTGATGGTTCCTTGACTACAAAAAACTAAAATTTCATTAGCTTGCCATGAGGAGATCCCAAAAGATATGCCTATAGTCTTTCAACTCACTTTTCAGTTATTTAAGTTTTATTCCAATTAATTAATTAAATGTTTTTGCCGATAGCTCATGAAATCGGTTTCAATGATGCGGTTCCAAAGTTTTTTTTTTTTTTTGGTAGCAAAATGGGTTTCATTAACGTTTTTACGACGATTTTGATAGGAACAGCCAGAGGGCTACAGATCTATTGATTGTGCATCAATTCCATCGGACTAATTATTTCGACAGCATTGTTTTGGTTCAAGAACATATCCACAACAAAGGATTAACTCCTATAAGAAACATTTCGTACTTTCAGAATCTTAGTAAAGAGAAATACTTAGAGTGATATCGGACTCCGAAGTCCGATCAGTTGTCAATTCGCATAATCACGCTTGTAATTATCCACCTGTGCATTGTTTGCTCTTGGGATAGCATAAATGCGTTCAATTTGTGAAAATAAACCCACTGTTACAGTCTATGGTTAATCTTCGTACGGAGAAGACCTCGGGACGTGGGGTCTTGGATTATAGATAACAATTTCAAATTATTATATAGTTGTTATAATTAACTCTTTAACAAATATTATTTTTGGTTAAGTTCTATTATTTTATAAATTTACATAGTTTTTTAATTAGTTTCTTTCATTAGTTTTAATTGTATAGTGTAAACATTTTAAGATAACATGCCGGTGATGGATAGGTTCCAGTGATGGAAGAGGTTCCAGTGATGGAAGAGAGGCAATCCCCCCAGATAAAGATAATAATTTGCTTTATGAAGCTAAATCTATGGAAATAGTAATGTCATCTGTAGACAATGAAAATTTAAAGACCAAATCAGATATAGATCCGGAGAAAGATAAGATGAATTTAAATTATAATAATTCTAATATTTCGGTTCGTTTATACGAGGAGAGAGATTTAGGGCCTTACTTTATATTTATTGAAAGTAGATCTACAGAAGGGGCTGGTATAGGCCGGGTTCATCCTATGACTATAGGTAAAAATGAAACTAGTCCAATTATTTATAATGATATTCTTGCAATCACAAAATCTGGGCGTAATAGAGTACAAATTGAAACTAGATTAGGAATTCACGCTAATGCTCTAGTTTCTTCAGAAATTTTAAAATAAAAAAACTTTACAGTATATATACCACATTTCATGCTGGAGAGAAAAGGTGTAATAAGAGGAATAGATATTAATCTATCTGAAGAAGACATATTTAATCACGCGAAAACTTTATACTCTGAATCTTTAAAAGTAATAGGAGTTAGAAGGTTCAAAAAAAAAATTCTAAATGAAGTTACTAAGGAATACGAATACAAACCAACAGGTACAGTTCTGATTAATTTTAGAGGCCAGTTTCTTCCTAATTATATAAGTATCCACCATGTTAGATGCGAGGTACATAGGTATGTCCAATCTATTGTTCAGTGCCAAAAATGCTTCCGCTATGGGCATGTTACCACGCAGTGTAAAAGTTCGACACCTAGATGTTCAGATTGTGGTGAAAAACACGCTAAGGAAGATTGTGCACCTGGTACGTTATTAAAATGTATTCACTGTAATCAAAATCATTCATCTCTTTCTAAAAATCTTTGCCCGGAATTCAATAATAAAAATAAAAAATAAAAGAAATAATGGCTGCACATAATTTTACTAATATAGAAGCGAAAAAGTTTTTGAAAGGAAAGTCTTACAGTTGGGCAGTTTTAAGACAGACTCCGGAATCTTTCCCAACATTAGAACAGGCAGAAATTAGACATTTTTCTAATAAAATTAATTCCTCTATTAAAAGCAAAATTAGTATAAATAAAAGACTTCGTGTCTCAAGTCCAGATAAACATTCCAGTATTGACCCTACTGAACAGATTGGGAGAGATATAACAAATAGTTATACGATACCTTTCAGTTCCCTTATCTACAAATCCTAATATCCCAAAACCAAAACCCTTGGGAACACTTTATGTAAAACCTAATATAACTAATCAAATTTCGGAAACTATCTTCTCGATAGTAAACTCAATTTTATCTCATAAAAATTTAACAATATCTGAAGACGAAATTAGAAATTTGATTAAAGAACGAAGCAATAGTTTCAGATATTGTTAAATTTTTATGAGATAAAATTGAGTTTACTATCGAGAAGATAGTTTCCGAAATTTGATTAGTTATATTAGGTTTTACATAAAGTGTTCCCAAGGGTTTTGGTTTTGGGATATTAGGATTTGTAGATAAGGGAACTGAAAGGTGCAAAGGTATCGTATAACTATTTGTTATATCTCTCCCAATCTGTTCAGTAGGGTCAATACTGGGATGTTTATCTGGACTTGAGACACGAAGTCTTTTATTTATACTAATTTTGCTTATATATATATATTCTATTGAATTCTATAATAGATACTCTAAAATATTTCAACACATTAACATTAATAAATATTACTAACGTAATCTAAATCAATAACGCGTTGATGATAGAAACTCTCAAATTAATGCAATGGAAGCTAGATCTGCTATATCTAATAAAATTAGTTCATTAGTTCAAACATTCCTTTTCACCGAAAACATAGATATAGCTTTAATCTCTGAGACATAGTTCAAAACCAACAGATACGTCAACTTCTCTGGGTATAATACAGTTAGGGAAGACAGACCGGATGGATATGGCGGAGTAGCAATAATAATAAAACCCAAATCCTAAACTTCCATAAAGTCTCTAATCTAGAAACAGTAGCAATAAATATTTCATTAGGTAATAAATTCAAACTTAACATTGTTTCCTTATACGTTTCTCCTGAATATACAATCATAAAAAGCGATTGGGAAAAGATGTTTAACAGTCCCGAAAGTCCTTTAATCTTAGGAGGAGATGTAAATGCCCACCATTATCAATGGGGGTGTGGAAACTGCGACAATAAAGGCAATTATTTAATCTCCGCTATTGACAATTCTAATTTGATTTGTTTAAATAATGGCGACCCAACCTTAGTAAATAATATTCGTCAATCAAAAAATATTGCTATTGACGTAACATTTTGCTCAGCTAACATAGTTGATTTTATCGATTGGAAAGTTCAGATTCCCTTAGTTCATGTGTCCTGAAGACTTTTGAAAGAATGATAAAATATCGATTAGAATGGTGGTTGGAATCTAATGATAAGTTACCCAATTACCAATATGGCTTTCGTAAGGGAAAATCTGCTTTAGATAGTCTTTTAGTCTTACATACGGACATTAATATTGCATTTACTAATGGGAAAAAGACAATTACTTTATTTTTAGACATAAAAAAGGCTTATGATACTGTACCAATTCATATTCTCTCTAAAAATATGCATAAAATAGGCATACCCACAAAACTCATAGAATTTATAATTAACCTTATTGATAATAGAAAGTTATATTTGAAGGTGAATAACTCGATTATTTCTACCAGACATGCTAAAGTCGGTCTACCGCAGGGAGGGATTTTGAGTTGCCTACTTTTTACAATTTTCTCAAATAGTTTAAGAAAATATATTCCGATGGAAGTCTCCATTTTAAAATTTGCTGATGACATATGCCTATATACATCACATAAAAACATAAATAGTGGTATAGAAGCTTTAAACGAGGCTATGAAAGGCTTTAAGCAATGGCAGCTAGACCACGGCATGGAAATTTCAGAGACGAAATCAGTAATCTGCCCATTTAGTAGAGAACACGTTTTTCCATTAGAGGATCAAGTAGTTCTGGTGGGGATTACTTTTCCGAGTGCTTTGTGTGTCAAATTTCTAGGAATGTATTTTGATAGGAAACTTAATTGGAACAGGCACATTTCTGAAATCATAAAAAGATCCGAAAAAATGATTAACATTCTCAGAATGATTAGTATAAATACCAGTTGGGGGGCGGACCCAAATATATCTCTATTATTTTACAGATCTACTATAAGGGCTATTCTTGATTATGGGTCGGCTCTATACGGCGAAGCCACAATAACTTCATTAAAAAAACTGGGTATGATTCAAAATAAAAGTATAAGAATATGTTTAGGCCTCCTTAAGTCTACTCCAATAGATGTTATGTTGAATGAAGCGGTAGAAATATAAACAACAATAATATATTATTAGATATAATAAAATTACATTTTGCATTAATAGTAAATAATAAACAGATTGTTTTCTTATGGATCAAAGCCCATATAGGAATAAGGAAAATGAATTAGTTGACGATTTGGCTAAACAGGCTACTTCCACGGGAGACCCAGTTAATGTATCGGTCCCTTATATTGAGTAATCAAGGAAGATGCTAGAAATTCTTGACAAGAAAAATATCAACAATCTTTAACAGGACAAAAATATAAAGAATTATTTCCCTATATATTCCATAAACCATGGTTCTCAACAACAAACCTCAAAAGGGATGAAGTCAAAACATTTTGCAGACTTAGGTCAAACCACACATTATATAATAGTTATTTGCACCGAATAGGAGTCTCCAATACGGCGCAGTGTGAGCATTGTAACAAGCGGGAAACTCTCCAGCATATCGTAATGGAGTGTGAGGCATACAAATCTCATAGAAAAACTTTGTTCCAATCCTTAGGTGATAACAATATTACCTATAACCAAATATTGGTAGTAAATAATTCTGGAAAAATTAATAACATTGTAATTTTTTTTAAATCCATTAAAAAATTCATTTAGTAGGTTAATAAAAATAAAATAAATTTATATTTCGGAATAATTTGGATTTAATTATAGATTAGTTAGTGAGGTCTTCGTATCGAAGCTCTCTAGAATTCGTATTCTCTTCTAGTATTGGTTTATCATTCCTGGCTGTAAGGAGAAATCCAATGCCATTAATATAAAAAAAAACAAAAAAAAAACCCACTGTTAGAAGAAGAAGTGGCAGTGTTATTCGACTATAAAACTACCGCTGATCAAGTTTCTAGGGCATGCGAAACTTTCTTAATGAGCCTGTTTTGATCTGAGCCCAATATCAAGAATTTAAACGCACTGCATTTTAAGCTTTTCATAAAACGCTACAGCACTTCATCATTTATTAATTTATTTATCCGCACCTGTCAAAACACAAAATAACAATCAGCGGATTTTTTGGCATAGCGGTCAACTTGAAGAAAAATGTAAATAAATAAAATAAAGTGAGTGTCAATAATGAGGAAAAACAATACCCAGCAGTAACTTTTCTTGGAATCTACTTTAAGAGATTACGAGAGTAGATCTCCCATCTGTTAAGATTTGGGGTTGTTTTATTCTATTAAAGCGTGCAATACACTTTAACACTTTTATTAAACTTGAAATCACAAAATAATTTTTTTACGTTAGCTCAACAATACAATGATTCAATCTGAATTAATCCATGTGGCTTCTCTGATAGCAGAGAGAAACAGTGTTACACACAAGCATAATTACAACATAAATATTCCGATTTCCTAACATAGCCCCTTAATTATGCAACTTTTATATTTTAAAAAACAAAAAAATTAAAACAAAAGTTCACCTATCACCAACTATTAACTGTTCTTTTAAATTTTCAAGATTGTCCTTATTCAGTGGTTTGGGAAGTTGCTCGAGTATATGACGATAGTAGTTATTTACTTAGTTATTAGTTAGTTATTTATTTAGTTATTTCGTTGTTGCATCCCAAAGGTGCAACGAACTTGTTTCATTATTTCTTTTTTCCGTTTTCGGGCTTTTTCATAATATTTATGGCTTGTTAAATCTTGATCAATGTCACATTTCATGTGATATGTAAAATGTAATCATATCGCTTTCCTAAATTAAATATCTTGGGTGTCATATTTCTTTTATAATGAGACATGTGAACAATACAGTCAGTTAATTTAATTTTATCTCGATCAATTTGCTTTGATATATAAGATAGTGGTCTTGAAAAGATTCTGGTCATAGTTATTTCCTTTCGTTTAACATTTCCTTTTATTATTGTATTGCTCCATTGTTTACTTTTTTCTTACAGATCATTTTACAATGACGATTTAACTGTTTCAAACCGCGCAATGTTCGTTCTGAGTAACATGTGACTAATCTACGTGATTTGGCACTGTTGACTGTTAATAAACTTGTTATTAGGCACTGTTTTAAGTATATTAGAGTCTCTACTGTCTAGCACAAATAGTTCTGTTACAGTTCCTGTAATCATTTTAGTACATGGACTTTTCTTTTTGTGAGAGTCTTCTTTCTTTACTTTTATGATTTTACAAGGATCTTTTTTCTTTGCTTTCTTCTTACTTATTGATATTTTTTTTCTTCTCGCTTCTTGATTTTCCTTTCTTCTTGCTTCTTGATTTTTCTTACATATCATCCTTTAAAGATTATTGATTTAATTTCAAATCCATTTCTTCAACGATTCCATCTTCAAATATTTCTTTCCTTTTGGTTATTCGTTCATTCTCTCTTTCATTCATCTGTTTTAATAATTGGGCCTTATATTCTTCTATTGCCCTTCTTCTTTTGTCAGCTTGTTCTTTTTCCTTTTGTCGTATGTCTTCTTCCATCACTTGAAGTCCTGCAACTTCTTATGATTCCCTTTCCCTTTCTCTGGCATGAGCTCATTGTTTTTCTTCAATTTGTATTCTTCTTTTAATTTTTCATGTGCTTTTACCTTATCTTCATACGTTTTACTTTCCTTTTTCCCCACTTTTCTTCATACTGTTCTTGAATTCTTTCAGCCCGATCTGTTTTCCTCCTTTCTATGTCATTCAAGTGTAGCTGCTGAGCTTTTCTCATTTTGGCTAGCTCCCTTTCTCTTCCTCTTCTTTCCCTCAAAAGTTCTTCTCTTTCTTGCTCTTCCTCTGTTTTCTTCTTCATTAATTCTTGAATCTTCATGTCAATCAGCTTTGCTTTTTCTTTTCCTTCAACTAAAAGATCTAGAACTCGCTCATTAAATTTTCTTATTTCCTTTCTTGACAGTGATCCTTAACATTGTTCCACTGGTGGTTCATTTTGTTCAAATTGATCTTGCCTATTAAGGTGAAATGTTTCGTCTTAAATTTTGAAATTTTCTTCATCTTCCAGATTTTGAACAGAAGATGTAGATGAAGCGTTTCTTGTGTCCAGGGGCATTGATGTCATATGAGTATCATCAATATTACTTCCATTATTAGAGTTGTGATTGTTCTTTTTGCACATATCACAAGATAACTTATCAAACACCTTAATTTTGACCTGAAGATGACCGTGTGATTGTGATCATGAATAAGTACCTGAAAGATGCAAATAAACTTGAGGAATTGGAGGATACAGATCTATTGATTGTGTAACTCCATTTCCTTAAGTAATCCACCAGTAAACGTTTCGCCAATTTATGCATCATCAGGTCAGAAAAAGATGAGTTCTCATGAGACTTCTCACATCAACTAGCTAAAAGACTCACCAAATAGATCACTCCAAAACTCATACTGGTCGTATACATACATACTTACTGGTATCCGAGAGATTTAAGGCTTTGTTTCTGGATTTTTTTTTTTTTTTAATTCAATACAATAAAATATCCTTTTTTAGTTTTTACACCCGAAGTTTCGGTCCAACCACGCAGGCCATCTTCAGATCTAGAGCAACGAGCAAGAACTAACTGGTGCACATTAGTTCAGTCTGGTTCACATCAATTAGATTGTTCAAATTGACCTGAAGATGACCGTGTGATTGTGATCATGAATAAGTACTTGAAAGATGCAAATAAACTTGAGGAATTGGAGGATATAGATCTATTGATTGTGTAACTCCATTTCCTTCATTACTCTACTTGACAAAAATTTTGTGATTGGAGAAGAAGCTCTACTTACAGTATCATGAATCAACCATTATTAATCATTTATAAATCATTACAGATCATGATTACTCATAAAAAAAAAAAAAGATCGTTAAAATTGATGACTAATGATAGTCAATCATTTTTTTTTTTTTCAAAACCTCTTTTGAATATTTATTGGTAATTTTTTAATATTTACATATATATTTTCTTACTGTCTCCTTTTTATGACTACATTTTAAGGAGTCTTTGAGTTGGGATAGGGTTGAGTTTGTACGATTTTCTTGATATTTTTAAGTGCTGGGGCACACTTAAGTGTTCTACTTTTTACTTAAAACTAATCTTATAACTACTTAATTTATATAATATTGTTCTATACATATTCTAGCATTTGTTGTTGCCAACGTACGGGGCTGACGCTGGTGTTAAGGTCTTGAATAGGGGGTTGATCAATGTATTTAATGAATCAAAAAATTTTTTGTGTCTGCGTTTGATGAATTCAGGCACTATCGGTAAGTCAAAGAACTCATGAAGTTGTTCCGGCTTCATTTTCTTCATCGACGTAGACCGCACCATCTTCCTCAATATCGTATTCTGGAACTTTTGTAGGTGGCGCTGTGTTCCGTCTCGGAGGTGGGTGAAGATTGGAGCTCCATACAGTAGTGCAGGCCTCAGAATGCTTTTGTATATTCTAATTTTTAGTCTTAGTGATAAGACGGGAGATAGTAGTAGGTGATGAAGCTGGTATGATCTTCTTCTGATCGTACGGGCTTTAGAGTAGCACTGGGCTGAAAGTGTCATATGTCGGTCCAGTCTGATACCTAAATATACTATGGTATTAGATGGTTTTAGGGTGGTGTTTACCACTTTGAGTTTTTTTTGGCAGTTTTGATTTTTTCCCCTTCTGTAAGGCGAACACTACGCAGTCCGTCTTGGCCGGATTTACCTTGATGTTGAACCTTTTCCCCTTCTGTAAGGTTCAACATCAAGGTAAATCCGGCCAAGACGGACTGCGTAGTGTTCGCCTTACAGAAGGGGAAAAAATCAAAACTGCCAAAAAAAACTCAAAGTGGCAAACACCACCCTAGAAAAAATATGTAAATATTAAAAAATTACCAATAAATATTCAAAAGAGGTTTTGAAAAAAAAAAAATGATTGACTATCATTAGTCATCAATTTTAACGATCTTTTTTTTTTTTTATGAGTAATCATGATCTGTAATGATTTATAAATGATTAATAATGGTTGATTCATGATACGGTTAGTAGAGCTTCTTCTCCAATCACAAAATTTTTGTCAAGTAGAGTAATGAAGGAAATGGAGTTACACAATCAATAGATCTATATCCTCCAATTCCTCAAGTTTATTTGCATCTTTCAAGTACTTATTCATGATCACAATCACACGGTCATCTTCAGGTCAATTTGAACAATCTAATTGATGTGAACCAGACTGAACTAATGTGCACCAGTTAGTTCTTGCTCGTTGCTCTAGATCTGAAGATGGCCTGCGTGGTTGGACCGAAACTTCGGGTGTAAAAACTAAAAAAGGATATTTTATTGTATTGAATTAAAAAAAAAATAAATCCAGAAACAAAGCCTTAAATCTCTCGGATACCAGCAAGTATGTATGTATACGACCAGTATGAATGAGTTTTGGAGTGATCTATTTGGTGAGTCTTTTAACTAGTTGATGTGAGAAGTCTCATGAGAACTCATCTTTTTCTGACCTGATGATGCCTAAATTGGCGAAACGTTTACTGGTTTGTTATTTATTTGTATTTGAGAGGCTTAAGGCCTTGATTTTGGAATCTTACAATAAAATGCTGACAATAATGTCTCTTTATTTGAGTTTTTTTATTTTCTTTTTATTAGATTATGGTTTTTTATGTTTTCCAATGACTGATCCTCATCGTATGGAGCTCTTTATAAATCAGAATAGTCAACCATCGATCACTTCCACGAAATATTCCAGCCTCAAATGTATTCTTCCAATTATCCTTAGAACATTACCAACAGTACATTTCAAATTACTATGTTTCAAACTATTTACTGCGTATTCTTAATTATTCAGAGTCTTACGGGATATTTTTATGGAATGAAGAAGAGCTAAGGAAGGTAGCTATCAATCATTAACTATTCTGAGACAGATAAACTACTTACAATACCCTGGCATAGGAAGAGGGCCGCTCGACCGGGGGCAAAGAAGTGGCAACTGGGTGAGGCCAGCTGTGGACTCAAAAGCTCAGTGACGTTCTGCCTTCTGGAGAGGATGACCAGTTTCGGGTCGAGTAAATCCTTAGCCAGTGTCAAGTTGATCGATAAGCGCTCTCCGTGGAGGTCAAGGTCCAGCTCTTGTCCTTTGGTCCTTCCCTCATGCCACACAAGCTCTACACCTTCTGTCGGTGGAATAAGTCTCCTCAATGTAGATATTACAATATTAACTTTGCATACACTTTTTGAATTATATATATATATATATATATATATATATATATATATATATATATATATATATATATATATATATATATATATATATATATATATATATAAAGTTCATTAATGAAATCATTCGACAACTAAATAATCAAAAGTAACACTTTACCGTTTTCTTCGGGGCCTATGTATACGTTCCATTCTGCATCAGTCATAAGCTTTTTCAGATCTTCCTGTTAATAAGAGAAAGTAATTAGATTTTTTTAAATTTAATTGACGTTTGAATATTTGCATTTTGAAGTATCTAACATAGTTGTTAGATTATGATGGGCCTCTAGCACAAGGTTTCTTACTCAGAACTGCCTAATATATTTTTTCGACACAGGGAGAAAATTATCATAACCGAGAGGTAGACAAATGAAACCAATTTTTCTCGATCATATCATTATAGTTTCATACATGGTTTATGTACTATAAAGATGCAATATAAGAATGATTCAAAACTATGGTAATTTCATTAGCATTAATATAGTTCGATATTATACAGTAATATATCGGGTATACGTAGTTTAATTTGTGTAAACTACTAGAATAGCTTTCATATTTCATAGAACATAGAAGAAATCCTTATTAGGAAGATATCTTTAGTAGGAAGGGGCACAAGGGTCTATTATAAGTATTTCAAATGCAGTAAGGGACTGCACCTGAAGTGGTAGTGCAGGGCCATTCTGTTACAGATTGACCATAACAATAGTTATAAAAAAATATTAGAATACTGAGTTAATGATCTTATAAATCGTTATAAGATATCGCCTCCCAAGACTATATGGGTAGAACAATGACGCAACTGGATAAATGGGTTAAAATAGAATTAGTGTACCATTGTTGTCAGAAATAGCTATATGGAAAAAATGACGTAGCTGCAGATTTAACCCAGCCACCAGAATGCGTCATTAGGGAAATGGGGGATTTAAGTTTGCTGAAATCAAATTAACATTGCCGCATTTGCAAATTGTGTCATTGATATTGACAAGTGAAATTTCGCACGAACAACGATTCAAGTGTACTTAAAATCTTGGAATAACCTTTGTTCAACTATTCCATTATTCTCTATTTTGTGATTTACCATATATAATAAAAAATATCGGTTTCGAAAGCTATTATAAACTCTTTTCCTCTTACTTTTGTGTTGATATTTTTAATTCTAATTCTGGAAGAACTATGATGCATTTGTAGAATTTAAGGTGAATAAGGGGGAGAGGGAGAATGAAATCAACCTGACTAAAATTGTCAATTTTATGGTAAACACCTACTGTATCGCTATGCTGAAGCCCCTATAGGTTCTGTAGAGGAAGTGGCGGTATTTACCTGAACCGCAAACCTTCTTACCTGATAAGGGTTTTTTTTACCGTGTACCCTGATAAGGGCTGATTATTGCTTCCTGTCCTTTTTTTTTTTCTTGAAAAAATTAATCCATAAATATTATAATGATTAGAACCACCAACAAAGGGACGAGGAAATCGGTAAAAAAAATAAATAAATTTTTACCGAATTTTATTAGTGCACACTTCAACACATTTGTACAGAATTAATGATGAAAAAATTTATTAATTCTTCTGAAAGCATTTGGAAATAAAAAACACTTTTTTTTTTGTATATATTACAAAAAAAAATGATTTCTTAACAACACTTGTTTAATGTGAAATTTCTTTAAAAAACTAGAATATGTACTTCACAAAAAAAATTATTATTCGTTCCTTAGTTTTAACAGAATGACTAAAACCCTTTTATTTTTAATTACTAGTTCCAACTTACAATAAAATAAACAATTTTAACCATCATGAGTAGTATTCTTATTTTATTTATGAGTAGCTACTCGTTAGATTCAATAATTATTTGTGTTTAGTCTAATGGCGGATGGAGCCTTAATCTAAAACAATAAATAATATGTCGACTGGCCAATTTATTGATTAAATCGTGAATGTTACTTCTGTAAAGAATTAGTTAAATTTTAAGTAAACATGTACTTGTATTTTTTCATGGAATACTGTAAATTATGAAATTGTTAAAAGGGGCAATTTCAGGATTTGGTCTTATGTCCATTTAATTTTAGGTTCAATCAAACATGAGATCAAATCTACAGTTCTACAGGTCTAATCTCTTACTAAATGTCTTTAGCTAAATAATAAATTTTGTGAAATTGTGCGACCTTAATATGTGTTGGTCTGTGCGCCTTGGTCGTCAATGAAGTTCGAGTCGAATCTTGTAGTCCTGGACGGTTGATCGGTCTTGGTACTGTTGAATTCAAGATGGAGATGAGTTACAGTTGATAGCCACTTCGTTAATAGAACTATCGTACTCGTAAGGTCGAGAGATTTCCTTGGAGGTCTGATGGTCGATAAATGTTTCGATAAAACACTCCGTAAATCGAAAATTAATAAATTACATTAAAACTAATGTAATTTTGATTCTGGACAATTTGACGATAGCACACAGAAAACGGAACTGTCTTTGGCAACAAGACGTGAACTGACTAATAACAAAGTCGATCTCAGAGAAAACGTAAACAATGCTTTTAAGCGTGAACCTTCTTTTATGTATAATGTAAAAAAATACTTCCAATCTGAACTATTATTCGTTTAGCTTTAATATCACAATTTAAACATCATCAAATCAAATTACATTCGAGTTTATTATCATTTCATTTTTAAAATTAAATCAAAATAAAACAAGTTAATTAAATCTTATGCTGTCAACTAAATTTCAATAATGTTTACTCTTCCTCCAACAGGCTCTATGACCGATATTCGCATGCATCTAGTGACGGTCCTAGATGCAGCTTTCTGCTAGGCGCCCTTTCAATTTTTTGTTAAAGAAATTTTTTTAATTTTTATATTAATACAATTGCTACTTGTAGGGTTATGGTTAAAAATGGATCTCCATATTATTTTATCGTAAATTTAATTACATAAAATTTAATTTTACATAAAAACGAAAATTATTATTTATATTTATATTATTAAATTATATAAGCTGGAAGCAGGGATGTCGCCTTTATAATTTATTGGAGTGGGAAAAATCTAAAATTTTCCAACAATTTTGACCATATTACCCAAGTATATTAAATATTTTTATGTTCCAAAATATATTTTGAAATATTGTAATTGTATCCAACTCTACTGGATTTGAACTTTTCACTTACGTGTTGAGACCCGACAAAATATTTTTTTTTTCTATTCAAACACAATATTGTATCAATAAAATACCAAAGTATTAACCCAAAAGGTACTGGCATTAGTTTTTAATGTTTGTAGATCTTTGAATACATGCCATGCATTCATAAAATATCCACCCTCAGCATTCAATTTGCACTTGTTTCCCAACTCAGAGCTAGGACGTTACATAATGGTGACCATCGAAAGAGGGTAACAAATATGTGAAAACTTTATTGTTTGAAGATGATTTATTTCGAGCACACAAAAAACTGCACAACCCCTAGATGCCAAATAACTGTGTCTACCGAATTTAAGCCTGGGCGTCGTCCCGGTAGACACAATTAAAAATCCACGTTTCTTTTCGTCCAATAGGTTACTTTTTGTCGAAACTACATTTTTCCGAATTCTTGACGAAACAACACATCCCCAGATGCAAAAAAACTTTGTCTGCTAACATTATTTGTAACATTGTACCGGCAGACAAAATACAAAATCGACGTTTTTTCGTCCAACAGTGTACTATTTAAAGATGATTTGTTTCAAGCACACATTCCTCAGATGCCAGAAAATTTTGACTGCCAAAATTAGGAGGGGGCGTGGGTATACAAAAGTCAAAATTCCATTTTTTTTTGTCCAACAATGCACTTTTCGAAGATGTCTTTTCCATGTATATATAATATTAATTACCTTTTACCAAAAATCAATTAATTACCAATTTTTTACGCTCCAAAAATCTTTGTTTGCCAGATATATGCATTTTTTAACGATTATTTTCTATTCTGTTTAAATTTTCTGTACCAAAATATCAAAATAATATCGACATTTATATTATTTATTTAATACAAATTTTAACTAACCTCATCTATTAACAGACTGCCTGTCATTCGCATTTTCTAGAACGTAAAAGATATACAGTATCATGTATATAGGGAAAGAAATGGATGAAAAAACCCAGGATTTACGATTTTTTTTCTGCCGGTGTGACGTTCCGTCCTATCTTCGGCAGACAAAGAATTTTGGCATCTCACAGGTGTGTAGTTTTATGCGTGCTTGAAACAAATCATGTTCAAAAAAAGTGCACTGTTGGACGAAAAAAACATGGTTTTTGAATCTTGTCTGCCGGTGCAACTTCCCCTCCCAATTTTAGCAGACAAAGTTTTCTGGCATCTGAGGGATGCATAGTTTCATGTGTGCTTGAAACAAATTATCTTCAAAAAGTACAATATTAGACGAACAAAACATGGATTTTGAATTTAATTTGTCGGTGTGACTCCCCTACTAAATTCGGCAGACAAATTTTTTTGGCATCTAGGGAGTGTGCAGTTTCTTGTGTGCTCGAATTTTTTTTTCAAATAATATAATTTTTACATATTTGTCATCCTCTTTAAATAATCACCATTTCAAAACGCTCTCGCTTTGAGTAGGCAGAAAAGTGTGAATTGAATGCTGAGAGTAGATATTTTATCGGCCAAAAGTTTTCTTCAAATTGGACACAAAGTTTTGCCTTGGCTCTTGTACTATGTAGTGCGACGACTGACAGCACGTGTTATGATTCGTACCCCCACTCTCTGCAAGACAGAGTGAGTGAGCGGGATAAATATTAAACCGCTGTGCTTATAGTAATTTTAAAATTAACAAGTGGGCTAAAAATGTTGAAACACGATAGCATTTAAAACAGTTATATTAAAAACATTAAATTAGAAAAACTGAACAAAATTATTATTATCTAATGACGATAAGTAGCCTGTGAGTAGTTTTTTAGTTTTAGTGTAACCTCTAAAACGGAACCTTCCCACTTGTACTTTTCCCACATGTTCTTGTACTTTTGTACTTTATTATGAAATTGGTGTCCAGGTATAAGGTTTTAGTATTCTTAAGTACACACTAATCATAAGCGAAAGGCTATGTATTTGTTTGACTCAATGGAATTTAAATGAAAACAGCCTCTAATATAACCTTTTTTGTATATCCAACCTTCTGTTGTATCATGTTTGATATAATCAGTGCAAAAATTATTTTGATTTTTATTCTCAATAATGTTCGAAGAAATGTCTTGACGTTTAAAAATGGGTTTATTATACTTATTTTTATATTAGACATACAAAAGACAAATATTAAATAGGATTGATTGTTAGGTATTTATATTTTTTATTTTTATTTATGCAATAGAAAAATAATTGATTTTTTCTAACATGCGCGCTAATAAGCGTTGGTGTTTGTCATGTTAATATTATTATAGATTTATAATTTTAAATATTATACCGCCCGAAATATGATTGAAGTAAGCTATTTTTTTATCAGACTCAAGATGTTAAAAATTAATTTGTTTCGAATAAATGAGGTTATGTTCCAAAGTCTACTCGTTCTATTGTATTTCAGCTATGGAAGAGCCAACACCTCGTTTATGAATTCACTAATTTTAGGGTAATGTTTATGGTATTCTTACTTATTTTTAAATTCTGGTTTTTCTTTATAACAAGGAGGTTCTTTCTCGGTCTGATGCAATCCAGCTCATTATAATTATATTTATATTGAATCTCGACTTAGAGCTTAACCTGTTTGTACGTTGGTCCTTTATTTACATTCCTGAACTCAATTAAATCGAAGACAGTAGTTGCAGATCTGAGGAAGGGCAAATGTATCGGAAATTCAATTTTCCTTCCAAAACTCTCATTCCTTTAACCGATAAAAACTCCGTTATTTCCCGATTTGTTAAGTATTTTAATTTCAATAGCCTATACATGAAATATATATTAAGTGAAAATAATGTTATCGTGGAAAATTTCAAATCCGAGTTTTTAATGGAAATACAGAATTAAGATCCCCGGAGTCCAAAAATAACCAAGTCTCGCATAATGGTGAGTGTTTATGTGAGCAGCTTAACTTAAAAATGAAACGTTGTACGAAACTGAAATTACGCATTTAAGGTAGACTTATGGTATTTTTCAGCAACGTTTTTTTTCTCTAAAATTGACTTATCGGAAGTGCCACCTCATATTATTTATTTTACAATTTTCTCGAAAACTTCTTAAAACGATTTTGTTTAAACTTTTTATATCAATTTACAATTAAATGGTCTTTAATATCAGATAGACCTTATCTTCATTGAAATAGTCAAACAGGACTTAAATGCCGAATTTTCAAAATGGCTTTCTCTGAAATCCCTTTAATTTTGTTTATTTGAAATAATTGACTGTCTGTCATTGTTAGTAGTAATATAAAATGGTTAAATAGAAACTATGAATGAATTTGATAATCAACTAAAGGAGAAATATTTTCCCTGGTTGAAAACAAATTTCCGGAAATAAGAGTATTAATATAGATGTATAATAAAATATAAATATAAACTATATATAAATATAATATAAACTAAAGATTTAAGAAAAATCAATATCTAAGATTTTAAGTCGTAGGAGGTAATGGAGAGTGGCAAAAAAACGCATAAACTTAAGTGATTGTTGTAGTTAATAATTTGCACTTTAATATTATGTAATGGAATTCCATGGAAATTAAATAGAATTTTGAAGGAAACTAAAATGAAACCTGTAGAATTTCACTAGACCTACTTTGATAGAAATTAATTTAAATTCGAAGTAGGGTGGTAAGTGAAAGTTGTGTGATACGCGCACCATATTTTTTCTTAATATTTAATTATTTACCTTCAAATTTGTTCATTTACATTCAAAATTATTTGAAATTTGTTGTACGTGTTCACAATTCTCAACAGTAGAACTCACCAGCGAAATTTCCTTAATATTGACAATAATTGCACCAGTAAAGTGCCCTTCAAACTTTTATTTCTGCGTGATCTTGTGGGATTTCATTATATATTTTTTATTTTTATATGACATTTCATATTTATTTTAAGGACAGTAATTTTTCAAATGTATTTTAAGGAATTAAATAAATTTATTTTGCACCACCAAACAATTCTCGCCAATGCTATTGATACCTGCTCCATTTTATTGTAAAACCTGAAAACTAAATAAGCAATATAATAATGCAATATGATGATATAACTCAGGTGCAGTTTTCTAAAAGGAAGTAAGGCAGATTGATCCGAAAACGAACGAAAACAAGGATAAGGAAGGTTATGAATTGCTTCCAGTTGGGGAAACGCGCACCTTGATGGAGGTAATGCCAATTAATGATTATTTAAAGGAGCAACCAACCGTCTTGATAACTAATGGAAATCAGTCTGTTGTTGGAGGAATAGAATTGCTTTTCTCACAAGCACCGGAAAAGATCTGTCAGAAAGATAAAGCTACAGTTCCGCTGCTCTGAGTCCGAAGGGCAATGGACGCTTATCCGAAGGAAATCTTATAGTTTTCTCAACAAACCAGCTACCATAACCTCTAATTATACATGGAACCGTAACTGTTTCATGGGAACTTCACGAATATAAATCCTAACAAATATTTTCATATTAAAATATGAATCACACCGCGAAATAAATGGAGTATGTTTATTCTTCCTGGTGGATTCGATTTGATCGATTAAAAGATGGAAATAGACTATTAGTGACCGACCGAAAATTAATTTTCAGCCGAAACCGAAACCGAATTTCGGCTTCTATTCTGAAGTTTTCCTATTTTTGATTTTAAAAGTGTAGGACAAACATTATAACGAGTCAACAGAAATTAAAATCTTTCCCCGTACGTGAGAAACTTAAAATTATCCAAGCCGTAAATGAAGAAAACCAAAAGAAAAAAAAATCAGCAGCAAATATTGGTATCCTGTCTACAATTTTGAAGAATGTGGCGTAACATCAAAGGCAGGCAAATAAAGGTAAACTTTTATGCAAAAGAAAAAGAGTCGCGAAATTTCCTGACGTTGATGGAACCAAGCTTAAGTGGTTTAAGCAATGCCGAGACAAAAATATAAGTTTGGAGGGTCCATCGTTAAGAGAAACATTTTGCCTAAACATTGGGTCATGAGAGCTTTGAGATTTAAATGTCTAAAAGGTAACCTCTATAACTCAAACTATGTTTAACTCGAAGTATCTAAGTGATTTCTCATTCCTTTGAACCTTGAGTTAGCAATAGTTGACTGCAGGATGAATTTTAATTGAATCTTGTTGGGTTTACATTCTGGTTCATTATCCGAACCACTATCCGAGCACTATGCTGAAAGTTAAAAACATAAATAAATACTCACCACTAACTAACTGAAGGGCACGGATTTTCATTCTGATCATAAAAATAAAGTATACATTTGCTAGATTGGAAGGCAATAAAAAAACACGTGAAAAGATTTAAACAATCATCAATACATCGTTTCAAATTGACGTAGTAGAGTCCGATTTGTGCCGTTTGTTATACTTTTACGTCCGCTTGGTACCATAAAATTTTGTAGTTGATCGGTTCCCCAGGAGCTATGAAAGATTTCATGAAACAATTGTAATCAAATGAATGATAGGGAAAATTTTTGGCATACAAAAAATATAATTTTTTTATTTCTTTGAAAACAGGAAAAAATATTTTTTTAAAATTTCATTTAAAGGTTTTTTTCTTTGCTTGAAGCGACTACGTTTTTTTTACTATTCAGTAGCCTCAGCTTGTAGTCAGCTATTAAAATCTCTGGAGCTTTTTTCTTGTTCTACGTAAAATAAACGTGTATATGTTTTTTGTAGATACACAATAATAGGAGTAGAAAATTATGGAAAATACGTCATTTTTTAAACTTTTATATTTTTTTTTCAGGGCTCCTAGGGTCCATTGTATTAAAAGCCATGACACGTGTCCAATAATTTTGGATGTAGAATAACCAAACAAAATATGGTTAAAATCGGTGTCCCGTCGACCAGTAACAACTAAATTATAGCAACTATACTTCTTTGCAGAACTGGGCATGCCACAAACTATGTTTTATCTCGTTCTTGTGGGTAGGGTTCAATTTCATTCTAAAATAAATTTGGCCGATTTTGATATAGGTTCACATATATCTATTACGATCGTGAGGCGTCATAAACACACTTTAAAAAAATGTACGCTGATTCTGCTCAAAGCTTTGGAACAAAGAAAATTGATTTTTCGATTTATGTTTTCGAGTGGTGACTAATGGTAACTTCTCCGTATATCAAATTCAAGCCAGATTTAATTAATTAATTACAGTTGTGAATTTCAGAAAAAAACCAATACCAGATTTATACTTTTAGATATTCTTTTAAAAAGTACCAGTCATTTATAGATCAATTTTTGCCCTTGAATAATTTAAATTTATTACATATATAAATTAATTAAATGGCCATGACTATCAAAGAGGCATTATATATGTTTAATTTACACAAAAATTTATTTTTATTATTAAAAGGACGTCTAATTTAAAGGAGGCAAGAAACGATTCTATAGTCAGCCTCAAATTTGTTTTTATACGAATAAAATGAACCTACAAAAGCAATCTTCAAAATTGTAAACATCGTTCCATTGTGTCTAATGCGAATTCATCAATCAAAACAGAAATTTCATTTAGTCTTAAAGAAATAATACTGAAAGTGATTAATACTAAAGATATAGTTACCACTACAAATGTACGTAACAAAGCTATCACTCAAAAAATATTCTACAAACGGTTTGAATCATATATTTTGTAAATTGTTTGCGCAAGTTGATAAAAACTTTTAAATATTTTTATTGATATGGCTGAAATTATGTTAAGTTAATTTAGAAAAAAAATGAATAAATTTACAATAAAAAATAAGTATTTCTCTTGATATTTCTAAAGAAAATGAAAATGAAGTGTTTTTATACTGCTTCATATCCAACTTGTTTCTACCCTATAATGCGTAGGTTTCTTTTGGAAAAAGGGAAAATAGAAACAGTATGTCGTAATCCTATGAAATAATCTGTGAGGATGTTGAACTAGAATTCATTACCAAGTTTTCAAGAAGAATCACTTGATAATTAGAATCATAATGTAAAATAATTATAAATTGAACTTGAAAATGAAATCCGTGGTGTGATGTTTCAGATTGAACGATGGATGGAGAAAAGTTTAATGCAGGAAACAAATAATTTCTCATTTCAGTTTATTTACTTTTGTAATTCGTTGTTTTTTTTCCTTATTTATTATAGTAGCCGATCCTGATTCAATCCATGAAGATGGAATTTGGTCAATGATGCTATATGTCAAACATTTGAATCAAATTTATGGTTTTACAGTATTATACACATATTAATATATTTATCATCAGAAGAAGTAGTCCACAAATTAAGGGACTACACTTTCATCTCCCAAGTTTGCATTTCAGCTATAAATGTTTACTTATTTTCTGTACTAACAGACATGGATTGATTCTTGATGGATTTATCGAACCCTCCTAGGCACACCTAACAACAAAAAAGTGGGGATCTGGCCCTTCAATGGGTTGAGTACAATGCTGACTAAACGAACTCCTCGTATAACCGTTGGACAAGAATCACTATTCTATTACCGAATGCTGAACGCAAGACCCTTTTTAGGTACAGGCCTGTCAAAAAATGATAAATATATCAAAAGGTTTGGCTCGTAAATAATTGTGAATGTTTCTACTTGGAACTACAATTCGAACGAAATTTACGAAGAGATAACTTATAAATAAAGAGATAACTTAAAACTGATATAATTGGCAAAAATAAGACCGTCCTACTTTTTACGCGATACTGAGACCATGTTAGCTAAAACAATGTTTTACAAAACTGACCATATATCCGCCTGATTCTAAAGCAGCTGTAGTATCATTAGAAAAACCAGTAAAATTAGCTTTTCGTAAAATTGGTAATAATTAAATCATAATTCAAGACATTAATTTCTTCTCATTCGTTATTTTATATTATTCATATATTCTTGTCTTAATAATAAAGTTTTACTAAAGATTCGCATTGATTACTTTCCGAAATATTATTTGATGCCGAAAATGTAAATCAGCTATGACTTGTTCAATGATAATTAAATAATTTAAAGTACTTTCATAGCACACATCAATATATCTGATTGCGTATATAAATAGATAAGAACGCACATGTGTATATTAACTCACACATACAAATAAATAATTGTATTAGTCAAAACTAAGTAATTTTACTTTGAGTCGTATATATATATATTTTACTAAAACTACTTTATCTGCGGCAAATAAATACAATAAATAAAAGAAAGAAAGACATTTAAAAGTGCTTGAATTTCCTGATAGTATAGTAATATAGTAAAAACTATTTATTGGAAGCCGAAGTTTCGACCCTTGTTGCAGGCCTTCTATCAGGACTACAAAGTACAAGATACAAAGATGGTGAAACTATTTTATATGTATAAAATGAAATAAAAATTAACAGACAAGGGGAATACAGGGTGTGTCCGTCACCGAGTTTGATCAAAATTATTTGGGTGATTCTAGATTGAAAAGAAGTCGACACGTGTCTAGGAGCTGAGAAAATAAAAAATTTTAGAGTATATTAAAGGGAAAGTATAAACATTAAAAAAAAAAAATTAACTTTTGGTTAAATAAATATAAAAAAGTGTTTAAATTATTAAATAAACTAGCCTTAATGATTATCTCACCCCCAAAATGATGGCAGATTTTGATTCAACACACCAAAACACTTTAATGTTGAAAAATTCATCGAAAATAAAAAGGTACAGCTTCGAGAGTGCTTACAATTTTTAAAGCCTCAACATTTTGTTCCGATTTTAAGCTCAGTATCTTGTCTTCAGTGTATCTGACTTCGACGTTCTTGGACTCGCTGGAAAGAGGGGAGTTTCTTCTTTCCATAAATATAAACAACTAATGCATACGGTCTGTGTAAAAAAATGTGGTTACCAAATAAAAAGAAAATTAAGGTTAGCATTATCGTAGTCAAATAAAAAAAGTAGTATTAATTATTACGGTGACAAATTTAAAAAAAAAATTAATGAGTGTTCTGATTGGTCTATTGAATTATATGTAATGAAAACAGTATTATTAGAGGGTGAAAATACATTTTTTTACTTCGATAATGTTTATACCGATGATGCAAAAGTTATAATATGTACATGATTAATAATCCAGCCTTGTTCGGACTGTCATAGTAAATTGGAATTTAATTTGAATATATAAGGCCATGTTTAAAGTGTTTTAAGTAACATAAAAACATTATTCATGATCCTGAAATAGTAAATTTTATAGTGATCCAATTTTTAAAATGAAATAATTGAATTTTAGAGCGATCTGAAGGGTCTATTGAATAATGTGTAATGAAAACAGAATACTTCCTACTTTGTGAAGAAGTTTTAAACTTCTATTAATAGAAGTTTTGTATGCAAAATTGACGTCAGATGTGGTTTTACCACTTTGAAAAGCCACTATATTCAAATTTTCGAATCTAAAAATAAAAATTTGTTGACTATAAATTTTGCTACCCTTCAAAGTTTACTAAAGATTTAAAAAATAACCAATAAATCAGGAACCCTTTGAAAGATTCAAACCAAACTTGGGGTATCGGTAAAAGTTCTTAAACTGCGCGATTAGCTTTAATCGTGGCGTCCCTACGTATTTTAGAACCAACATTATCCGCAAATAACCTTAATTTTGTTCTTATTTGGTAATCACACTTTTGTACACAGACATTCTAAGATAATACATTAGTTGTTTATATGTTCGGAAAGAAGATATTCCCCTCTTTCTAACGAATCCAAGAATGTCCGGACCGAATACACTGAAGACGAGAGATACAGAGCTTCAAATCGAAACATTATAAATTTTATTTTTGTTTTAAATGATTTTTTCAACGTTGAGATTTTTTGGTGTGCTGAATCAAAATTTGCCATCATTTTTGATATGGGAAAATCCGTAAGGCTAGTTTACATAATAATTTAAACATTTTTTTATAATTAGAATTTGCCATCATTTTTAGTGTGGAAAAATCTGTAACGCTAGTTTACTTAATAATTTAATCACTTTTTTATATTTATTTAACCAAAATCAATTATTTTTTTATGTTTATATTTTTCCTTTAATGTACTCTAAAAAAGAAACTGTATTGCTGGAAAACCATCTCGAGATATAAAATAAAGAAGTTTCAGGGTGTTTTATTTATTTCTCAGCTTCTAGAGCCCATTGGACGAAACGGTTGGTATCAACTTTTAGACGGACATACCGTGCACTCCACTTTTGGTTAAAATAACAGAATTTATAAGAAAATTGAAAAATTAAAGCAATAATATTTGATACTGTGATAAATTATAAACTAATAAAACATTATACTGATAAATTAATAAATCATAAATAATAAAAGTAATAACAAACATAATAGTAATAAAATATTACAAGATAAATAAAGAGATAATGAAGAAGTATCAAAAAATTGTGACGTTATTGATATCATAACATTCTTCATTCTTATCATTTTCATTAATCATTCTTTTATAATTCTTTATTATCTCTTTATTTACCTTGTATTACTATATTTTTATTAATTTTATTATTTATCATTTATTAATATATCAAAATATTTTTTATTGATATATAATTTATTAATGTATCACTTATTTTATTTTCCATTTCAACTTTTTTATTATTTATATTTTCCTATGTTCATATTTATGTAATTTATAATTTATGACAATTTTTACTTCTACAATAGTTTCATCTTCTTTGGATCGAGTTCTTGGTAGACCTCTAATGTGGGTAAAAACGCCGTTTTTCATTGAATAGTTTTTACTATTTTTGAATTTTTTTTTGACGTCATCTGGACCATCTTATGCTTGTTTATCTATAAGATATTTAACATTTAAAAACTACTTTAGGATATCAACATAAATATTCGAATAGAATAGTTTATTTAGTTAAAATATAACAATTCGGCCCGACCAGGCGGTGACATCTATCGGCGGTGCCAAGAATATCACATAAACAACTACACAACTAATAAAATACAGTATTTTTGGTTTTTTAAACAATGTAAATTAGTCGGATGTTTTTGAGACTGCAATGTGAATAATATTTATACAATTTGAAAGTTAATACCGAAATTAAGGTGTTATATATACATTATAACTGATAATAATTTTACATAACTATTTATTACGGAACATACTTAAATGACTATTAGAAAAGAATAGACATTAAAAGCAATATATAAATAATAAGGCACTATTAATGTATTTTCGAATAACATAAATACATAGAAAAAAAATAAAACAATAAAATAAAAAGTTAAAAAATAAAACAATAAACAATAAAAAATTCAGTTGATAAATATTACATTTTTTAAGTTTTTTAATCAAGTAACAATAATCAAGGAATCATTAAAATACTCAACTAATTTACTAGATTATGGGTGTGATTCAGAGCTTTAATGTGTAAATTAGAATTGAGTGGGTACAGACCATGTTTTACTTATATTCATACAAATATCATGTACATAAATACTTATAGTTTGGTTATATGATCAGTAAGGATTATGTAGAGGTATTTATCGGATCATGGAAATTGATGGCACTTTCATTTTACTTGACGACTAATTGTCACTTTCCTTGGAAATGTCAAGTGGATTTCATCTTAAATATATTCGCTTTTATCTTTGTGAATCTCGTGAATTAGCTATCCACTGGTGGATTAATGGTTTCATGGATTAATGCGCGTATCCTTTTTCATATGATCAGAAACGAAACACATAATCGAAAATGATTTCAACAAAATGCTCAAGATTCTTAGAGCAGGTTTCTCCTGTTCTCCAACAGCACCGAAGATCATCAGCTTTCCTTATTCTTTCCCCAGTTGGGTGTTTTAGTTTGGGCCATAAATTCTTGGTTTGAGTATAATTTCGTATATACGCCATAAAAATAAGTATCGATTTAATGAGTTTTATCTACACATATACCAATTTAGACGGTTATTTACAAACGGAGGATAAAGATGTATGAAGGAAATAATTAAAAATTTTCCTTGTCAATGTTAGCCCTCGAGATTTTCATGGATGATTAATCAAGATCATATATAGATTACTAATTTTTATTTCAGAGTAAATAGATTTAGCTTATAATTTTTGCGGCTTCATCAACGGTTTCTGAATGCATCTACCTAGGCCTACGTATTCGGTTCAATAATCTAAAAATACGAAAAAAAAAAGCGGATTGCGTGGCCGGAACACCGGGCGATGCCATCATGTCCTTGCCATATCACAATGCTCTCTCCATATCCTTTATAACTCTCCTCGCATGATATCACATGCCATATGATCGGGGTATGTCATATCATAATAGCTAACAGCTCTACGTTAGTTGACAACTGAAAACTCTTCGCGGAAGCGAATCTTTAAAGCAAAGTAACTAAAAATATAATAATAATATAAATTCTTGAATAATACTGAATTTATTTGTAGTATAAGTGCACGTTTATCATCCTCTTTGGTTAATCAAGAGGGCATTCGTCTTATTAAATGGAGATGCGGAGACTACTAAATTAAATTCCCAATGAATGGTGGTAAAAAATAATGTGTCTAAATATATATACGTTTAAATATGTAGAGAAGTTTAAGAGTCTGGGTTATACTCTATCTAAACGAAACGAAATCCATGGGACATATAAATAGTGGGTTAATAAAGGCCCGAAATGCTTATTTCTATGTCGCTAAATTATCGAGTTCGCTACTACCAATAAATTTGCAAACCTGAACTTACACAGATTCCTACTCTTTCACCTGTTTTATTTATATATATATATATATATATATATATATATATATATATATATATATATATATATATATATATATATATATATATATATAGCATTTCCACGTCAATTGTAACCTTTTCCAAATCAATTGTCACCTTTTCCATTTCAATTGTAACTTTTTCCATTTCAAATGTTACCTTTTCCATTTCAATTGTAACCCTTTCCAAATCAATTGTCACCTTTTCCAATTCAATTGTTACCTTTTCCATTTCAAATGTAACTTTTTCCATTTCAATTGTAACCCAATCGGACATGAAATAATTCAATATTATTCATTTTATTATTGAAAAATAATTATTTTAATTACATTAATGACTTATGAAATAATTTCGGCATATTCTTTCGACCTTTATTTCGTTTATTAGATAAATGATATTAAGCGCTAATTTCAAGTAGGTAGTTTAAATTTGTTAAATAAAATTGTCGTTTATTTATTTTTAAATATTTATTATTTTTTATTTATTTAGTGGGGGGAGGGGGAATTTCATCGATTTGGTGATCGTTCATAAGGTTTTCGAAGTTGCTAATGTCAAATTTACTACCGAAATTTTATTCGGTCATGAGTATTTCTACTTAATCATTAGTTTTCAAAATTCTTCGGTATTGGCATCGTTTACTATGTTTTCAAGGGCGCTATTTCCGAATTCACTATCGGATTTCCGATCGCGCATGCGCATTTCGCTTTTACGTTGCTATTGGAGATTTCTATGATTAAGGGATCGTTTATTAGGTTTTTGAGAGTTCTGATTCCATTTTTTTTAGTTAGATTTTGGATCGCGCATGCGCGTTTTGCATTTCCGTTGGTATTGAAGATTTCTATAGTAAAGGGATCGTTTATTAGGTTATCGAGAGTTCTGATTACATTTTTTTAGTTGGATTTTAGATCGCACATGCGCGTTTGGCATATCCGTTACTGTTGGAGTTTTCTATGATATAGGGATCGCTGCTAAGGTTTTCAAGGGTTCTGATTCCATATTTTTAATTGGATTTTTAATCGCGCATGCGCATTGTTCATTTCCGTTACAGTTGGAGTTTGTTTATGATAAAGTTTATCATTTATATATATTATTTATAGTTGACAGTTAGTTAGGTTTTGGAAGGTTCTTATCGAGAATGTGCATTTCAAATTACTATTAATGTTGACATTTCTTTGGTACCAGTATCGTTTATGACGTTATCAATCATCATATTTTCGAATTAAAAATCGGATTTTTGATGCCGCCTGCGCATTGCGATTGCCTGTTCTTAATTAACTTTTCTTCGTTTATAAGAACCGTTTATTAGATTTTCAAAGTTTCTGAATGATTTTTTGGAATTTGATATTTCAATGAACATCCTCATTTCGGATAACCGTTATCATTGACCTTTTTTCGGTAAAGATATTGTTTATTAGGTTTTATAGGACGATATCCTAAAAAAAATGTCAAATATAATTGTATTTGAAATGCACATGCTCAATAAAAATAAAATTTGAATAAATTAATCAGAACCCGCGAAAACCTAATTAACGATTTGTGTAACAATGATAATATCGCTAGTATCAGAATATGGAAAAGCGCTGGCGCAATCACAATTTCCAATAACAATATCGAATGAGAACCCTAAAAACCCAATAATCGATATCCGTACCAATGAAATGTAAACTGTAATAATAATTCGAAATGCGCCTGCTCAATACAAAATTCATTTAAAATAACGTAATCAGACTCTTCGAAAACCTTATGAACGATCACTATATCATAGAAAACTCCAACAATAACGGAAATGAAAAATGCGCATGCGCGATTAAAAATCCAATTAAAAATATGGAATCAGAACCCTCAATAACCTTATATACGATACCTTTATCATAAAAAAACTCCAACAGTAACGGAAAAGAAAAATGCGCATGCGCGATTAAAAATCCAATTAAAAATATGGAATCAGAACCCTCGATAATCTTATAAACGATACCTTTATCATAAAAAACTCAAACAGTAATGGAAATGCAAAATGCGCATGCGCGATTAAAAATCCAATTAAAAATATGGAATCAAAACCCTTGAAAACCTTATTAGCGACCTCTATATCATAGAAAACTCCAACAGTAACGGGTATGCCAAACGCGCATGCGCGATCTAAACTCCAACTAAAAAAATGGAATCAGAACCCTCAAAAACCTAATAAACGATCGCTTTATCATAGAAATCTCCAATAGCAGCGTAAAAGCGAAATGCGCATGCGCGATAGGAAATCCGATAGTGAATTCGGAAATAGCGCCCTTGAAAACATAGTAAACGATGCCAATACCGAAGAATTTTGAAAACTAATGATCAAGTAGAAATACTCATGGCCGAATAAAATTTCGGTAGTAAATTTGACATTAACAACTTCGAAAACCTTATGTACGATCACCAAATCGATGAAATTCCCCCTCCCCCCACTAAATTAATAAAAAATAATAAATATTTAAAAATAAATAAACGACAATTTTATTTAAAAAATTTAAATTACCTATTTGAAATTAGCGCTTAATATCAATTATTTAATAAACGAAATAAAGGTCGAATGAATATGCCGAAATTATTTCAAAAGTCATTAATGTAATTAAAATAATTATTTTTCAATAATAAAATGAATAATATTGAATTATTTCATGTCCGGTTGGGTTACAATTGAAATGGAAAAAGTTACATTTGAAATGGAAAAGGTTACAATTGAATTGGAAAAGGTTACAATTGAATTGGAAAAGGTGACAATTGATTTGGAAAGGGTTACAATTGAAATGGAAAAGGTAACATTTGAAATGGAAAAAGTTACAATTGAAATGGAAAAGGTGACAATTGATTTGGAAAAGGTTACAATTGACGTGGAAATGCTATATATATATATATATATATATTAATTAATATTAAGAGAATGACAAGAGCTTAAGATTTTCGAAAATAAAATATTTCGTCATATATTTGCCCCGAAGAAAGATGGATACACTACGCGGAATTGCGTGACCTGCACACGGTATTTGTAATTGAAGTAATGGAATCATGGCGACTGAAACGGGCTTGTAAAATTGTTGTGACTGATAAGAAACTAATATATAAAAATACTGTCAGTGCTGAACTGACGTGAAAATGCACAAGGAGTAGACGGACGTAGACAGACGTTGGGATTCAGTAGAAGGAGACATGTAGACAAAGATTGTTGGTAGTGTCGTTATCGAGCCTCTGCGTTCGTTAAGCACTATAGTTATTATTATTATTATGGAATGGGATAAAAAGATTGGAAGAGTTGAGACATGAATTGCGGGAGAGAATTTCAGATTTGAGTTGAAGAAGTTGGAAGTTATGTGAGAAATAGGATTGGATAACAAGAAGGAAGCGATGAAGTTCTCGCGTCGGTGGTTATGAAAAAAACAGTCCAACTAGACATCTTCAAAATCTGTATTTCTATTAATGAGATGGCTCAAATTTTCAAAAAAATATTGTAACGTTCTAAAAATAATACTAACTATGGAGAGAATAGAGGTCCTTCAAAGGTCCTTATTTCAAAAATAGGCAGTTTTAATATTGGCACAGGCTTCGATAGATCCTGCCCAGTTATTAAACCCAAAAGGATTATATTAACATGTAGAGAGATCAGATAAGACAAAATTATAATATTTTTCAGTGCTATTTTAATATTCGTCTAATTTTTCCCGTGTAAGAGAATGTACTAGAAAAACAATGAGGTAACTGTAACATATTAGAGAGGGAGGGAGGGTTACGCCAGGAAAAGCCAATTTTAATAATCTCTAGTAAGTAGTATCTTAGGAAGTAGTAGCAGCGTTATTGAAGGAAGGGCTTGAACGTTCAACCAAGCCATAGAAAGAAAATGGAGCTCTTAAAGGAAAAAATATGCACATACACATGAGTGGCGGGGAAAGACAGCCTCCTTCCCTTTAAGAAGTTCAATAGTCACGTATTAAAAATTAAAGCAGCTCGCTAAGATGACCCCTTTAAGATCAAAACGTAAATTCGTGGTATAATGGTACTGAATTAAAATATATAATAATTCAAATTAAAGTTTTAAAGGCATTAATTTCTTGACGTTTATTCTTAATTTGACTATTTGTAGGCAATGAATGGCAAGCCGTGATTTGTATGTACTGGGCTAATGAATGATCGGAAAGCGAAAATCACTGTTTCAAAGTGGCGCATTCCCACGACCGCTCGCTACTATTTCTTAGGGCCGACACGAACAAGGGACGCAGGTTGTTGAGTTTTGCTGTTTCGAATATTGTTAACAGCCTTTATTCCCTTCCGCGACAGGTTTATATAATAGCTAATTAAGTATATATAGACTAAATTAGGCTTCCTTCGTTTAACCTTTTTATTTTTTAGTGCACACCGCCATCTTTTTATGAAAATCGTTTCGGGACTATGATATCCTATCTTTAGACTTTTTATTGTAAAAAATATTTTTATTACGTAATCAACATTACATTCTAAATTAATATCACAGCCAACATTTGTCCAATTGTCCTTATCCTGGCAATAATTCTTTATAATATGGAACACAGCACAATAATTAATATAAAAATTTTATAAAAAAAAAAAAAAGAAATATATCTAAAAATTTAATAGAATTGATTGAGAAATAAATACATTTTTTATAGTCTGAGGATGAGATTTTAGTCACAAAACCTTAATCATGAAAAGATAACGATTTAATAATGTATAATAAAAGAATATGCAAGTTTAACAAGGGGAACTTAATCTGCCTATAAAACAAAAGCTGACATCCTAAATAATAAAAAAAAACCACATTTACACACTATTGGCAGTCGAGTGTCTAGGCGGTGATGAGGGGGGAGGGCGTGGAAGTGGAGATTAAAAAAAAAAATACATAATTGAAATTGGAAATTTATATCAAACATTATTTTTGTGATTTGTCATGATTTGTATCACGTTTTATCATCTTAATATGATCTCATAATGCATAATCTTACGATGTAAGATGCTACTCTTATTTGTAATATAAACTTCTAATGCCTAATGCCCTCCATGACAGGACAAACGTCCAGATGGCGAGCAGGCGACATCTCCTCTACATGTTACAAGGGACATAAGGGGCTTTCAACGACTAAAATTCTATGGAGATGCTGTTGGAGGTAGTCATGCACCGTAATTTATTTTATTTTATTTGTTATTCCCCCTACCTGGCCATTTCCGGCATACGGGGTTTCAGCAGCAGTGGGGTGTTACGTATGGGATGTACGTATGCCACTACCGCCAACAAAACTCTGACTTAATCTTTAATTATGGGAACAATATTTGGGTATTCTATGGTGCAGCCCGGTGCGCGGCTACACACCGTTTACTGATGGGTCTGCACCTTTGTGTCCTTCCTTTCTGATTAGTGTAGTCAGGGCTGATTTTGACTTCCCATTCTGATTCTCCTCTCTGCACTGCCCAGAGCCGCCATTAGACTTCAGCTTCTTCCTGCGGTTCCTCCTCAGGCTGCCTCAGCGGCGGCAGCCCCCTTTTCTTCGGATGGACGGCCCCTACCAAGAGTGAAATGTGTTGGACCCACGACCTCTCTCCATCTTCCTATGTATTCCATGAAGAAGGGGTAATTTTCCTCCTCTACCAACCTCGGACAATCGGCCTCGTCGAAGGCTTCATCGGTTTCATCGGTTTTCCTGGATGGCCAGGCTCGATGTCCATCCATGGCGGCGCAGGATATTACTGCGTGCTCGGCTGTATCAGGCACACCGCAAGTGGGGCACCTGGGATCGATGTTCTTGCCATGCTTCCGCAGCTTCTCCCGGAAACCCCCATGGCCTGTCAGAATCTGTGAGGACCAGTAATCGGGAGGGACCCACTTCGCCACTAGCCTTGAGTAGGCGGTAGGAAAGAACTTCTTAAGGGTTGCACCCTTTTCAAAAGTTAGGGATTGATCCTTCTATACCATCATGCGGATGTCAACTTTTCAAAAGTGAACCACCGTCTGTTCCACTCCTCCAGTGAATCCTCCCTCAACACCTTCTTCCACCTACCAGGCTCCTCACCTATCCTCTGCTGCAGTCCCTTCGGAATTGCATCAAGCCCTTGCCTCTTAACATCCAATTTGATGGTGTCCTCTCGCAGGATGAGATCCAAGGGCATCTCTCTGGCCAATACCTGCACCGCCTCGTGCGACACGGTTTTGTGTGCCTTGGTGACCCTCAGCAGTGCCAGTCTCTGGATGGTCGCCAGCTTCTTCTTCTGCGTTTGTGTGAGATAACGGAGATGACTACAGGCAGGAGATGCATACCTCAGCATGCCCAGCATGACTCCCTTATAGATGGTTCTAGTAGCCGGGTACCTCAGGCCCCAGAATGCACCTCCTATTCTTGATAGTCCATTCAGGGAGCAGGTCACCCTATCTCGGAGGTATCCGAGGTGTGGGGTGACGTCGAATCACTTCTTGAATTTCACCCCAAAGTATGTCACCTCGTCACCGAGGCGGACCCGTTCTTTTCCTCTTCCCTCTATCTCACAAGAAGAGACTTAGCCAGCTCCTTCTGGCTTTTCATTGTTTGGCATCTCAATACCATATTGGTCAGCAAGGTCTCAAGATCCCCGTAGGTTTCTCTTAACGCTTTCTTAACGGGTTCGATGAGAGCCCATATCCTGTGCGGAAATATTGACCTGATGTTCCTTGCTTCCTCCACGACATCTTCAGGGGTCATCAATCCATTAATGGACTCAGAACTAGTCTCGTCGTCCTGTACTCTCTTGGCATCGGGAACCCCTTCATGGGGGGAAAGTTTCCTCTTCCCCTCATCTGTGGGCTTTTCTGTTGAACCCAGTTTGAAAGGGGCTCTTTGCTTCCACTCGGATCATTCACTTCTCCGGCGGAGGACCTTAGTCCGAAGCAATCCTGGTCTAAGGTCTCCGCGAATCTGCTTTCCCTCCTTCCGGTGGGGTCTGCGAGCCCCCATGCGCCGTAATTATCCTGAAGCAGGCAACTGATTGTCCCCTAGGCAACGACATCGGTATGTAGCCTTCTTGACTTAAAAGAAGCTCCCATTACTTCCCCTCAGCTAATCTTGAATAGTAATCTTTTAGATTTTCCACTATTTTTCCTCTTGCTGTTTATTTAGCAGAATGATAGTGAAGAGAAATTGATGGTTGGGGCGATTTGGAACCCAGCTTGGCCAATCTGTCGGCCTATTCCCCAAGAAGCATGACTTGGAACCCATTGAAATTCAATTGTAGCTTCCTTGTTTTTTAAATCATTAATTAGCCTCCTGCAATCACTAACCTCCGCATTATCTTCACCCGTTGACCCCAACGAGAATAGCGCAACCTGCGAATCTACAAAGATGAAAAAAATTTTGTCTTCTCTTGAAGTGAGCTTTTCCAGAGCCAGCCTGATAGCTGTAATCTCTCGATCATAACTTTTTGTAATCTTCCCCGCAGATTCAGCCACTTCAAACTCCCTACAGTACACTCCCTCAATAGAATCGTTTGTTGTCCCTACTGCTGATCCATCAGTGTAAATATGGAGCCATGACGCTTCTGGATATTTTTCAGCAATAGTTTCCAAGGCTAGAGCCCTAAGGATTTCGGGAGGTATAGTCTTCATATCTACAGCTTGTAGGAGTTGTATGTGGACTGGAGCGTGTACTACAGGTTCAGGTCTTCCGGGTGGAAGGACTGGCTTTCGGTTGGCGACAGTTTGTTTTGTACCACGGTGATGAAAATGATCTGTGTTTTTAGACGGCATACAACAGGAGTATATTTTTCCAATACTTCGCATCCAAGCGCTGGAGGCGTTTATACATGTTAATAGCTAACTGCTCTCTTCCATCCCACAATGGTTCTACTTTCGCCTGTAATTCTAGGGCGGGCGGGAATAGGAGTTGACTTGGGAGCTACAGTGATGATTGCATAAGTGCACATATTTGGATTTATTTCAAATCAATTTTGTTGGGACAGCGGTCATCTATGAGAATTTGAAGTAAAAATGAAGCAAATAGTATAGTCCCGATAGATGGCAGCTCTCCCAACAAAATAGATTTGAAATAAATGTATGCACTTGCCTCGCGTATCCACTTACTCCGAATTAACTTATATCAAAAAGATACAACGACGAACTAAAAAATTCAAATCCTGTCTTTGTGGGAATTATTTCCACCTATCACCTATTTTTTTTTCATATGTCTCCTCTACTATTAAGGATCACTCCAAATTGAACATGGAACACTGAATTGGAATAGCTGGTGTACTTGGAGTTAAGACGATTTCAATGGCACCACTGAAGATCACTCCATTGTTCCATTTTACCAACAGGTAGTGATTTATGCTCATGTAAACATACATTAATGGGGTTATAAATAATGGCTCTACAATAGCGAAAACATTAAAAAATTTAATCTTGAGGGTCTCACCAAAAAATGTAAAAAATAGTGGACATTGTATGCATATTAGAGATTATAAATCTACTAAAAATGTTTATTTATTTTTAATTATTGAAAGTATTTTCTAGCATAATTATTAGTAAAAAAATAAACAAAATTATAAGCTATTCATATCAATATTTTTTAAAAATATTTTATTCAATCAATATCGTAAATGTTAACAACACCGTATTTACTGACAAACAATTTTTATTAATATTAGTATAGCACATCCTAAAAAATGTGTGAAAAACTGCAGTTCATTGTTCCACTCCATCCGTTTTCCACACTCACGAATGGTTGGATTTTGATATAACGCGGTGGAATTTGGGGCCAATGGAATTCCAGCTGCCCTCCTCTACTCCAACCACTCCACATAGGGTTTCACACTCATGGCTGTTCCATGTTCCATTCGGTGTGGAGTTATTGGATTGGAGTGATCGTCAGTGACCCCCTTTAGGGCTGGCGTAATGGAGTGAAAAGTTGGAGTAAGAGAATTGGACCGCCCCGGACGCAAAAAGACCTTGGCACGCCTCTGCCTTTTGGTTTATGTATATAAATCTTTTGGCTTAATATAAATCTTTGGTTTAATATAAAACTTTTGGTTGATTAGATGGTAAGATAGACAACAAAAATATCGGATAAACTGCCGGTATATAAATAATTTTAATAATCTTTGCTATCATTAATAATAAAACTGTCAAGTAAGATTTAAAACAAATCGAAAAAGTTCATCCTATGGCTGAACATTTACAAATGAGTTCTATCATAAATGGATTGGTCATCAAAAAACATATTTTACCTCTCAATTTACGACAAATTCTGATAATTGTTTGTATAACAGCGGCGTCTTATTCTTGCACATTTTTCATTTTGTTATTACAATTTTATTATTTATTTTCTATAACTATGTCCCAAAAATTTTTTGATAGCTTAATTTAACTTTTGAAACATGCACTAAGATGATATATTGATATTATAAACTTCAGTAACTTCATAATATCAATGTATAATGCTAATACATGTGACAAAAGCTAGGTGGTTTTAGGCAACCTGTAGAAGCTTGGAAACATGGGAATCAAAATTAGTAATGATGACAGGTTTGATTCCGAAATAAACCAGGGTATAAGGAAAGCAACAAATTTGTATTACCAACTCAATGTCATAATCGGAAAAAGGGAAGTGGAGATGAAGGTAACTGAATATAAACAAGTCTTTATCCCTACACTGACCTATGCAGCTGAAATTAAAGAGCCGTATACAAGTCTCAGAGATAAAATTCCAGAGGAAAGCTATCAGTAAGACAAGATCTGACCAAATGAGAAATCAAAGAACAAGAGAAGAGATAGGGCAGGAACTGCTGACGGAAAGCATTCATAGGAGAAAATTAATGTGGTTCGATCATGTACAAAGAATGCCGATCAATAGAATACCAAAAAAGTATGGCAAGCTAAAACAGAGGGCAAGCGACGAAGAGGATGACCGAGAGATAAGTGGGAGGACCTTATATCAGATCTGCCAAGGAATAGAGGACTCACTCTGAGTGAGGTTAAGAAGTTGGCTACAGATAGTGAAGTGTTTAGGAAATGGATACAGGCTGCCCAGACACTGTAAGCTATAAGAGTTGGATAAAGAAGAGGAAGAAGAAGTAAATTCAAATGTAGTTTAAATATTTAATTTCATTTAGTGAATAATTTCCATAGGCGCCAGCACCGACGAGGCATGGCATTACCTGTCCCTCTCCCCCAATATTTCATAGTCATTTAATTAAAAATAACTTACTTTTACTGTTGTATATGTTTACATCCCAGTTTTTCGGTCCAGTTTGATTTGTACGTGTTATATAATGCTACAATTGACAGTGCTACTCCTTTATGTATGACGTTCTATGCCACTCCCCCATCCTATGTTATCATGTTACTCTAGCCTTCGCCCCCTCCCCCAATATTTCCCAAATGCCGGCGCTTATGCATATTTCTTTTATTGGATCGAAAAATGGCAGTAGTGTGAGGCAATTTTGCAACTATATCATGGCGCAGTCAATAATTATTGAAATTAAACACTGATTTAGCGAAGTCAAAGCTAAACATTGCTGCAAAACCTTTTAAATAACTTTCTTTTTTTTATTTAAAAAAAAATATTTCGTCCAATATTTTCGAGGCAAGTTATTTTTAAACATACGTGCATTCCGTTTTTGGCTATTTAAATACATTTTAAAAATGAATTGAATGGTGAATAAAGTCATAATAAAAACAAATTTAGACATCGTTACAACATATTCGACGTATCAACTTTATAAAAAAAACTAATAAAATGCGTCCGTCCTTCGTCTGTGAATTTTTTCGAGCCTACTGATATTTTTTTTAATTTGGGACCAAAGTCATTGGTCACTCCAGGATGATCCTGGGATCTATACATTACCATCCGGCATTTCGTTTTAGAACGGGGGCCAATTAGAGGTTTCATACACCCATATCTCCGTAATTTATGTAGATAGAGGGAAAATATAAAGTGTTTAGGAATCATTCGCTACATCAATGCAAAAAAAGTTCAAATAATTTTTGAATTTTTTTTATTGTTGTTATGACGAAACAATGTTGTATTGATTGTTAGGGTTATTTGTATGAAAATAATAAACCAGTGTGTAATAATTTACAGCGTTTTTTCTTCTTTATACAAAAAAAAAAACAAAAAACATTCTTTTCCCGTGGACTCTTCATTTATTACTAACCATCTCGCATTGCCACCTAAATTTAGTAACGTTATCTCGCGATTTTAATTAAACTTACTTTACCTAAATGTTAGATGGTACATTGTGTTTTACCCCTTCCATTCTTAAACAATCAGGTAATATTTTTCTAAATTAAATAATAATAATCTAAAAAAAAAAAAAATCTTGAGCAGCAGAGCTCTATCACTAAGGTCGTATTTTCACTGAAATACAAAATCGAAAACATTAAAATGGCGGAGGTGGAAGAAAAAAATGAGATCCCGCAAAAGATACTTCTCTAACACCAACTCAATTCACATACAAATTTTCAACCCTCTAACTCAATTCGGAGGGCTGTAGAGATGCGCAAAATCTTAAAAACTGCGGGAGGGGAGAGAAAAAAGTTGAGACCCTCAAAAGGCACTTTTCTAACATCAGCTCAATTTCCATACAAATTTTGAAGTCTCGATCTCAATTTGGAGGGGCTGTACTACTTAAATATTGAATACTATATTAATACGAATATTGAATACTATACTAATACGAATATTGAATACTATACTAATACAAATATTGAATACTATACTAATACGAATATTGAATAGTACACAAATGCGAATATTGAAAACTACACTAATACGAATATTGAATACAATTGAATATAATCCTGCTTCTTATCCTTGTTAAAGAATAAGGACAGCCTGCTGGAAGGATATGCGATCTGGGACGACAATGTTCCTTTCACATATTTTAAAATTCATTTCTATAACAGAACAGCAGGAGGTATCAAATGCTATGACTCTCACTATCATCTCATTAGGATCACACTAAGATCATAGTGAAACAAGTAAAAGAATTCCAACGGTAATATATGGAGTATAATCACATTACACAAATCTTTTTCTGTAACCATTCCTAGAGACTTCTTCCTTACCGTAATCAGAATTGTTGGATAAGCGCTGAGTGAAGGGTGCTGGAGAAAATGCAAGGTTGCATTGTAAGGACTGTAGTTTTGGACGAGATTTATTAACAAGTAAAGCACTAATGACTTTGAGTCTCCAAAATGGAGAAATTAAAAGAAAATATGTCCACAGAAAGACCAGGTTCATAGGCTCTACTGCCTTACATAATCTTTTAAGAACAGCCAATTCAAAAAGACGAAAATATCTTTAATAAATTTTGGTCTAATTTATTTTAAGAAGCATTTTTATCATTTTTCCTTCAATACTTTATTTCATTTCCTTATTTTTTTCTTATTTTCCTTGCCTTGTTACTCGGGTGTCCGCAGCAATTACTCATCCCTTTCAATTCTGGCGTGATATACCAACTGAATAACTTGTTTTTTCTAATAAAACACTCACTTTTTTTTTTCTATTTTGATGGTGCTCAATCTTCAGACAACATATATTATTAATTATTTTCCGTTTATTTAAATATGAAAAATATTGTTACTAACTTACTGGGACCGCGATGAATAACTTCACCTCGAGAGGAGGGAAAGTTTCTAAAACCTAAATATCATCATAAACTGATTAAGGAACAATAGAAAGTAACTATTGAAAGATGTTTTTAAACGGGGAAAAATGGCCCATAATACTTCTTCAATAGAAAATAGACGTTAACAAATTTTAATTAAAACGTAGTTATTTCGCTTTAAAAATATTATAAATTAAAAAAAAGAACTGCTTAAGTAAGCAGTTTCATTGTAGGATTTATCAGAATCAGGGCCGGAACTAGGATTTTTTCAGGGGGGCAACCATATTTAATAAACCGCCCCTTCTTTCACCTTTTTCCCTCAATAAAATTCAACAACAGGATTTTAGATAATATATTTCTAAATAAATACCATAATCTCATATTTTTAACTCATTTAATTGGCTGAGTTAAGATCAATACAATCAAAAAGGGAAGCAAATCTTTTTATTTTGAACCTCTAAATTCTGCCGCCCGACCAAGTGCCCCCTTTGCCCCCCCCCCCTCCTCACCCAGACTCGGCCCTGTCCAGAATCACTCGTTAGTCTAACGAGAAGATGATTGCACAGTACCTTGAAGTAGTTAAAACAGAAGGCCAACATGAAATTTTAGTTTCAATTGTTTTTTTTAACGGATAAGTTCCTTATAGAATGGATAATTAAAAAATATGATTAAAAAATGTTTTAAAGAGTAGAAACTGTGTAGAGACCTTGAAGACGGGAATAAAATCACGAAACTTTGTATTGGATAAAATATAATTCAAAATTCGAAAGCCTATACTGCCTCTCATATTTGGTATTGTAAAATAGAGATATTAATACAACATTTAATTGGGAGGGGCAGCATCTTAAATTTCCACAACAATTTTGACTGGATTTCCTAACAATTATTTTCTTCATTGCATTGATAAAATCCCAATATCTTAACCTAAAATGTATCTATTAGTGTTGGTTTTCAATTTCAACAACTCTTTGAGTAAAATGTTATACCATAATTTTCGCAGTAGGCTCTCAAATCACAAAGTTCCCAACTTTTTGGGTTTTCAAAATAATGGGGTGGGGGGAGGTGACATCGCCATACCTCTACCACAGCGACGTCCCAGTTGTAATAATAGTGCATTTTAGAAAATTAAAAATGATTTCTATCGCTAATAAATGTAAGATATAGATTTTTTAGTTGACTTTTTTATTCGAATAAAATATAGTGTAAAAAAAATTCCGCCTTATTTTTTTATTCACTCTGGTTAGCCTGTATATTAAAATCAACATAATTATGGTAATCAGCTGCAATTTTATGTTAATTAGGCACTTTTGCCAGTTGGTGGAACTTCGTAATTAAATAAATAAATAAATTAGGTTTAATTGGCACTCTGCATAATATTGTGAATAACTCACTGTGACTGCTATGAGTCATTAGGATGAATTTATATATATATATATATATATATATATATATATATATATATATATATGTATATATGTATATATGCATACAAAAACAGACATGAATCAATTGCTAGGATACATTTGGGAGATTCCAAATACAAAGCTTTAAGTCTCTAAGGTCCGATTTTAAAACTAATTTTCAGATTTTAATCTGAAGTTTAAACCGAACATGTGACTGTTCCACAATTAGGTGTGTAGTAGAGTTTAGTTAAACTGAAGATTTAACTTAATAGATAAGGCAATGTAAAGTTTAAGCTGTGCGTAATGTTTATAATATGTACCTCGTGAGGTTCGTTTTCCGGTTTTAATGTATAATAAAGCAAATAATTGGCAGTAATGGTTCCAGAGCCCCGTCCAGGATCGGGTCAGAATAATCCTGGGGTAGCTCCTGCCTGTCGTAAAAGACGACTAAAAAGGGGCACAGAGTTTGGCCGGCGACCCAACCTGTGTAAAACCAATTGCTAAAAAACATCAACAACGCTTCGGAATCGGACGGACTTACGGTAAACGATCTGGCATGGAACGGACTAAACACTTGATAATTGGCACCTGGAACGTTCGGGGGCTACTAGAAGTGGGAAAGACGCGTGTTTTGGAAAACTGTCTGGAAGAGTATGGAATAGTTGTGGTAGCATTACAGGAAATTAGATGGAGGAAGGAGCCTACTATGGTTGAATTAAGCAAATATATTCTTATCAATAGTGGACATACCAAGAATATTGTCGGCACAGGATTTATGGTTAAAAAACAGCTAAACCAAGCAATACTATGTTATGAAACGATAAATGAAAGGATTTGCTACATTAGGCCGAAAGGGAGATTCTTCAATATGTCTATAATAAGTGTACATGCACCAACAGAAGACAAAACGGATGAAGAAAAGGAAGAATTTCTTGCACAGTTAGAAAGGTTATGTGATAAAATGCCCAAATATGATGTAAAAATCGTCTTAGGAGATTTCAATGGAAAAATTGGAAGAGAGAACTTGGGAAGGTCTGTAGGAAAATATAGTTATCACAAAATAATTAATGACAATGGTTATAGAATAGTAGACTTCGCAACCAGCAAAAATATGAAAATAGTAAGCACCGCATTCCAGCACCACCTTCCACACCTACAAACATGGATATCTCCTGATGGCAAAACCAAAAATCGAATCGATCACGTCATGATCGACAATAAGCATCAAAGTGACATCGAAGATGTGAGGAGCTGCAGAGGGGCAGACGTATGATGATTTCTTGGTAAGGGTGAAATACAAGCAGAAACTGGCAACAAGAACGAGGGGAAAAAATACTAAGAGTAATAGTAAAAAATATAAGACCAGCGCCCTAAAAACGCCCGCAATCCAAAAAGAATATAAAGAAAAAGTGGAGGAACATCTGAGAAACTACCCAATAAAAGAAGAAACCATAGAAAATAGGTGGGATAAAATCAAGTCTGCTATTATAAAGGCTGCGGATGAAACAATTGGAAAGGAAGTGAAAATTAGAAAACAGCAATGGTTTGACCAGGAATGCCAAATCTCCGTAGATGAAAAAAAAAAAGGCTTATTTAAAGATGATACAGAGAAGAACTAGGCAAACCGTGGAAAGTTATAAACAAATGAGAGAAGCGACCAAGAAACTTTGCAGGAACAAGAAGAGGAAAAAAGAAGAGGAGGAGATAAAGGCAATTATTGAGGATTTCGAGGGTAAAAATATCAGAGGCTTCTACAATAAAATGAAATCATTGAGAAGAGGCTTCCAGCCCCGAGTAAGTTTCTGTAAAGACAAGGATGGATCACTCCTGGGAGGACAAAAGGAAATCATGGAAAGGTGGAGAAGCTATTTCAGGGAACTGTTTAACCCCGATCCCGAAGACATCCCAATAGTTAATGAACACGGTAGTATAGAAGTCGATTCAGATCTAGAACCCCCTGGCCCAGAAGAGGTAGAGGAAGTTATTTTAAATTTAAAAAATAACAAAGCACCAGGAATCGATGGTATTACTGCCGAAATGCTTAAATGTGGGGGAGATATATTGATACGCGAGATATATGAGCTTGTCTTGGAAATGTGGGAAAAGGAACAAATACCTGAAGAATGGTATACAGCCATTATAATACCCATACATAAAAAGGGTGACAAACTGGAATGCAGCAACTACCGTGGAATAACACTACTGAGCACTGCCTACAAGGTACTAGCCATTCTACTTTTAAAAAGAGTAATTGTAACGGCAGAAAAAGTAATAGGTGATTATCAGTGTGGATTCCGACCTGGCAGATCGACGGTTGGCCATATCTTCACCATCAGGAACATGTTGGAAAAATGCTATGAATGGAATGTTGACCTGCACCACTTTTTCATAGATTACAGACAGGCATATGACAGCATTAAGAGACAACAGCTTAATGAAAACCTAAGGACTCTATGCTGTCCCCCAAAACTCATAAGGATGATTACAACGACCTTTCAGTAAAGTAGAGGCGTAGTCAAAGTCCAAGGAGAATTGTCCGCTGACTTCGCGATACAAAAAGGAGTGAAATAGGGAGATCCCTTAACCCCAGTGTTGTTTAATATGACGCTAGAAATAATTATTCGGGCAATGCGAACAAGGTCTGACGGTTGCATCTATAACAGAGAGACACAAAACCTCGCGTTTGCTGACGATTTGGTGATAACTGGGACAAAACCAGATGCACTTTCCTAAGCATACAAAAAAAGTGAAGAGGCAGCAAGTAAAATTGGGCTCAAAATAAACAGAAACAAAACTAAGTACATGATTTCATCCAAAAGAAAAACGACTGGTGGATCTCAGATAATAGGAGGATACAGTTTCGAAAAAGTGTCAAAATTCAAATATCTTGGCACAATTGTTAGAGAAGACAATAAAATAGAAGAAGAAATAAAAGCAAGAATCCAAAATGGCAACAAATGCTATTGGTCACTGAAGGAAATTCTTCTAAATCGAGATGTATCCCGAGAGATCAAAGTTAGGTTGTATAAGACCATCCTCCGACCGGTAGTAACGTATGGGAGTGAAGCTTGGACCCTTACGAAGCAAATGAAGAGATTATTGAATACGTGGGAAAGGAAAATCCTAAGAAAAATATATGGCCCAACCAAAGTCGAGAATACATACAGGATTAAAACAAACGCAGAACTCAGAAACCAAGATTTGGTCTCGTGTATCAAAAAGGGGAGGATCAAATGGTTAGGACATGTCCAGCGGATGGATCAGGAAAGACTCCCTAGAAAGATAATGGAGGGACGCCCAAATGGTAAAAGAGAAAGAGGTAGACCCAGGCTGCGGTGGTTGGAAGATGTAGAGGCTGACCTAAGGCTTCTGGGAGTGACGGAGTGGAGAAGAGCTGCAGAGGATCGATCTCAGTGGAGGAGAATTGTTGAGGAGGCCAAGGTCCTTCATGGACCATAGCGCCATCGGGGATAGATAGATAGATAATGGTTCCAGAGGGTAGGAAAATGTCAATATTCACAGTTTATAAGAAAAAAAAATTACTTGATGAAAGCGAATACAGAAAATCATTAATGAAAAAGGAATGTGATTTTAAAATGGACTTATTGCTGAAAGAAAGTAATATGAAAATCAAGATTATGGAAGTTAAGGAAGAAGTTGGTCGGGGGGTGCGGTCAAAGACTAACACACTAATAAGTGTGACTTATTTATTTTGTACCTTATTATTACGACTTATGATTATGCCTTATGACTTATTAGTGTGTTATTCTTTGAACGCACCCCCCCCCCGCCCCTGCCCTGACCAACTTCTTCCTTAATTATATATATACGGTCAGCAACATTTATTCAAAGATTATGGAAGATTTTTTGTTCAGGAAACAATTAAGGAAAAATGAACTTTATCTAAAATTAGAAATATTAAACAAAAGTGAATGAATTAAGTATACATGGACAGAGGATATATAGGACAAAGAATGCATACCAGCTGAGTTGAAAATTAGGTTGATCTACTCTATACATAAAAACGGAGATAACTGATCTGCGAAAATTATAGAGAAATATCGCTTTTAGGAGTTGCTTACAAAATATTCTCCAACATATTGGTTCTTAGGTTAAACGATTTCGCTGAGAATGTCTTGCAGAAATGCCAATGCGGATTCCGCTGTTGAAGAGGAACGATGGATCAGATCTTCGAAATGAGGCAAATAATGGAAAAATGTTGGGAGTATAAAACTGACCTTCATATACTGTTTATAGACTATCGCCGCGCTTTCTTACTTACTTTTATAGGCGTTACAACTAGGGTTGCCTTTTCACGTCAGGGCTGAGCTCCAGAGATCACGGTCAAGACAATCTTCCTCCCAAAGACCCCGGCCCGCCATCTCCTCTACCACTCCGTTACTTCTGGGTCTTCCTCACCTCCGTCTTCCCGGCGGCTGCCAATCAATAACTCGGTTCGGCCATCTCTCGGCAGACATTCGCCTGACATGGCCATACCATCTTAATCTTCGCTGTCCAATCCGCTGATTAACGGACCCGAGGGCCTCCATCCTGTCCCGAACGACGTCATTTCTAATTCTGTCCATTCTTGTCACACGCAGGCATCTTCTCCTAAAATTCATCTCCACTGCTTGAACCTTTGAATAGAGCTGTTTGGACATCGTCCACGTTTCAGCTGCGTATGTAAGGATGGGTTCCACGATGGCCTGATAGATTCTTCTCTTATTCTTGTTTTTTATGTTGTCGTTCCACAAAACCGGCTGGAGCATGCGTACTGCTATCCGAGCCTGTTCCACCTTTCTCCGCACGTCAGTTTCGGAGGATCCAGAGGATTCAAGATAAGATCCCAGGTATTTAAAAATTTCCACCTTTGCACATGTCTCAGTATCGACGAGCAGATCACCGTCGTCCCCAGCGCCTATGGCCATATATTCAGTCTTTCCAAAGTTTATTTTGAACCCCATACATTCATAGCAGTCCCGAAGCGAGCACATCATCATCTCCAGGTATATCTTTCTCCTAGCAAATACAACCTGGTCGTCGGCGAAAAAGAGAGACAGCAGCTGTTCATCGTCGATAAATGGCCCCACACCTCTCCACACCGACCATACCATTCCTTGACAGACACGTGCAGATAAATCGGTCGGCGCCATACTACAGCCCTGTTTCATACCCTTAGTACCCGAAAAGGGCTCCGATAGCCGGTTTCCAAGCTTTACCCGGTATATGTCGTCTCGGTAGTGGCGTCCCACTGCGTCTATTAGGGCCTCGTCGATACCAGGCTCTCTCAGTGCTACCCATAATCTACTTCTTGGGACACTGTCGTATGCCTGCTCTAGATCCACTAACGCTATATGGAGCTCCTGGTTCATCTCCCGGGACTTCTCGATGAGCTGCCGAAGGACGAAGGTGTTATCACTACAGGAGGGCCCCGCTGTGAAACCCGATTGCTCTTCCGGGGTAAGGAATGCGTCTTCTAATTTGTCTCGGAGCAGCCTTCCTATGATTCTGCTCACCGAACTCTGCACACAGATACCTCTGTAGTTCTGGCACACCTTCCTGTCGCCTTTCTTGAAGATTGGTGATATAAAGCCCGTCCGGAGATCCTCAGGTATCCTGTCTCCTCCCAGGACCAGATTGATGATCTTCAGGAGAATGCTCATTGTCTTTTCTCCCCCAGCCTTCAACAGCTCCACCGGGATCCCACCTGGTCCGGGGGCCTTTCCATTTTTTGAGCATTTCAGAGCCCAGGACAATTCCTCCATGGTCACCTTTACTCTTTCTAGGGTACTGGTCATTCTCTCCTCCGCCATAAACTGGGGTCGGCTCTCCCTTTAGGAGATCTTCGAAATGCAACCTCCAAGCTTCGTCACTAATCGGTGAGAGAACATTTCCCTTTCTGGGTGTGCGTAACTTCTTTAGGACACTCCAGGATTCTCTGACCCTATTATATCCTAGTGTGCTATTGATGCGTCGGCAGCACCTCTCCCACGAGGCATTTCTCTCACTGATCACACGGCTCTTTACCTCCTTATTGAGTCTTCTCACCACCTCGTTTGTTCTTGAAAGGTATCTTCGGTACGCTTCTCTCTTCTTGCTCACAAGTTTTGCCACTTCGTCCGGCTTAGGGCGCCTATCCTCTAAGCCCAGAGATTCAGCAGCTGCTGCGTGGATGCACTCCTTCAGGTGCGCGCACTTTTCTGAGGCACTCACTCCCACACTCTCGACGGCTTTCGCTTCCAATCTTCTTTGATATAAGTCTCTGGTGCTTGGGTCCCTAAGTAGGTCCAGCCTATAGTGAGGGATGATGTCTGTCTCTGTCGTTTTTCCGCCTCTTCGCTATCTCTTCCCCGCAGTCCAAGGAAAGTAGATCTTGGCCCTTAACATATGGTGATCGCTCCGTTAGAAAAGGAGACGCAATATCAGCTACGCTATTTAATCTCGCACTACATAGTGTCATTAGGAAACTAAACTCCATAAATTTTGCTATTTTAATTTTCTCGTCTTGGTGAAAAGGGAGTTTATGAGAATAATTACTTCGAAAGAAACTGTTTTTATAAAAATTATCATGATTTGCTAAAACTATCGTGCATATTTTTATTATATATCTATTATAAATATGTACTAAATTTTGTTTTATTATAGGAATAACAATATCGTAAGGACAACATTTGCTTATTTCCTAAATGCATTCTAATATAGAAGGACATAATTTTTAATAAGTGTGAAAACACAGAGTTTTATTCATGAACAATTGAAAAAGCAATTCCAGCAGAACATATTGAGTAAATATTATGATAATCTATCATAATAGATAGAAAGAGGCATTGAATAGATTATGACTTTATCGAATGTAGTGCAGAACTACTGTTGCAACAATAACAGACTTCTATTTTTCATGTGTGCAATCTTGAGCTCCTAAACATTTAGGGAATCGAGCGATGTTATAGAGTCTCTGTTGCACTTTTCTTATTTCACCTACAGAGTTCGAAAAAAAAATGAATTGAGTGGATAAAGAAGCTACAGCCCATGAAACAAAGTGAGCAATCCTACAAGTTGTTGATTTATGAACATGTAGAAAATATTCCACTGTAATAAACATGCTTCTTGTAGCATAAATATCTCAGAGTTAATAATAGCATGATCAAAGGACCCACAGCATCATTTTGAGTCATTGGAGATTTAATCATTGTTTTTATTATTTCTAAAATATAGATAACCTCTTCTTTCCCCAAATGGAATCTACTGTAAAAGTATGCAATCTTACAATTGTACTTATATTTCTACCTCAGTCGTGAAAGTTCAAGTGTCAACTTTTTCTAGAAAGTGAGTTTTGTACAAATCTTCATTCTTGTAATTCCATCCTTCATTTGTTGTTATGCATATATGTATATTTTTTTTATAACTATATATATATATATATATATATATATATATATATATATATATATATATATATATATATATATATATAAGTTAAGTCCTGGAGACCAACAATATTTACGTTAATCCTAAAGAGCTTTTATGTAAACAAACCAAAGCTATATATGTAGGATTACTAAAGGAATAAAGTTAGTTATCATTCTGAGTTCGTTGTGTTCATTACTAAACCTTTTCTTTTTTTTCAACTTTTTCGCTCGATAAACTCTAACTATATATAAACACTATATATAACTATGTGTATATATATATGTGTATATATATATATATATATATACATAGTTATAAAAAAATATATACATATATGCATGACAACAAATGAAGGATGGAATTACATGAAGATTAGTACAAAAAAAAAAAAAAAAAAAAAAAAAATATATATATATATATATATATATATATATATGTGTATATATATATATATATATATATATATATATATATATATATTTTTTTTTATAACTATGTATATTGTCATAGGTTCCAATTCCCTCCTCAGATCCAATGACACCTTTCCTACTTTAATCCTAAATGATCACCCCATCACGTTCAGCTCCTCAATCAAAAACTTGGGTATTACCATCGACCAAACCCTTTCCTGGAAACCCCACATTGCCCAAATTTCTCGACGGTCAATAAGTACCCTTAAATTATTCCATCGTTCTCGACATCTTCTCCCACAACCTACCCGCAAACTCCTTGTGTCCTCCATTATCTTTCCCCACTTTGACTACGGATGTGTGGTATACGGGGGCCTCTCGAATGTGCTCGAGGACAGATTGAAGCGGATCATGAACTGCTTTTTAAGATTTGTCTTCGGCACCTCGAGACGGGCCCATGTGTCCCACCTATACGGCGAGTTGGAGTGGCTCTTCCCCTGCAACCGTAGACAATATTTCCTCGAATCTTTTCTATACCAAACCATCACCACCCACCATCCTTCCTACATCTACAGCCTCCTACAATTCAAATCCTTGGTCCACGCACTGGAAACAAGATCTCGCCTTTCTGACCTCCATACTCCCTCCCACAGAGAACGCTCCTTCCTCGCCCGCTCCTCTACCCTTTGGAATTCCTTTCCTTCTAATATCCGCCATGCTTCTTCTCTATCCTCATTCAAATCCCTCCTTTTCCAACACCTTCTTTCTCTCCAAAATGATGCTCTCTAATTGCGAAATTTCAGTTTAGGATTAACATCTGGATCAGAAGTGGATAATGGATTTTAATGTACAAACTTTGCTAATCAATTCATTATTTTTGTATTTTTCATTTTCTCTGTTTGTTTTTTTTACTTTTTTCTTGTTTTTTCTCTTTTTTTTTGTTTTGCTCAAATCAATTATATTTTTTCGATAAAAAAAACCTATTTATTTGCTTATTTATTTTACAGAAGATATTGTAAAAATTAATTGTTCTATATTCTATAGTCTTATGGCCAGATAATGTTACTGTTTTATTGGCTCCTTCTTGTTATTCTTAAGGGACCTAGTCCCAGAATAAAGTTCTTTTATCTATCTATCTATCTATATATTTGATGTGTTTTTTTGTATTTTCTATTTTCCCGTTATGATAAATGTGTAAAGATAGGTGGTATAAAACATCTCTTAATGTTTTAATTGAATTAATGAATCGAATGAATTATAATATTAGATGGAGTTGATGAAACTCAAATTTATTTTACACAATGACCATGGTCATAAAGATCCAATCTTTTCGCATAGCAAGATGTTGCAAGCGTTCTGGCCGTATTCCGTAACGGCGTCACGCCACAATTAAACTCATGAGGGAACTGACCAGTAGAACTATAAATATAACTTATCTCAAAACTTATTTAGAAAAGTCTGGTGTGCTCATCACAGAACTTTCACTTACCTCCCTACTCGAAATAAATTTTATATTTTCCTATATAGTTTCCATGGAAATTCCATTTAGTTGCCATTAAATAATATATATAACAATAGAAAATATTATCCAAAAAATTTAATCTCTCAGGTTTCTGCGTTTTTCGTCACTCTCCATTACTTTCTATGGCTTTATATGTTAGGTATTAATTTTTCTAAAATCTTTAGCTTTGCAACGGTATATTATACATCTATGTTACTACTCTTATTTCCGGAACTTTGTTTTCAACCTGGGAAAATATTTCTCCTTTTTTTTTCTTCTTAGTTAATTATCGATTTTTTTCATAGTTTATATTTATTCATTATTCATTACTCCTAACAAGGAGAGAGGGTTAATTATTTCAAATAAACAAAATTAAAGGTACTTTTAAGAATTTTTTGTTGTTGTAAATTTGGAATTTAAATGCTGTCAGACTATTTCAAAGAGGTTAAAACCTAGATGGTATTAAAGACCATTTAATTATATATTGATATAACGAGTTTGATCAAAATCGTTAGTTATTTTCGTTAATAAAGTGGCACTGTATCAGTTTCGTACAACTTCGTTTGTGATTAAGACTTACCACACACACTCACACACACACACACACACACACACACACACACACACACACACACACACATACACACACACACACAGACAGACAGACAGACAGATAGATACGAACGCACGCACACACAGACTCACACTCAAATGTTATTAAATGATGTTATGGGCCAATATCAGATTTCGTTATTGCTGACGTTAGTAATATTGACTTATGAGATTATGTAGTGTACTGAAAGCATATGGGTTGTTCTTCGAAAGTTAAGAGATTTTCTAATCTTTTTTATTACTTCAGATAGCACTGTAATTTCGTTTTTTTATTTATTTTAATCGCATCTCAGATACCTACTGATATAATATATTACTGTCTACTAGGTGAGAATCGGTCCTAATTTGTGATCTATTTTAATAAAATATAATACAATTTAATTGAAAATTACAAACAAAAATGTTAACCTGTCACTTTTAGTCGAAGTAAATGAACCGTTGAGAGTTATCCCTTATTTACTTATTGTTTTATATGATGTTATCGTCTACTAGTTTGAAGATTTGTCTTAAAAAGTGACTTACTTTAATAAAATATAATAATATTTAACTAAACATAATTGAAACTAAAGATATTTTAATGAAACCATATTTTTTTCTTTTTATTGCTATTATTTCTTTCTAATATTCCCTCATCCTGATTTCTCCACTCTACAATCCTTACTCTCTCAAATACACCCCCACTCCCTCCCTTTTGAAAATTAGAAGATTCTGATTTATCCTCCGTTCTAGAAACAATTACGATGGGATATTTTGACAAAAGTATCTGAGATGCAATTAAAACCAATAAAAAATATTACATTACTTTCTGAAGTAATACGAAAATTATTAGAAAATATCCCTATTTTCGAAGAATGATCCATATACTAAACATGTCTAAAGATATCTTGCTCGTCGATTGTGTGCAGTACCTACTATTGCCCTAGTGTGTTACTGAAGTGCTCTCAAAAATGAAGGATAATCATTAATATCCTGACCACAAGCGACACCACGGTCTGCCAGACGTTTGAGGGATGTCTGAAGCGCCTTTCTCTTGACCAGGAGCCGAATAGTACCAGGTTCTACATTGAACACATGGAAAAATGGCTTTCAGGTAAGTACATTCCTAATTCAGGCTCATCAACCTTACTCTCAAATCACAGAAAAAGTGAGGGAGTGAGGTTTCTGTGGTTTTTCATTGTTAACTAATTAAGCCTTAACTTTAGAGCCTCCATATTACACCACACCCCATAAAACCTGATTAACTACTATCTTCTATATTCAATGAGCAGGAGTGGGAATGAGGATCACCAAACACAAAGCTCATTTTTAAACTTAACATTTCACAGTCATAGCATTTGTTATATGAGGTTTTTCTCAACATTGGTTACAATTAGGTTTGGAGGGAAGTAGTAAAGCTTGCCAACTGTTTTCCTCAGCTACGGAAGACGATTAGTTTACTTGGTGCCCAGTTTTGAAAAAAAGTGAGATAGTAAGGTACGTGCAATTAACGTGGAGTAAGCAATTAATTTAACAAATTGTCAACTTTAATTATTCTATGACAACTTTGTTTTTCTTTTCTGAAAATACTGAACTTGTTTGCAAACCTAATTTATTTTGATAGCAATAGGTTAGGTTTTCTATAAAAAATAGTTAAAATTTTTTTTGAGAGTTGAGAAACCTACTTCAAACTGCGAAAATTGTAGTAAAACATTTTACTCAAATAGTTACTGAAATTTAAAAACAATACCAATACAATTTGAGTTAAGAAATTGGAATTTTATCGATACACTATAGTATTTGAATTGAAAAAAAGATTATTGCTGTCAAGTGTCAACATTCACAACACGTAAGTGGAAAGTTCAAATCCTAAACAGTGGGGGAAAATTACAATATTTTATAATATAGTTCGGAAAATTAAAATATTTAATTTAGTTGGGAAATCCGGTCAAAATTGTTTGGAAAAATGTGGCAACGTCCCTGATTATAGTACGGGAGAGTGGAGGAACTGTGCGCATCACAACATTTCTAACAGGCATAAACATCTCTAGTTGGTGTTGAAACATAGCATTAGACAAATAAAGAGGCCCGCCGAAGTGGCTTCCCACCAGACCTACTATCGTGGCCATTAGGCCTGGATCATTGTAAAGTTTATGCATTGTTGATATTTGGCTTCCTTGGAAAATGAGAAGCTATGCTTTCTACAATGTTTTTAATCACTAAACTAATTATATTTTTAATCTATGATCCTTTATTGCACATATAAACTTGTAAGAATTTAAATGTTCGCCGATCATTTTGATAGGGTAGAGCAATACATTTCTACGTACACGATCGGGTACGGGTGCGCGTGATGAGTTAGTCACAATAAGTACACGAAGTCATCAAGAAATCTTTGTGACTAGCTGTGAAACTTCACAGAATGGTAAAAATCTAACGGAACTGACGAAAATTTCTAATGAAGACTGTTTTGGATAATTCAATCTAAAGTAATGTTCCCAAAAGTGGAGCGTTCATTCCCAGGGATATCATCCATGACAACGCTCCCCCCTCCCACCAGATCCTTATAAATTGCACATCGTTGTGTTTCTTGTGACTAATTATTAAAAAAAACGCCAATGTTTCCAGAAAAAAAGTGGCTGCACCTTACCAAAATGGCGTCCATAGATGGTGGACTACCGACTTTGACTTGATTTAGATTTTTGGTCACTGCCATCCAGCATTTGGCTTAATTTAGCCATAATTGGCTTTGTTTCAAAGTTGAATAGTCAGAGAATCATATGGTATGCAATAATAAAAAAAAAAGTGGCTAGACACTAAAAAATGCCAGTAAAGTCAACTTTTTCAAATCGTTCACACGAAAGTTGAAATTTCAAGAGCAATGGGTATTAAACGGGCAATAATAACGAACAAATCTTCCAAATAAAACATAAAACAGAGCACTTATTCTTCTTTAAAAATCAACAGACACTTTTTGAAATATTTAAGTGCCAGTAACAATTATATTATTTTATTTTATCTTTTACATTCTTTTTTATTCTGTCCTGAAGATTTATAAGATTGGTCCGCTCGTAAACAAATATGAAATTATAGTAATAAATCTTAACCCAGACTCATCCACCACATCCAAATTGAACACTATATTGCCCTGGAGCCTGGACCGACATTGGGTGCTCATTTTAGATGAAGATTTGAATTTTTACGTTTTTCTTGAATAAAATGCCTCCATTATTGAAGGTAGCGGCTTTGGAATGGTAGATAAGGCTTAATTTACTTAGAACGTCCTACACTTTCGTAATTCAAATTCAAATTGAACCCCGACATTGGATGCTTATTTTAGATGAAGATTTGAATTTTTACGTTTTTTCTTGAATAAAATGCCTCCATTATTGAAGGTAGCGGCTTTGGAATGGTAGATAAGGCTTAATTTACTTAGAACGTCCTACACTTTCGTAATTCAAATTCAAATTGAACCCCGACATTGGATGCTTATTTTAGATGAAGATTTGAATTTGAATTACGAAAGTGTAGGACGTTCTAAGTAAATTAAGCCTTATCTACCATTCCAAAGCCGCTACCTTCAATAATGGAGGCATTTTATTCAAGAAAAAACGTAAAAATTCAAATCTTCATCTAAAATGAGCACCCAATGTCGGTCCAGGCTCCAGGGCAATATAGTGTTCAATTTGGATGTGGTGGATGAGCCTGGGTTAAGATTTATTACTATAATTTCATATTTGTTTACGATAGGACACGTCTTATAAATCTTCAGGACAGAATAAATAATGTAAAAAATAAAATAATATAATTGTTACTGGCACTTGAATTATTGCACTTATGTAATTAAACTAGCTTATGTCGTTCAAGCTACTAACGATTGCATTTATGAATGCTCATTGATGTTGAAGAAGACTGAAAGCGCTCTTACGTCCCACCCGCTTCACCACTAATTATACCCATTTTCTAAGGAACCATTTCGAATATTTCAAAAAGAGACTATTGATTTTTAAAGAAGAATAAGTGCCCTATTTTATGTTTTATTTGAAGATTTGTTCGTTATATTGGCCGTTTAATACCCACTGCTCTTGAAATTTCAACTTTCGTGTGAACGATTTGAAAAAGTTGACTTTACTGGCATTTTTTAGGGTCTAAGCCAATTTTTTTTTTTGTTATTGTATGCCATATGATTTTCTGACTATTCAACTTTTAAACAAAGCCAATTATGGCTAAATTAAGCCAAATGCTGAATGGCAGTGACCAAAAATCTAAATCAAGTCAAAATCGGTAGTCCGCCATCTATAGACGCCATTTTGGTAAGGTGCAGCCAATTTTTTTTCTGGGAACATTGGCGTTTTTTTAATAATTAGTCACAAGAAACACAACGATGTGCAATTTATAGGGGTGATAATTTCGATGTTATTACATAATTTCCTTAGGTGCGCACAGTTCCCCAACTTTTCTATGCACTGTGTATGTAGAAACCCAATATATTTGTGACATTAAAATTAATAATTAAAAAAACAAATTATCTTTCAGTACGAAAGCATTGATCTATTGATATGTTTATAATGATTGGCGAATGAATGTGTAAACCATGACCTACAACTCTCATTAGCGTCGAGCGGATTGAATACAGCCTAGTAAAAACCGAAACATTTGGATTTTAGTCTTTCAGAAAGTATTATTCGAACTTATAATTAAAATTTTTATGAAAATAATTTTATTAGAATGCACAATGGAAATTCCAGACATATCCATTTGTGGAGAACTGAATGTACGGGTTGATTAACGACTGATTATCAACCGTTCACATAATCTTTATTACGAAAAAGCAACAATATCCTAGCCATTTTAATTAATCAGAAAAATTAATTAATGATCGTATATTAAATAATGAAAATATTCTCTAATGAGGTATTTTTCGTTTCCCCGACAAAATGAAGTAATGCTGTGTTGTAATTAAAATGGGAGATAGAGAAAGATCGTGAGATAGTTCTCAGGTAACTATCTACTAGGGAGCCGCTATAATAACAGATCAAGGTATCAGAACGAACCCTTGATCGGCCAACACCAAAACGCCTTTCCCCGGTCCTTTTTGCCTATCGAGCAGTGACAAAGCGTGGCAAATTGCTTGGGAAATACCCCTTGGTAATATTATTATGTTGACATTTCCTATCAACTCATTCGGGCAGCCACGTCGGTCTATATAGCGATATTACTATATTGAGGGATGGAAACCCTTCTTCAACAAGGCCCATAAGGGTGCCATAAAGAAAAGGATTTTATCGATACAATGCTGCGTTTGAAGAGAAAGAAAAAAAAACATATTGTTGTCAAGTGCCAACATTCGTAATAAGTAAGTTATTAATTAATAAATTATATTGCTCCTATTTATGTTTAAAGCGTTGATATTTCGTGTAATACAACCAGGTGGATAGGTTCAACATCTGATATATAATTATATTATTCTTTATTAAATATAAAAATCTGGTCTAACTTTAAAAAGTTTCCATTTAGTTTCCATTGAATAATATAAAAACAGAAATTATTTACTACAACAATCATTTAAGTTAATACGTTTTTCGTAACTCTGCATTACCTTCTATGACTTTATACGGTTAGATATTAATTTTTCTAAAATCTTTAGCTTTCCAACGATGTATTATACATCTATATTACTAATCTCATTTCCGGAAATTAGTTTTTAAACCTGGGAAAATATTTTCCTTTTTTCCCATTTAGTTAATAACTAAATTATTTCATAGTTTATTTTTTCCATTTTTGATGACTATTAACAATGAGATGCGGATAATTATTTCAAATAAACAGAATTAAAGGTACTTTAGAGGAAGCCATTTTGAAAATTCGGCAATTAAGCCCTGTCAGACTATTTCAATAAGGATAAGACCTAGCTGATATTAAGAACCATTTAATTGTACATTGATAAAACGAGTTTAATCAAAATTGCGCTAAGCAGTTTTAGAGAAAATTGTAAACAAGTGTAAAATAAATAATATCAGGCGGCACTTCCGATAAGTTGATTTTGGCGAAAAAGTAGCGGTAACATCCCAGGCATACACCTACATAATTTCAGTTTAGTACTTAAGGATTATCGTTCTTTAAACTATAAATGTCCAAAAACGTCCTAGAATCGTTAGGAAGTAAATGATAAAAAATTGGGTCAGCTAACCTGTTGGAAGGTTGGTGGCATTGACGCAACAACTTCCTACCTGTTCATCAGTAAATATTAAATATGAAAGTACAGGTGAATGAGGTCATGTTTTGTTGTGTTCATCTCATCACTCCAAAAGGTGTTGACAAAATGGTTCGAAGATAAATGATACAGTTTGATGGTTCTTATTGAGCGGTTGAATCATATTGCTATAACAATTTATATGAGGAGGGGGAATTGCAAAATCTGAAATTTCTCAACAATTTTGACCATGTTATATATTTTAATATTCCCAGCTAAAAATGCAGAAATTGAAGTGGCACAGGACTAGATATCTAACAGATAAAACTTATTACAACAAATTGACTAAGAAACTAAAAACAAAAATTAGAAAATTCAAAATTTACAAAACTTAACTGAAAATCTTACAACTAGTGAAAAATCATTATGGGCGACCACTAAAAAGCTTCTGAAATTCAAAGATAGTAATCATCCACTTGTTGCTGAATCCCAAGCCTGGTCAAGATTTGGCGAAGAAAAAATCCAGATATTCGGCCAGTAGCTCTTTCAAATTTTTAATCCACATCCTGATATCCTTTATCCAATTTATCTTGAATGAATCGAAGCATAATTAAATATTCCTCTCCAAATGAGGCTTCCGCCTAAAGCATTCCATCCTTCAGAAATATCTAACATTATTCACAGATTACCTTCCCGCAAAGCTACTGTACATGACCTAATTACATCTCATATCTTAAAACTTCTTCCTCGAAAAACTATTATATTCCTCACGTACATGCATAACGCTGTGCTCCGCTCTACATATTTTCCTTACCCTTAGAAATTATCTATAGTCAATATGATTCCTAAATCCATTTATTCATTGATCCCATCCTTCTTTTGTCCTATCTCTCTTTTACCAATTATAGAAAAAATCCTGGAAAACTCATTCTGAAACGCCTGCACCCCATCTTAGATTCTAATCACATAATCCCAGATCACCAGTTTGTATTCCGAACATCCCACTTCACTATCCAGCAATGTCATCATGTTGTGGACGTTGTCTTACCTGCATTGGAGCGCGGATTGCATTGCTCGGGACTCATTCTCGACGTAGAACAGGCTTTTGACCGAGTCTGGCATCCGGGACTGCTTTACAAACTCCGTAAATTCTTACCCCCTACATACTTCTTCATTATCCACTCCTACCTCACTGATAGATTCTTCAAAGTAAATCACAACAATTCCCTCTTTTCTCAGTCACTCATTCACAGTAATCCCTCTTTTCTCAGCCTGCTGGTGTTCCTCAATGCAGAATCCTCGGTCCCATTCTCTATGCAGTTTATACAGCTGACATCCCAACCCATCCTAGCACTGATCTCACCACGTATGCTGATGACACATGTGTGCTACCAGTCAATAATTATCCATTTATTGCATCCCAAACTCTTCAATAACATATCACAGAGCTTGAAGAATGGTGTCGAAATTGATGAATGAAAATAAATTCCCAATCTAATTTACTAAATTACATCACCCAACTAAATCCCATAAAATCACCTTTACTCTATTTCGTAAACCTATAACTTCCTGCCCTACAGTATTCTTTAATAATATCCCAGTTATCCTTGTTGAGCAGATCCGCAGCCTAGGACTCCATCTTACAAACGTCTTACTAGGAATCCTCAAAGGCTCATTTACATGGCTATAATAAGGTCTATTGGACTTAAGGAGTTGAGCTTTGGCTAAAAAACATCGAATTCCGCTTGTAATCCATAATTCTTAATGCTCCTTACTTAATAATATTCACAACGACACATGTTCGATATGTTGCCTATTTGGCTTGAACCAGGTACCAATCCTTCCATGGCAAACTCCATTTCCACTCAAACGCACTAGTTTTAAACCTAGCTTCCTCTTCGATTCCCGATAATCCTCCGAGGTATGAAAAGAAGATGGCCTCCGGACCTTCTAGTTTAGAATTGTTATTGGAGTGCTACCAATGGGTAGTTTCTCTACATGCCATTATATCATGGTTCACATTTACTTGTTGTATTTTTTAGTAAAAACAGTTGTAAATTTCAAAGTATAATTTTTTTTTGTTTAAATTTCCAACTCTTGTTGATTTGAACTTTTCACTTAACTGGTGCGAACGTTAAACTTGACAATATTTTTTTGCTCTATTCAAAAACTGTGTTGTATCAATAAAATCCCGATTTCCTACCTTATAAGGTAATTCATTCAATAATATATTTTATCACAATTTTCACAGTTTGAAGTAGATTCTCAGATCTTAAACTTACCAACTTTTTGCGTTTTCAAATTATTAGGGATGGTTAGGGGTAGTGACACTCCCTACCTCTCCTTTGACGACGTCTAAGTTTGCAAGAAGAAAACTATTGGCATTATAAAATTATAAGTAACATTAACATTTACTGAATTAAGGTTAGCCTAAAAATAAAATTTCACTCGAAATTTGCCGTTCTCTAAATTCTACCGCCCGGGAAAAGTGTCCCCTTTTATAATTATATAATTACGTTCGACAATTTTGACGATCAATTTCTCACAAGGTGAGCCAAGATTAGTTTCCCTCCTACCTAATAAATCATAATTTATCACAGTTACTCGCGAGTATTGGTACTAGCGGGTATATTTTAAATTAGACGTGTTTTTTGTGTGTGTGTTTTTTACCACTATGACTCTTCTACTACGTCCCAAGGGCAAGACCTACCTGGTCCATCATTCCAATATGTTCGTATCATTAATTACAATTCAAATGTTCAGTTCCACTATGATTCCACTATTGTTATTGTATCTTAATTACTCGTTGTATAAAAATATCTGATTGTTATCATTTTGTATGATAATGATAATTTTAGTCTATGAACTTTGTATAATAATGATAATTTTATTCTATGAGCTTAAGTCAAATTGTAGTTCACTTGACCTGGAATTAGAAAAAGAAGAAGTGAAATATTGTTAATATCCGAAGTAATAACACAGAGGGTTATGGGTAATCCATATTTACTTTACTTTTAATTTGTTTAACGTTTAAAACTATAGCATTTAAAAATTGTTTTCTTAAAATGACCATCACAAGAAAGACTGAATTACGGAATCTATCACTGCCCTTCAGTTCTCCCCTCCCCTTCACCAAATAGAAGGAAATATTCATTAGTTTTTAAAAAATTAAAATCTACCTCTTAATATTGCTGGTGTTAAAGCTTTGCGTGCTATTTTGTTTTTTAAATGGAAAATACTAATATAAAACATTTCTTCTGGTTTAAAATAATTCTAATTTTATCCAAATATTTGGTTATTTGGAACCACTATGGAGCGCCAATCTTTCGCATGGCTAAACATCAACACAAAAATTAATTGATAAAAAGATAAACGATCGATTGGGAAACAATTTAGTAAAGTTTTTTTACAACGTTACGTCTTATTATTGTATGGTCACGGGGTATTCACAACCTGCCTTGTATAGATTTTTTACGTTTTTCTTTTCCAGATTTCAGACAGAAAATTAAGGATTCAACGATGCTGAAAATCCACTTTCTCTTGACTTGAAGATATCCAGTCATTTTCTTCTTACTTGTTTCCATTATCGGCTAGTAGGTCATTTTAAGAAGAAGCGAGGAAAAAAAAAAGTAGGAAGGAAACAAAGGAAACATGCATGGTATGCATATTACAGATCTCTTTTTAAAGAAGAAGAACATACTTTTCAATTGGATCGTTTTGAACAGGTAGGAACTGTGTTTTCTATTGCAATGTTGTTATTGTTTTCTATCGCTAGAAAGATAATGAAACAAACAATATATATAGCTTTATATAAACTTTGTGTTTGTATAAATCTTTTTTGTTATTTTTTTATTTATAGTACACCTACATTTAGCTGCTAAAATCTACATGGTGCTAATTATCAGTATTATCATTACTAATAATAGCGTGAAGTTTTTAATTAATTCCCTTTGAAGACAATGATATTTTGGTTGAGGATGACGAAGAGGTCACTGGCAAAAGACAGGCCGCTACTTGCGGTCCTCGCAACGGGACCCCACTCGAACGTCCCCTTCTATAATTGTATCTCCTTCACATCTCTTTCACCAATACCGAAATAAAATGATTCACAAAAAAACGTAGACAATTTTGGAAAAAGAAAAAAAAAACATTTATTGTAAAAAAGTGGTGTACGTGTAAGTCATCGGATAGTCTGAGGGAGGCCATTAATTATTTTTTTAAATTATAAACACCATGAAACAGTTGGTAGTTATATAGTGGAATCTTTCCCTTCAATGGTTTTTTTTTTTTTTTTTTTTTTTTTTTTTTTTTTTTTTTTTTTTTTTTTTTTTTTTTTTTTTTTTTTTTTTTTTTTTTTTTTTTTTAATAACTGATTTATTTAATATGTTCGAAATTATATTGCAATTGTTATTTAATATTTGTACAGACATTTCCATCTTTCTAAAATATAGTAAGTGTAATAAAAAATTAAAATGAAAACATAAACATTTTAAGTTGTATTTAATTTTTTTCACAGTAGTAGATGATGTATTCCACTAAAATACCATGATACAATTTGATCGATCAAATGCGATCAATCAGTGTTATACAGATCTGAAGATCTGAAGCCATATTTGTAAACATTACATATATTTTTAGGCCAATAACTTAGGCATAAGCCTAAAATATGCTTCAAGTTATCTTATTTCTCATTTATAATTTTTGTACACGTGATAAATTTCGAATAAATAAAATAATAAAATATTGTTAACTTAAATTTTTTTCTTCAAATAATAATTATTTATAAATCTTTTAAACGTAGTAAATACCTGAGGTATTATTATAAGACAAATATACATGTAGAAAGCTCTGTAGAGAAGGATATTGTTCATTTCTTCCCCCTTTTGATGGTCCTAAACCCAATAGACTGTTTTATTTAAAATAAAGTGATGAAATAATTGAGAAAAAAATTTATTTAAAAGGCCCGAAGACACCCTGTATATAATGTTTCCACTCTCACTAACAAAGGGCATTCCATGCTCGTAAATGAAAAAAGAATTTTTCGTTTATCGTCTTTTAGTCAAGAGTTATAGAATTTTGGCCACTAAATCGACAATTTTTCCCACTGTGCGTTGGCACTCATTTAACAGAATGTTTTATTTCTTACCGCACCTCCAACCATCATCTCCTTGGTTCCATCAAGGGTTAACTATATCCCCATTCTAATATTTATAAATAAAGGAACCGAAAATATAACAGTTTTAGGATAGTTGAATAATTGGTATGGTTAACGTTAATTAATTAAACAAATAACCTGGATATATATATATAAACAATGCGCCTGATTCCTAATTGAAGATGTGAGATCCACATCAGTACCCGTATTTGATGATTATTTGGGTTTGTAATATCATTTATTTTATTAATGGACATTTTTTATTTATTTTTTTTTTTTTTAATCGATTTCCACAACTTTATGTATGGTATATGGGAAAAATAAAAATTAGTCGAATTAATTAAAAATTACTTTACGATATCAACATAAATATTTGAGTTGAAAAGTATAAAACTTCGTACTTTATTATTACGATATCATAATAAATAAAAAAATACATATTTAAAGAATCATTAAAACGTTATTAAATTATTGGATTATTGGTATGTTCTGGAGCTTTTAAGAATCGTAAAAAAAAATTGCTGATTATCATTTATGTACGTTTTCCTAATTACCACACAACCTGTTTCGCTTCCTCACTACCGAAGGTGGGGAAGCTTTGTATTTTTTCTTGGTATTGCAGTGAACCACACAACACCCTTGATCATGGAAAACATAGTAGTTAAATTAAACAAAAAAAAAAAATATTACTATTCGAATACCTAATGCCAATAATAACTAAATAGCATCATCTTATAACATTAGGGCATTTCATAGGCTGAATGGAGGTCAAAACAATCGCCCTAGAATCGGCCATGTTGATAGTGATAGTTGATAGTATCAACCTATACATTGATGACTCGAGACAAGACTAAAGCTGCATTTCAGTCTCGAGTGCCTCTCGCTCACAATCAGTGAACATATATCCTGCGTACTACACGATTTAAGTTATTGTTTCACCAGTTACTTGTAAACTTAATTGTTAAAAACACTACTAAAAGTGCAGTACTGACTTTTATTTATACGGTTTAACGAAAATATAATTTAAAAAAAAAATCAAAAATTAAATAGTCACTTTGTGCTCAAATATGAAAAAAAAAATGAGAATTAAAAAAAAATAATATATCACTTCTATTAAAATATTATTGTTAGTTCGGCGCAACGACTCGGTGAAGAGTCTTCAAGCAGCTTCCTCCAACCGTCTGTCAGAGACGGCCACCAATCATTCCCAGATGCTGAGTATATATCGAGCGTCGTTTGCCACGGTATCAGATCATGGAAGTATCAGCCTTCCTCTCCGTCTTCGGAAAAAAAAACCAATGTTCTCAGAAAAAAAAGTGTGGTCGTACTGTGCCAGAATAGCGGATTAACGAATTTGACGAGTTAGTTTTTTTGTCAAATTAATTTAATACTTGCATTAAAACGTTATTAGTTTAGCTCAACAACACGGTGAAGAAGACTCTAACAGCTTCCTCCAAACGTCTCAGGCTCTGACGCCTACCACCCATTCCCTGATACTGAGTATAGTTCGAACGTAGCTTGCCACGGCATCAGACCCTTGAAGTATCAGCCTACCTCTCCGTCTTCGCCCGAAGAGCTGCTATTTAAGCAGGTTCCTAGATATCTCCTCGTTTTTCATTCGGACTACATGACCAACCCAAGAAGCCTTCCCGCGCGTTGTACTGGGCCAGACCCTCCTATCGTACACCCCCTCCGCCCCTCCAACATCTCTTTTAATTGAACATCGTTTTGCTCCATGTGACTACTGATTAAAAAAACGCCAATGTTCCCAGAAAAAAAAATGGCCCCCACCTTACCAAAATGGCGTCCAAAGATGGCGGGACTACCGACTTTGACTTTATTTAATTTTTTGGTCACTGTCATTCAGCATTTGGCTCAATTTCGCCATAATTGACTTTGTTTCAAAGCTGAATAGTCAGATAATTATAATACATAGAATAATTAAAAAAAAAATGGCTTAGACGCTAAAAACCACCTGTAAAGTCAATCTTTTCTAGTCGTTCGAAAGTTGAAAAATAAGACCAGTTGTAATTAAACAGCCAACAATAACGAAAAAGTCTTCGAATAAATATGTAGAGCGCTTATTCTTCTTTAAAAACCAGTAGGAACTTTTAAAAATATTCGAAATGGTTCCTAAGAAAATGGACTTAATTTGAAGTGAAGCGGTTGGACGTAAGCGCTTCAGTTTTCTTCCACATCAATGAGTATTCATAAATGGAATCGTTATCAGATGGATAGACATCATTTAGTTTGAGTGATAATGAGCTTATATCAGTGCAATAATTTAAGTGCCAGTAAAAATTATATATATATATATATATATATATATATATATATATATATATATATATATATATATATACATATATTTTTACATCGTTTATTCTGCTCTGAGGACCTATAAGACGGGACCTCTCGTAAAAAAATATATAATTATGGTAATAAATCTTTATCCAGGCTCACATTTGCACTTCATTTTAACTAAACGTTCATTCTAAAACTTACTAATAGTATCTCGGCGGTACAAACCGTTGGTGGGTCCAGGCTTCCACCAGCAACTTCCGCCATTTCTCGCGGCTCCGTGCAGCCACCATCCAGTTGCGCACTCCTAGGATGTTCCAAGCGTCAGCCGCAACTCCTTCCACCCATCTACTTCTCGGTCTTCCTCTCCTTCTCGTTCCATAGAGGGGTTCCGTCAAGTGCTTCCTGGGCAACTCTTCTTCATCCATGCGAGCCACATGTCCCGCCCATCGCAATCTGCCCAGTTTAACGACAGAACGACATTACGCTCCTTAAATGAATCGTATATCTCCCAGTTTGTACGTCTCCTCCAGGTTCCATCTATCAACACTCCTCCAAACATCCTCCGAAGGATTTTCCGCTCAAACACAAGGAGATTTTGTTCACTACTTTTGGTTATAGTCCGAGCCGTATATTAGCACTGGGAGGATTACGGCCCTATACAGATGTAGTTTTGTTTGACGCCAGAGGATGTGGCTGCCAAGTTGTATTCTTTGACTGTAATAGCACTGGTTTGTAGACATTATTTTCCTTCTAATCTCAACTTCCGCACGATTATATTCGGTTATCATTAAACATCTATATTTAATTACCTGAATACCTGAAAATATATGTAAATTAATAAAGTATCTCGCATACTTTCAAAACTAGACAAAAATATGATTTATTTCCAGAAAGTAACATAGCCCTAGGCCAGAGCCGAAATACGAGAAATTACCATTTTATGAATTTATTTTGGCAAATATCATGGACAATTCTCTTGATACGAAGATAATCAGTATATACTAAGTTACGGTGAGTGCATTTAACTAACTCCAATCAGTGCCGGAATAACGATATAGGCAGTGTAGGAAATTGACTATGGGCCCTCAACCTCGTAGGGGCCCCTTGGCCTGTTAGAAAAATAATTTAAAGTTTTTTAATTTGCTCTATAAATATTTTAGGATTATTTTAAAATGCAAACAATTAAAAAAAATAAGGTTATACGACACCTACTAATTTCCTCCCTAAAATAAAACTCAATTGCACTGACGCTACCTCCCTCAGCATTACTCGAGAATATTTTCAGGGGCGTATTAAGCGGTAAGCGGACTAAGTGGCCACGAGAGCCCCGCATAGCAAAGGACCCCGAAGTCTTAAAATATCATAAGTCAAAAGGTTTTGGAACTGAACGAAAAGGTTAAAAAACTCCATAAAATAATCCAACAGATCTATAAACAAAATGTTAAATTGATGGCCTCTAAGTTGAATCTTTTTTTGGGAGAGGGTGGGAGTCCCGGTATATATACCGCTTAGGAAGAACGGACTAAGCGGCCACCAAGGGCCGCTTGTCTTGATCCACCCTTGAATGTTTTAGTATAATTTTAGAATGCATTCCAAATTAATTCCATGCACTTTCATAATTTAGTTTTGCTGGACTGATTAATTTTTTATTTAAAAATATTGGGGGATTTTCCTTCTCGTTCAATGCGTTGAATCGTGAACAAGATATCGTGGACGTTCAAGCAAATTCACGAAATCCAAAACTGAAAAAAAAAATCACATTTCACATCCATAGTTTGTTTCTTCACTTAGGAAACCATATATTTTGGCCTGGCAAACACTAAGGCGCGTCCACTGGAACCGTTTTCGACCGGCCGAGCTTTGAGCCGTTTTGAGCCATGGCCGGCCGAAGATCCCAAATATGTATATCGAAAGCGTTTGAGCGCGTCCACTGCAGCCGAAAATGGTTCAATCCCATCGAGATAGGATTTTCCGCCGTGTTCAGCCGTTCAGAAACAAAGTACAAATCTTTTTCAAAAACACCTGTTTTCATATTTTCTCAATTTCCGAGAAAAGTTATTTTTATATAGTTATTTATAGTTAGTTTTTTGTTAATGGTTATTTTTTTAATAATTTTTGTGCATAAAATTTTATTGTACATATGCACTAACAAAATCCTCAATTTAAGCCCCAACACAAGTTCCTGCGAAAATTAAAAGCTCTATAATAAAATGTCCAAAAATGGCCATATTTCGCGATTTAAAATTTTTTTTTTTGGGGGGACGGAAGTTTTTGACCAACTTCAATTGGTTGAAACTCATTTTTTCCGTCTCTATAAACGCTATTACGTACTGCTTTTTATTTTTATTTTTAGAAAATTCGTATCTTAAACGTTAAAAAACCTCTTTTTGCCACGTTTATGAATTTTTTTACCAGTTTCCTACATACCGATTTTATCTTAAACATAAAATTGGTTTCTACTATTTTTCTCTTAATTATCACATCAAGAAAGACCATTGGAAATTTACTTAAAAAAATGAATACATCTTCTCTATCGCGCCTGGACTAAATAGTTATCTTTTGAATTAGATACTATTTTTATTAGTTTTACCCGATGCTAGTTAATAAAGAGATTTTAACATTACTACAGCTTAATAATGTTTAATAGTACTAATTATAATTAAACATATATTATTTCATCTCTATGATCCCGTAATATATTATTTTTAAAAATTGACAGTTTGAGAGACTAACTTGCAATCATAATTACGAAGCTATTAATTACACAAATGAACTTTTTTTTCTTTTTTTTTTGTTAGATATAATTTAAACCACTATTGATTCCACAGTTTGAAATACCATTGATTTACAAGTTCATTTAATAATGATATGAAAATAAGCTCCTAAACGATATGTTTTTTTTTATTATCTTCAAATTAACTTTCGCATCAGCAATATATCACTTTGTCGCTGTTGTTTTAAAAGAAAAGTGTAGAAATCTTTTAATTATTAGTTTAGGTAAAGATTCGTTCTACCGCCTAATTATAGAAAAAATATACTTGATGAAAATTATATTCAATAATTATAAACCAGCATATATATATATAATTTTGTTATTTTATTTTATTTATTTTTTCTGTATAGACCAAGTATAGCACTATAGAGTTCTGTATAGCACTATAGACCCAGCAGATATTTGGCCGCGCGATGTGGTCTTCTTACAGACATTTTATCGCTTGCGGGAGCTCAAACAGCCTGGAGGGGGCCAGCCACCTCACGTTGTGAACCATGGTTTCCATGGTGCAGCGGCAGGCTGTCCATTGCTCCATAGCCAGTCCCTTTTGGCCCAATTGGGCAGTATCCTTCCCACCAATTCCCTCGGGTTCAATGACAGTGACGAATTGGTCTAGACCCATAGATTATGGCTGTTCGGGGTCAGCAGGTGCTATATTTCTATATAGGACCTATATTTTTTTATCCGAAGCAGACTGTCCATAGACCAAACTTCCGGGCGGCTATTTAACATCCTGGAAGACCACAATGCGATTCACAATTTAGTTATAAATAGATGGAAGAAAAATACAAAGAAAGACTTGGGATAAAGAAATAGAAGAATATATGATGGGATATGGAGGGTATAGAATATTTAGGTTAAGGAAACCCGATGGTTTAGTACATATAAAATACTTTAAACATTTTTTTTTTTTTTAAAGGCGTCAAGAAAAAAAAATCAGATAGCATTCACGCAGGCCGCGTCTCTGTCAAGTCTGGCATAAATACAGGATATTAAATAGAACATTAAATGTTCTGTGAGTATAAATCAGTCCTGTCAAGAGGAAGAAAAACCAAACCAGTCTTGATTTTGCTTGTTCTCAGTCACGTCGTTCTATGACTGTTGAGGCACCTCTTGGTCAAATTTGATCTAATTATTTTTAATTCGATTTACTAAGAATGAATTGTGAGAAGCTAATCGAATTGGGGAGAGAACAGGAGGAAAACTGTACAGCATAAGAACCAGAAAACTTCAGGCACTAATTCTGCACCTTAAATGCAACATGTTCAGATGAACTATGGTCTGATTCCCTACAGAAAAGCCGGAAATTTAAGTTATGTTATTTTAGGTAAGTCACGTTTTTGGTTAAATAGGAAGCGGCCATTCAAAAACTATACAATGTAATTGTTCCAATTGTACCATCGTAAAGTAGAAAAAATTTTCTTTAAGAAATATGCGTTGGCTTAAATACAATAAATCTATTGTATGGGGGATTTCGAGAGGACCAACGACAAAACGTGTTATTTTAGTTTTAAAATCACACTTTACTTGTGAATGTTTTTCTCAGCCTTCTGCTGGGCTATAGATATTCCACTTCCAGGAAAGCTTCTCCTTTTATTAAGCTTTCATTTCTTATAAATGAAGTTTAGGTTTCTTTTGGAATTAGTCTAGATTTGGCACCTGATTTTCCAAAAAGTGTGGTATGGAGTTCAGTATTCCCCGCCAAAGAAGTGTTTTGAGAGTAAAATTTATTAAATTTGCTTTGTTTCTAGTTAATAAAATAACACGGAGATACAGAATAACAAGTTTTTTTCTGAAAGAAAACAACACTGTACTAAATGAGGCGGAGTAGGCAGGAAGGACTTGGAGCGAGGTGAAGGCTATCTAAGGAATAGAGATGGGTGGAAGTTGTTCGTTGAGGCCCTTTGCACCACTGGGAGCTATAGGAGTTAATATAATATAATAGAACTTAACATCATTAATAAAAGTTAAACATCATCATTATCAGTCAGAAAATCGCATTCAAATTATTCAAATATTCATCTTTCCTATAATTAAGATACCTCTCCACTGTTCTGCATTTATCAGAATGTCTTTACTACGAATGTAGCTTCGTCGATTTTCTCAAAGCACTATTCTGTACAATCCATCTAAAAAGTGTGACACTCTTTTCTAAATTTGAAAAACTGTAATCATTTCGAAAAACTTAAAACGGTCGCAATAACTGAATAAAATGAAAAATAAACGAATAAAAGTGTAAAACAAAAATAACGTGGGCATTCTAGCAAAAGTCACTAATTAGTGAATTTCACGGAATTCCGTTAGTGAATATTTATGATAAAAGATTTTAAGAGTTAATATAATATAATAGAACTTAACATCATTAATAAAAGTTAAACATCATCATTATCAGTCAGAAAATCGCATTCAAATTATTCAAATATTCATCTTTCCTATAATTAAGATACCTCTCCACTGTTCTGCATTTATCAGAATGTCTTTACTACGAATGTAGCTTCGTCGATTTTCTCAAAGCACTATTCTGTACAATCCATCTAAAAAGTGTGACACTCTTTTCTAAATTTGAAAAACTGTAATCATTTCGAAAAACTTAAAACGGTCGCAATAACTGAATAAAATGAAAAATAAACGAATAAAAGTGTAAAACAAAAATAACGTGGGCATTCTAGCAAAAGTCACTAATTAGTGAATTTCACGGAATTCCGTTAGTGAATATTTATGATAAAAGATTTTCTGCCTGGTGATAAAGCAACATACCTGGACTAAATTAATTTATCTATCAAACTATAGACAAATGAAGCATTGAATGGCTTTTTAATTTTTCCAGGTGAAAATATTTAGTTTGCTAAGTGACAAAATGTACTGTGAATGTGAATTTTTTCAATTCTGGTCTTACAAAGTGAGTTTTGCTCGAGCACCCACGATATATTGTCTATGATTCAACGTATTGCGCGAGGCGAGGAATCTCCCACTATTCTTTTAATGCAAAATTAGTTAGTGCTGCCAACTTAAATAATGGAAGTGCTTGGAGATTATTTGGAAGGCATTCTAAAATTATAATGAAACATTCAGTGGCGGGTCAAGACACGTGGGGGCCCTAGAGGGCCGCTTAATCCATCCATGCTAAGCAATATATGTCGGGACTCCCTCCAAAAAAAGTTTAAACTTAGAGGCCATCAATTTAACATTTTATCTATAGATTTGTTCTATTATTTCATGGTGGATTTTTGAACCTTTTCTTTTAGTTCCCAAAATCTTTAAGTTAAGATATTTTAAAACTTCGGTACCCTTTGCTATACGGCCGTTTTGTCCGCTTACAGTCTCAGTCCGCTTAGTCTCTGAGCTTTATTTTACAGAGGAAATGAGTATGTACCATATTAAAGAAATTGTTAGCCCCTTAAAAATAAACCCAATATCTTTTCAAAGTTAAAACTATTTTAAATTATTTTTCTCACGGGCCATAGGCAGTTGCCTACATTACCTATATTGTTAATCCGGCAGTGCTCTTATCTCAGAGGTTCTCAATCTTATTCATTTGGTGTCACACTGAAATTATTAAACAAAACCCTAATATTATTAATTTTTTTTTTGGTGATAAATTAAATAATAAATCATAGAATTAAATACAATATAAACATAAAAAACAAATATTAAGTGTCTTAATAATTCATTTTACTTAATACTTTAATTCCCCCCCCTTTAAGCTCCCCCCTTCCCAATAATTTGATTAACAAAAACTAAAATAAAAATCAATAACAAATAATCGGCATGAACTAATAAAATATATAAACTAAATAGAAGAAAATCGAAAAGGCTAAGGTCTAGAAGTAAGATTGAATTTGAAATAGAATTGAATTCTGTAAGCCGGTATCTTGACTTACAGAATTCGATCCAACTTCTAAATACAGAATACAGACAGAATACTATTCTGGAAAAAATGCAGAATACTAATTTTACTATTCGACATTTCCCATTTCCTTAATTGGTTGTATATTAAATTATTGGATGTAGGGGGAGAAATGATACTCTTGTCCACCTTTTTGGGGGGCGATAGTATCATTTCACCCCCAAATCAAAATGGAAAGTCTGCGCCTATGATTGTAGGTCTTTTCAGGGCTCATATTTGCTCATGTAAGAGTGATCGATAAATATTATAGTCGATATTACTAATTAGGTTTCATATTGCCTTTACATTAAAATGTAAATTTTCTTTTAGTTTTTTTCCCTGAAACCTGAAATCTGGGTCGAAATATTAGCAATTAAAAAATACTCAATCCTGTCTAATTTTATAGCATACAAGATAAACATACAAGAAAGTGAGTGGAAGAAACCAAACTCTTTTAACACTCAAAAAGACATATTTCAAAGGTCATAATACTTTTGATACTTTTAAATTAGGTATATCCAATAAAGCGATAAACCATTTCATCGGGATAGTTTCATGCGGTAAGGAAATTAATTTTTGACAGTTGCCAATAACTACATGTGGGTCATGTAAAGAGCCATAACTTAGAAAATATCGTTTTTAAAAATTATGAAATTATCCGTAATGGCCTCAGTATTCCATATGTTGCAGAGCTGTCCCGAAATAGATTTACGTGGTTTAATCACTAACCCACTAGTGCGTTTGTGATTAAACATCCCAATCTATTCTTGATAAACCTCGGGGATGTCTGAAAAGAAGTTGGTCTTGAGACCTTCTAACTTATATTAGTCATTGAAGTGCCACCCACGGCTAGTTCCTTCACAAGCTATTTTCATATTTTATTAATCAGATATCATGTTTTCTTGTTTTATTCTAAACACAGTTGTAAATTTCAATAAATAAAAAAGTTAAAAAAGGCCATGGCATAAGTCAGGTACTCGATAATGTCCAAATATGACAAATACATCATATCTAGGTACTCAAAAGTTAAGCCATGAGCATTCCGATTAAAGAACGTTTCCGGAAAGAATTTCAAATCGAACAGCGATACTCTGATGATATTGGGTTAATGGTTTTATTAATCAGTGATGAAAAATTGAAAAACTACAGCGACATTTTTTATAACTATTGTAAATACTTAAAGTTTTAAAATAAACACTTATTGTTGGTTAACAATTTTTAACGATTCTGTTGGAAATTTTGTGATATGTTCATTTTTTTCATTGTATACTGAAGCTAATTGTTGCTCCACAATAGGATTGTGATGCAAATCTCAAAGATAACATTATTTTATTTTTTAATCATTATCATAAATGCTTTTCCCAATTAGTCAAAGGTGTAATCTGAATATAGTATTTCAGATTTAAAACTAACTGGCCAAAAAAGGAATACAAAAGTTTCCAGTAATGTCTATTAAACAGTATAAGTATTACAAATACAATTGTATATTCATTCAACCTAAGAAAAAAAAAACATAAAAAAAAAAAAAAATACTAATACAATCATAGGAGCTGTAAAATAAATATATGTAAATAGAAGTACGAGTATCACATTTCAGAATCAATAAACCATTAAATATGCAGGTAATTAATCAATAAATAAAGATATATATATTTGTATGTTAAAGGAGAGCCATATTTGTATGCTTAAGTACTTCTATGTTTATCTACATACATACATTTCTTCCCCGACCTATAATGAATTTTTATTTCGGGGAAGAAGAAGAAATAAAAGTTTTTGTTTGAATTTTACTTTAAACTGTACAATATCAATTAGTAATTGATTCAAACCTTTTTTTTTTTCTGTGTTTTGACAGGATTTTAGTAATCGTATATACTATTCATAATTATATCTTATTTTACTTTTTTATCCCTCATGTTGTTAGTGTGCGGTTTCGATTAAAATAGCCGAAACAATAAACATTTGTTTATTTACCTGAACTAACCGCGCAAAAGAATATGTAGCAAGAAAGGCGAGCAGAAAGGAGCGTAGCATTGTGAAGGTTGGTAGACATGGCTGAGCGGCCGGCTTCATACTGGAGCGGTAACTAACGGCAGCTCCCCCACCCGCTCCCTTCCCCTACCAATAGCAATCTATAAAAATTTAATCAGAATACTGGGAGATATTAACTTTTTCTTAAAGTAGATGGTCGGGGAAAGAGCATGAGTGCTTTTATTATAAATATAAAATAACATATTTACAATAAAAGTATTAGGTCCCACATTAAACGAAACGTAACTCCATACGTAAACAAAGTCAATAATATTATTGTTAAAAAACTTCCTCGAAAAGCTATGGAGCACCTGACATATCCGTACAACAGAGGTAAACTCGAACAGTCTTCGAGGATTATGACATGGTGCCGAAAACGGATTTTTTTTTCTTTTTTCCAGATATTTTTGACTAATAGGAGTATTTTAGATATTGCAGCTTCTCCACACGTCTGAAGTAGTTTACTGGGAATATCCTCGATTACGACTCCCGTGAATAAAATAAATGCATAAATAATAATGAATTATTTTAAATTCAGTTTAAAACCTCTTTTGTTGTGAACATTGCTCCTAAACATGACTTCGGTGATTAATTATACACAAATAGACATTAGAAGCTATCTATTTTTAATACATGCCTTATTAAATTATAAATGCACAATTATCATTTAGAAAAAATCTGCAATCACAGAGTAATTTGTACAATTTTTCAAATAAATGCCATTGATCGTTCAGTTTTGTTTTTCTTTTACCCTAAAAAATTGTCATTATTACTTCATTAACCCCCAAAATTGCCTTTGTTGCTTTTTTTTACCCTAAAGCTATAATAAATAGCTATAATTATTTTTAGCCTGAAAAGGGTGAACAATTGCAATCTTTCTATATTTCGAAATTTCCGTATATCGAATTTTTTTCAAGGAACCATATTCGAAACATAGAGGTTCAACTGTATATACAATGAGAACAGTATTCTTCTACGGAGTGAATTATATTAATAGATTTTTTTAATTTAAAAGGCTTAATATTTATTTGTAATTACTGTTAGTTGTAATTTATATTTATTTCACTTCGTATGCTTAATCTTTCGTCTATAAGTTTCAAATTGTATACATCTTAAAAACCGTTGCAACTTTCACAACACCAGACTGATTAAAATTGTTAAAAACAATACAGTATTTTACTTATCTAATTTTTATGTGTTATTCTTTGTTAAATAAAACATATCCTATGCTTCTGGCGTGCTATGCAACCCTTAATTGTTGGTTGATATTTATGACTGATGTGATGGAGAAACATATCGTGGGCGTTCAAGCAAAATTGTAAAAAATTCACAGTTCAATTCTTCACTTAGCAAACCATTTTCACCTGACAAGACTAAGCCATACAACGGTTTATGACTGTATTGGCTGTAGTTTCATTCAAAATACACTTAGTCCTTGTATGTCGTTTTTCCATCAGACAGAAATCATTTATCACACAAAATTCATTAATTGGACTTAGTAACTTATGCACACAATATATGGAATACAACCCAGCAAGCTTCATGGTGTCTCTGGATAACGCTGATTAGGCGGGTCCGATACCTGAAAAAAGGTATTGGGTCCGGGACTCAATTTACCCTGTATCGAAAACTTACTGGGACTCAGCTAGTACCTTTTTTGGTATTTGGGACTCAATTTGGACTCTCCCCATGAAGGTACTTCACCATTGGAGGGATAGGGAAGGAATCCACCCCCCCCCCCTTCCTCCCAATAATTTGAAAATAAAAAAAGTTGGAAAATTTTAGATTTGAGAGCCTACTCCAAACTGCGAAAATTTTGGTAAAACATGTTACTTAAAGAATTACTAAAATTGAACACTAATACCAATGCCCTTTAAGCTAATAAATTGGAATTTTATGGATGCAATGTTTTGTTTTAATAGAAAGGAAAATTACTGTTGGGAAATCCGGTCAAAATTATTGGTAAAATTTTGTGTTTCCTCAATGAATTGTACCAACGTCGCACATAGGGGTAATTGAGCCTTATAACTGGACAAAATTACTTGACGCATTTTTTACTTTCATAAACCTGCAAATGTGAGTATTTGAACCTTAAAACCAGAAAAATGTTTGTGAAAAACTCCATTAAACCCATCATTCTTCAAGCTTGATAACCTATTTTCATCACTCTGAATTCTTCCAGGATGTCACATAATTATCTCCTGGTGAAATTCTGGACAGTTTCAATAGAATTTTGGAGAAAATACCAAAAACAATTATTACGTTGTAATAATTATATTTTTTTACCCATTATAATTGAAGTAATAAAAACAAAATGGCAGAAGATTTTTTTCTATAAAATATTTAATATTGGCCTAAATTTTATGTTCATAATCAAAATTTAATCCGAAAAGACCTTACACACAAAAACAAAAACTTATATCCAAGAATAAAGAAATATCCAAGCATTCTTCATAAAAGTGGTTCGTAAACGAGCAATGTAAACAGTAAATCAATGAAATCATAATTTCAAAATAAGTTACGTTAATAAACACACTATTTAGTATGTGAAACAACTACCACTGATATCTATGAGGCTTAAAATTCTAACGATGTCTGAGTTCTGATTGACTTATAAGGATTAAGGAGGAAATTTATTCGATTACAGTTTGATGAGCCAGCTATCAACTTTGAAGAATGGTGGGCTTAATGAAGTTTTCCACAAACTTTCTGATTCGGACTTTTGTCCGGTTTTATGGCTCAAATACTCCTTAGAGCGTCGAGCATATCTTAAACAATCCAAAAATTATACATATTGCAAATTATGGTAATGTTGAATTTTATTAATATTATAAGTTTAAAAAGCACATATTAATAGACCTTTGTTTTTAATTATTTATTTCTCTAGGATGGTGAATATTCAATTAATGTCTTAATATTGGGCATTTAAATATTTGTAATGGGATTATGAGAAGGCATTTTATTTTGCGAGTCCATGCATTCCACAAACTCATCAATTTCATTAATTCTCTTTTAGGAATCATCCTCCTTTTAACATCGCAGATTTGATAAGCTATATCTCCGTCTAGTAGTGTGCAGTGATATACAGGGTGTCCCGTAAGTCACGGGAAATATTTAAAGAGGTGGTGGTTGACCACAAGAGCAACCAAAAAGATCCTATAAACAATGGTTCGATTCCACACAGAAAAGCAGGAAAGTTAAGTTTTGTGTTGTTTTTTTTGTTTTTTAAGTACCATATATTTTGTTGAATGGGAAACGAAAACACAAAAACTATTCAAGGTAATTAAGTTAAAATGCACCATCATAATTCAGACAAAAAGACAAATGATTTTAACACTGTAATAACAAAAAAAAAGAAAATGAAATATAAATAAAATAAAAATATCATGATAAAGAGAATAAAGCAGCGCCAAGCTGTTTTAAAGAGGGCAAGGGTGTGTAGAGGCACGTAAAGTGGGCCGAAAAATAACTCTTTTTTTTTTCAAATCGTAATATTACGGAAAAGATGCGATTATAAAAATAAGGAGAACAAATAAATCAAATCAATTCATATATTCCGATTGCGCGTGAGCCTTAATGTTGCAGAAATGTGCAAAAAAAATCACATTTTTACTAGGATAATTTTTTATATTATTTAACTTTAAGCCACAATGTAAATGTAATACATCTAGTCAATTATTACTCGAATCAATAAAGAGTTAGAAAAAATAATGGTTTAAATCGGTCTAAGCATTCTGTTCTCGCAACGGGTGCCAAGTTTAACAAATCCCTAAGCCGAATCGTGCACAAGCGCTCTCTGACTCTGTGGCATTTAGTTAACAAAGGAAAAATAAATCACACAGTTCCGGATTTTGGTACAGTTATTCATTGGAGTAACATCATCCTAAATGTGGGCGAGGAGTGGGACTGCAGTTTAATGGTTCTAGCGATTATACATTTAATACAAAATTAAAGCTGACAAAATGGGCCATAAGATCGACTCCATTAAATTTTTCCCTATCTTGCATAGTTTACAAAAGATCCGTGCTCAAGAAAAATGAAGTTGTTTAGCATTACATTTCCTTTAAGAATATATAATAGTTTACTCTTTTATCTTTAACCGTTTAATAGTTTTTTTACTAAGATAATTATCTATTTAGTTAAGCTACCTTAATTCCCTTGAGTGTTTCTATTTCATTTTTCTTTAATTTTAATTGTGTTTTTAATGGGCGATTTGTAGATTTGTATTGCAGATAAATTAATAAATAATTAAAATAAACATCTAGTTTACAAATCATTTCTTACAAAATGAGGCCGTTATCTGCAATAAGAACAACTTCGCCAGCATACATCAGCATAGTCAGCCTTTGCCCTGCGATGAGTACTCCACCCTCTACCCATTCCTCCCGGTCGTCAATAAATGGCAATAAAAGTAGCGGGCTCAGTAAACATCTCTATCTTAATCCAATATAAGAATCTATACTTTCAGATATACCATCGTTTGTCCAAACTCTAAGTTTCATTACGTCATAGGGATTTTTTAGAATATTCAAGGTGCTTAACTTGTAAAATAGTGATCTCCTATCAACTCGGTCAAATGCAGATTTAAAATCAATAAAAAATAGGTAGGAATACTTCTTGTTTTAATTTGAATTTTAAATTTATCAGCCCATGCAGTGTAAATAAGTTGTCATATGCGGAGAACCGGCTCTGAATCCTGCTTTATTTTCATTATATATATGACTCATTAGTTCATTATGGGCGACTTGTAGATTTGTATTGCAGATAAATTAATAAATAATTAAAATGTTTAGATGTTAATACTCTATAAGTGCAGTAATGCACTTTTATTATATAAAGAAGTTTATTGTAGAACATGGAGTTTAGAAATAAATCTAGATAAATCCAAAATAATGATCTGCGGCAGAAAGAAGACAAAATCAAGTAAGAAGAAGTGGTACTTTGAGGAGAAACCAATCGAATCAGTAAACTGTCACAAATATCTGGGCATCAGTCTAACCTATAACTTATGTTTGAAAACACATTTTAAACTTAAACTCACAGCTTGTAAAAATATCTTGAATGTGGTTTGGTCTAGTTTAATATCAAACAAGCAAGTCCCATTGAAGCAAAAAATCAATGTTTTTAACCTCACAGTAAGAGCAGTATTGTGCTACGATGTGTAGGTATGGGGATACGAAAACAAAGATTCAGTGGAGAAACTGTTAGAATATTTTGTAAAAAGAATAATTGGGGTATCCGATACTACACCAAACTACATGTTCATGCTCTATCTGGAGACAAAATTAAATCCTCTATATAGTTATACCATATCGATACACATAAATTATCTTATAAAAGTATTGAGTCTAGAAAATAATCTGTTACCAAAAATAATAGCCCTTATAACAATCGAACAATAACTTGGATGAGTGCCTTGAGAAGACTAGGCAGGAGTGTTGGTATAGAATTTTCAGACGAAGGGTTTCTAGGCCAGCTGGTAACACATAAAACTACTTTTATATCCAGATTAAATGAACAAGCAAGAGATGGATTTATCGATCGAGCTGAGAGTACCGAGCATCATATAATGTACAGTAAATTAAATTATGTCACCTACTTCGAGTAAGGAAAAAGACATACATTACATTAGGTTTATTTTCAAAGCTAGGGGAGAATTATTTAATCTAAATTGCCAACCTTGGACAAATAGAAGAAATAATTGCTCATTGTGCAATTTAAATGTCCCCTAGGATACGCATTTCATTTCGATCTGCCCGGTGCTCACTCAATTTAAGATGATTTTCTTAATCCAAATGAAACGTTGTAATTATTGAATGAAAAATTAAATTTATATCTTAAACAAGCAAATTCATACCGAAATAAATTAGTTAAGGAATTTAATTACTAATTAATTATTAATGTCGAAAAAATCTGACGTTATTTATAAAAAATCCTAAAATGTGTTGTTTTATTTTATTTTTGTGTTCACAGATTAATGAAGAAACCTCGACAGACGAACTCTGTTCATTGTCTAAAATACGTTGTACATAAAAAGTATATTTGCAAATACTTGTAAATAAACATATATATCTATAGAGCTAACTACAGTATTATATTTTAATGTCAAATAAAATAGAAATCATTTCTAATTTTGAGCTTCAATCATTCAATTGGGTCACCAAATATCAGTTATTTATCAAGAATTACAAATTCATTGATATGTTTCAAGAATCAGAATCCACTCCAAAACATTTTTTTTCTTTTTTTAAAAAAGGTTTTAAGAAATTAAAATTAAACTAGAATTTTGTTAGAAGAAACGATTTTTATTTTAACACATCCAAAAAATAAGTATCCAATAATCTAAAAAAAAATCTTTCATGATAGTTATCCTTTTCTATTAAAAATAAAAATGATTCAGTAACTGTATCGTGAATTTTTTTGAAAAAAAAATTAATAACTATTTCGGATTATGATAATTACTATTACATTTCATTATATTATAATACACTTACACTTCATTCCAATTGTTATTATAATAAGTATTATTAATACTTGTTATTATAATACACATGATAATAATAAGTATTATTAATACGAAAAATAGTTATGGCTCTCTCGATATTTCGGAGGCAACCGTGAGTCAATAAGACGGAACGCTGGCCCCAACGCTGCTGGCTCGCGGTTGGGCCTGGAGGAGAGGCCCGCCCAGCCCTGGACAATCATTGGCTCCAACGTTTGTGCCAACGTTGGCCTAGTGCGTATGCCCCTTTAGGGATTAGTTAAACTTGACAGCTGTCGCGAGAACGGAAGGCTTTGACCGATTTAATGATCACATTTTACGACAAATCAGGAGCCAATTCTAGACCAATCCCATAAGAAACCTCTACTTTATTTATATGAAATTAAAGCATAATAAAAGTAGAAATTTTCCTAGAAGTGGCGTGTTTGTAGCCCAGCAGGGGACTGAGAAAAATATTCACAAGTTAAGTGTTATTTAAAAAACAAAACAACTTTTCGCTAAGTATCCGCCCGAAAGCCCTCACATTTCTTAAAGAGAATTTTGTCTGATTTACGATGGTGCATTTGGAACTTAATTATCTTGAACAGTTATTGAGTAATCGCTTCCTATTTAACAAAAAGCGTGACTTACTTAAAAAAAAACAACTTAAATTTCCTTCTCTTTTGTGTGTAATCGGACCATGGTCCATATGAATTTCTTAGTAGCTCTTGAGGCCTACTATCACTTCTTTAAATATTTTCCGTGACTTACGGGACATGTATATCACTCCACAATAATAGACGGAGATATAGCTTATCAAATCTGTGATATTAAAAGGAGGATGATTCCTAAAAGAGAATTAATGAAATTTATGAGTTTGTAGACACCTATCATGTATAATTTTGGTACCCCAGGCCTGTCCATCACATTTACAGCTATTAAAGTTGGCTGCCAGCGGTGATAGAGTGTAGATCGTGTCTACGTTTATGTGTGATTATAGTGGTGGAAACTGGGCGAATTGGCTTAATGTTTGTCCTAGTTGTGTATTTTTAGTTGAACTTTATAATATTGTGCGGGAACAGAGAAGATTTGGGTTGCTACTGATCTAATTTTAAATCATCAAAATAGCAGAAAGCAGTGGATTTGAAACAGGCAAGTTTCCCGTCCTAGCAGGTTGAATACGTCAGCGGTGAGTTGGCCATCTTATCTGCTTCCAGCTGTTATGATATTCTACAGTTCAGGTGATCGTTGTTTTTGATCTTCTTTAAAACACGACGCAACAATTTATAATTTCATAAAATAATAATAATACTACCTTAACAACATGCCAATAGAAACGGAATCTGTTACGCTTCAATCAATATTAATGGAAATTCGTAATAACAATAACGAAACTAAAGTAATAAAAGAATCTGTCGAAAAAATGTACACTTAATTAGAAAATATTACATCAGAACTTAAATATGTAAGAAAATAGCGCAGATGAACTTGAGAAAACCAATCACCAGTTAAAAGAAAAGATAAAATATCTCGAGGAAAAAGATAGAAAAAATAATATAATAATGTTTAATGTTCCTGAAAAAGATGATTCAAAATTAGAAAATGTATTAGATGTTGTGAAGTCAGCATTTTCTAACGTTGATATTAATTTAACAGAAACCTCAATAAATAACTATTACAGACTCGGAAAAAAAATAAAAATAAAAATCAAGGCCCATCCTAATTTCTCTAAATAGTTACCTATCAAAACAAGAGATAATGAAAAAAAAGGATAAATACATGTATTTAGAGTAAGGATGTATTTAGAGAGAATAAACTGTTGATAAAACAGGATAAAACGCCCGAGGAAAGAGAAGAAGGAAAGCTAATATATTTGTATCTCAATAGATTGCGTAGTTTCGATAGTTCTATTACATACAAGAATAAGTATTTCAAAATTAATGAAAGTAAACATCACTTATCCGAAATTGAAAAACTTCTAGAAAATCTTGGCGAAGGTAGACTATCACCGAATTCAGTACCAGCTCAAGCAAGCAAACGAAAAACATATGTGAAAAATTGGAGCCGTTTCGATTTCGCGACTGAATGCCTTCAAATCACAGCTAGGAAACCAATTGACGAACATTTAGACCAAAAAAAAAAGAAGAGATGGATTTTAGTGGGTTAGCTCAGGATGGAAATAATTTTAGACATTTTTTGCAGTGTGGTGAAAAAATGAGAAAGGGCACTTTAGCTGGCCAGTCTCAGGTATACAACTATTTAAATTACTACTAACCCCTGGATGACAACACACGGAATTATTCACAGACCCAATGTCAAGGTTAATAAACATGAGTGACCTTCGAGAAGCCTGGATTGTTATTATAAAGAAGATAGCCTCACGCATTACCGATCTGGAGATATTAACAGGACACTCCCACCACTAGCTTGTCACCGTCAACATACGCGTGTAAATACAGTTACTAATAATACAGAGCCCTGTACAATATTTTTATGGAATGTTGATGGGTATAAGAACTTTATTGAAAAAAATAGACAGTTCAAAAAATCATCTATAGTTTGTCTTTGTGAAACACACTTAAGAGACCGGCGGCCACGCCCCCAGCGCTCTCAGAATACAGCTTTATTTCGTCCGATGCCATCAGAGAGAAGAGCCGAGGTAGAGGCAGTGGAGGTTCAATTATTTTTTATAGCCCTCATTTTCATAATGTGGATGTTTTAGATGTTAGTGAATATTGGATTATTGCCAATGCTAAGGAAACACAGGGACTTAATGCGTTTATTATAATTTTAGTTTATTTTAAGCCTTCTTTGGATATAAGCCAAGTATTAGAATTATTTGAGCCAACCCTAGTCGGGATACAAAGTAAATATCCTCAGAATTTATTTTTGTGCCTTTGTGATTTTAATGCTAGAGTAGCTAATTTGAATCAGGCTGATTTTGAGGCCTTCAATGGTTCTAATTTATCACATATTTGACATAGCTTAGATATTATTGAAAATAAAAAGAGGCAAATATTGGTAGAATTTATGTAAAATAACTCTTTCGTTCTTCTGAATGGTAGAACTGTTAGTGATAATCCCGGTCAATTCACTGATATCACTTCAAATGAAAAAAGTGTTGTTGGTATGATATGGTGCAATTATAGCCATATAAATTCAATAGCTGATTTAAAAATAAAACATACTGTTTCGGGCAAATAAAGCATACCACGGTCTTACTGTTGTGAAATGGGAAAACTCAAAAAACTTAATATACCAAGAACTAATTATGAATTCTCCTAGAGTAGGTTCTCACATAAACTCAGGATCCGTTCAAATAATTCAAAATAACCTTTTATCTGCTATCCATGAGACATCACAATCTCTCGGTTTATTCAAGAAAATAAAACTTCATAAAGATTGTGACAAAATAAATAAACCTTGGTTTGACCATGAGTGCGAATTGGCTAAAACTCATGTTAGATACGAATTAAAGTCAATGGTGAAAAATCATTATAATGATAATGCAGTTTATAACTATATTGCCGCCAAAAAGAAATATGAAAACTTAATTAAGTGGAAGCGGTCTGAATTTGAGCGCAATATCATGCATGACCTAGCAAATGTTCATGATTCAAAAACATTCTGGGGAGCAATAAATAAATACAGAAATAGGAAGCCTCAACCAGTTCCCATTAACTGTGATCAATGGTTTGATTACTTATCAAGTTTGTATCCCCCGCGGGTGGTATGCGTACTATGGAGTACCTCATCCTCTTCTCGACTCGGAAATTAGCCTTGAGGAGCTCCAAACCTCATTAATGAAATGTAAGAATGGCAAAAGTCCTGGTAGAGACGGTTTCAGTAATGAATTTTACAAAAATTTACCCATTAACTGGCAATTAATTATATCTGCTCTATTTGTATAATAAAGTCTTTGAAACCGAAAATATACCAAACTCCTGGGTAAAAACAGAATACACAATGCTGTTTTAAAAGGGTGACCGAAATCTCGCAGAAAATTATCGTGCTATTGTCTTGGTGACTTGTATCATGAAAATATTTACCCAGATAATTCTGAATAGGCTTTTAATTTGGTGTGATGAGACGAATGTTGTCCCTGAAGCACAATCCGAGTTCCGTAAAGGTAGAAGTTGTCTGGATAATTTGTTTACTTTAAACGCTCTTATTCTGATACAGATGGGATCGCGCGGAAAACCCTTCTATGCTTTGTTTATTGATTTTAAACGATCCTTTGACTCGCTCAATCATAATTTGTTATGGCAGTCTCTTCACAATCAGAATATCAGTAACAAACTTATTAGAATTCTAAAAAATATTTATCAGAATGCTTCGGCTAGAGTTAGAAGTGATAGTATGTTTTCAGAGGAAATCGATGTTACTTTGGGCCTACTGCAGGGAGAAATATTGTCACCTTTCTTATTTAGCCTCTATTTGAGTGATATAGAAATGTTTTTCCGGAGTCAGAATGTCGGATGCATAAGGATCGATGGTTTCTGTGACATATTGTTGCTTCTTTATGATGGCGATCTAATAATCCTTGCTGATAGTTATACTGATGCCAAAAATAAGTTAAATATTTTAAACCAGTATTGCTTGAAAAAAAAACCAGAGGTCAATATTCGAAAAACTAAAATGCTATATTTTGACAAGGGAGGATGTAAAAAGATAGGGAAACTGTTTTATCGTGATAGAGAAATAGAGAAAGTTTCCGAATATATTTACCTTGGAGTACCATTTTCGGATTCAGGTATATTTCATAGAGCGGCAAATTATTTTGAATCGAAAACGAGGACAGCAATAGGCTCTGTCATCGCACTTTGTGCTAAATCTAAATCCAGATCCTGGGAAAATAAAATAAAAATAAATAACGCAATTGCCATGAGCCTTCTGTACTATAATGTACAGTTATGGGGCCTAAGGAATATGGATAGGCTGGAAAGTGTAAATTTAAATTTTTATAAGCGTTTATTTGCATTGAATAAAAATACATCTTTCTGGATAATGAGCTTGGAGTTTAGTGTTCCCCATTGCTCCGTTACAGTACTGAAATTAGCGTTGTCCTGGATTCAAAAAATTCTGAAAATGAGTAGTGACAGATTTCCAAAAATTTGTTTTAAGAAATTGAAGGAAACATGTAATGAGAGCAAAAATGAGTAGAAATACAATTGGCTGAATCAGTTATAAACTCTATTGTGCACTGTAAATAAACAGTCAATCTTGGAATTAGAGGACCCTGGCGTTTCAGACTGAAATGTACGAAACGCTAAGACTATTTAAAAGCTACATGGAGGAGCGAGATAAACAAAAACTGATCTCCCCTAAATACAATCCATTATATCCTCTCATGCATTCAGAAAGTGATAAGCCTCAGCCATATCTCGCACTAAATTCCCCGTTCCCAATGACTAAAACATTAGTGCAAATCAGATTATCCGGCAACTATATAATTATACTAACATTTAATAATATTTATTATTATTTTAAGCCGAAAGAAAACTGCTCTCTCTGCAATTTGAATGAGCCTGAGGATCTTTTCCATATTTTCGTCCGGTGCCCGATCTATACACCTTTCTGTCATCTCTAACTGCCTCATTCCGTAAATATGAACCGATCAAATTATGTAGAGTTATTTAGAATTGGTAATAGCGATCTTCTTAAGAACCTGTTTTACTACGTTAGGCAATGTTGTAGATTGAAATCGTTTATTGTCAATGAATGATTTTGTTGATCTTGTAACGGGTTTATTCATGCATCATATATTATTTATTAGTGTATTTAAGCTGCTTGAAAGTATTTATTTATGCATTGTTTATGTTATAGTAATATTTTATTTTTATATTGTTATATGTTGTATTATATTATTGTATCTCTATATACTTATGCTTGCACGTATTTTTAGATGACGTTGACATAGCAACGTAGTCAAATAATATTTTTGACTTTTATAAATATTTTTACAAAATTAGTATAGCAAATTATTATAGTTATTGTAGCCATCATCATTGTAGCCAAGTTTATTTGTATGGGGTGTACCCCGAAAGCAAATAAAAATATTCATTCATTCATTCATTTACAGCTATTGTTTTTTACCAATTTAAAATATGTGTGGCTGGTTGAAACTTCAATCAATTTAATCGTAAGAGCTTCCAGTCTTCTGTTGTATCAATTTTCTGAGACTGGCTTATTGTAATAAGGGTCCTCTTAGAACAAAATAATAAATGCATAATCAGTTTATACTTGATTAGTTGCCATCTCAGCAAGCTCATTTCCGTGGACTATGGGCTGACCCTTCACTCACTAGAAATATAATTTATTTTATAATTTTCACTATGGACTGCGATTTGGTTGTCAGAAAGTGTGTGGAAGTCTACCTTAATCCGAGGTAGGCTCCCGCTGACAGACCGGGAGATGAGGCCAAAAAAAATGTCTTATTTAAAGAAAATATTTGATCGTGTAAATCGAAAGTTTGTCTGCTATCCTGCTGACATTGTCTGTCACTTTTTCAGATTTTCTTAAGTAACTCTCTTCCAGTCCATTTTAGGTAAAGGTTTGACATTCCCGATTTTAAAGAATGTCAAATTTCCTGCAAATTTTATGCATAGTATTTTTTTAAATTCGGAACAGCTACTGAGATACGGGGCCGTAAAAATCTGCAAAATGCCAAAAAAAAAAAACGCTAAACAGTTATCTAACTAAACAGTTAGATATTCAGTGGTTTCTCCTAATAGCTGTTTTTTAAGTGCAAAAAACAATTTAATGCAAAATTCATAATAACCAATCATGTAGAAGGTTAAATTTGCTACAAGATTCATACAAAACATTTGTTATTACTCTAAACAGACAATAAGAAATATTGAAATAACAATTTTAGATAAAGTTGAATTTTTTTTTTTAGGTTTTCCTCAGTAACTCGCTTCCAGTGCATTTTAGGTAAAACTTTGGCATTACCAATTTTAAAGAACGTTAAATTTCCATAAAGTTTTATATGTGATATTTTTCAAAATTCGGAGCAGCTACTAAGGTTTGGAACAGTAAACATTTGAAAAATGTCAAGAAAATGCAGTCAGATATTCAGTAGTTTCGCCTTAATGACTATTTTTAGTGCAAGTGTATAACCAATCTTGTAGAGGATTAAATTCCCTACAAGCTTCATGAAAAATACTTGTAATTACTCTCAACATACGCCAAATAATATTGAAATAATTTTAGATAAAGGAAAATGTAAAGGCCAGTAATACAATCTGATTATTAGAGGTGAATTGGCCAAATTAAAATGTTTCATTGTTCAAAATAGTACCATCTTTTGGTATAATAATAACAAATGCAGCATCCACTCATTTTCCTCTGTTATTTTCAAAATAGCAATCTGTTTTGTGCAGATCTATGAATCATAACTTCTTAAATTTAAATTTCCATTAAAATAAAATGTTTTGAAATTTTATTTTAATGTGTACAATTTCAGCAAGTACAAACCCTGCATCAGTTAAAATAGATCGAGATCCTTTCATTATTTTAATGCCATTTAGGCATTGCATTGTTTTCAATCTTTTTTATTCTTAATCCTGGGTGTCATAATTCAAGCTCAAATATCATGGTCGGTAGTATAGCACCATTATCATTAATTCTTAAAAGATCCATATGAAGGCCTTTAACTTGCTATGATTTTTGATATGCCAAGGATTACATTGATCAATTTTAAGTATAAATATTTTGCGACATACGAGACAGTGTGAATTTTTACAACCCCAATTTGATTTCCTTTCTATTGTTATTTCTAAGCATTTAATTGTGTGGTTCATGATGGAATAGTTTAAGGATATTCCTACAGTGGCATACACAAGGGGAGGGATCAGAAGGATGCATCTTCTCCCCCCCCCCTCCCCCTAAAATGTATGAAAAAATTATTTTCATACCCACGAACATAAGATTTATATTATGATTAACAGTTTTTGTATTTTTAATAATAATTTTTGATCCAATTTTTATGCTTATCCTAAAATTTATGTCCCATTTGACGATTATAGACACTTAGATGATTACTTGCCTTCTTCTTATTAAATTCGCCTCCCCCCCAAAAGAAAATTCTGCCTACGCTCCTGTACCTTTCAAACTGTAAGTAGATTGGGCAATATGGTGGGTGTTTCCAGGAGAGGTATTGCTCAATGTTTAATGCCTTAGTTTAGATGAATAGGATGCTTAGAAAGTAATAGGATAATCATAGGTATTAAATAGGAAAGTATTTGAAATTTAAGCAAATAGACTAATAACTCAGAACTCCTTCCTTCTGAAAAATATGAATCGTTTACTTACATTAGTTCCAAAAATAAAAAAATAACTTGATAAGTATAAAATTTATCTAACTTCAATATTATTGGAATCATGAGATAAAATGCTATAACAATGATTGGAGTTAACAGGCTATAAAATTTACAAATCAAAATTGGTAAAACTAAATAACTAAGGATTAAATAAAAAAAATAAAATTGTTCAAAATTGTTCAATGTTTATTAATATTGTCTATAAATAAAACAGAAAATTTCAATGCAAATTAAAAAAAAATAAAGGTTTTATCCTTGTAATATGTATATAATCATTCATTAATAACCAACCAACAATCACAGCCCTTATTCTTCCTATCAGAAATTATCTAATACCAAAATCAATTAGTATTTTTATAAATAGTGTATATATAATCACAAAAAATTATACAATACTATTAACACTTGTAATCCTGTTTATTGACAGATATGCAACAAAAAAATAAATAAAAAACTATAGGAGTTGAATGATTTAATATTCATTGCACTATCATAAAACATAAATTTCCAGACAGGTCAATGGAACATTTTAATAAACAAACAAACAATAATTTCGCTAAACATTTTTTATGAAAATAAAAATAAATGGACTGCATTAAATTAAATATATATCTGAATTCAATTGACAATTAAGTGAATATTGTATTCATTGTGAATACAAGTGCTCTCAATTCATCAAACATTTTATGAGGGAATACAAATTTCTAAATTTTTTGTGGTTAAAAAATCTATGTACCAAAAATCGTAAGCAATAACAAATAAATGCAATGAGCTCAGTAATCTCACTTAGTGTCTTTAACCTAATTAATAATGTAACAATTAAAAAGAACTTAAAAATATGGTAACATAATCTAATGGTAATTTTAAAATAAAATATCACACTTTCCCCCCTTTCCCTCTTTTAAGTAATTTTGACAATTATCATATTAAAAAAAATATAAGACCACTGTGATCACAGCATTTTAACAAGTATATAATTTACATAATTTTAAACTATTCCAAACATCCTATTTCATCCTACTGAAATGCATAACTGAATAATGTATATCACAGAACTACTAAAGTTATGAAATAAACTTTTAACATAACAACAATTATATATGTGCGCACGTGTGTGTATATATATATAAATATAAATAAACACATTACGCACACATAAACACAATGGCCTACATATAAATATAATTGACACAAAACTAATACGATCAGAACATAAAGATTAATTCAAAATCTATATCATCAATATAACTTCCTTGTGCCAATTTATTGATTTCTTATATTTATCTTTGCTCTAAAAAATAAATAAACTCTGTTTATTTACAAATTATGAATAAGTATCAATAAAATTTCAGATCTTAAAAACGAATAAAACTTTAAAAACAACAAAAAATATATAACAAAAACTTTGAATTATTATGACATGTAAATATTAATAATTTTATGTTATTAATTGATTGACACTAACTACAACAGAAAGACATAGACAGAACAACTTTCATTACATACTAACAAGCATACAAATAATGAACAAAATATTACAAAAACTTCTGAAAAATTAGTATTCTAACTTATACTTCAAAACAGACTAAATCATATTAAAATCAAATTATTTGCTCAAAGTTTCAGTCTAACATAATCAATCCACTAATGCAAAAACAAATATTAATAAAAATAAAATATGAAAAAAATAACTAATATTTAGAAGATAAGTTAGTAGAATTTTTAAGTATAACAATATAAAATATTTTTTTTTAAAACAAAACAATATCCACATCGATAACATTCCTAACATATAAGGATGGTTATAATTTTTTTTTTCATTTAATCACAACAGAGAACTACACATAAGCAAGGTACAAACTGCTTCAATATACTATTATATAAAAACATTTATGATGAGAATAAAGCTGTTCTAATTTACTTCTGAGCCATAATTAATACATATTTTAATAAAAAAATATATAAATTTAAAGGTTAAAAATACAATGAACAGGTACTACAAAGAGCTAACATTTTGTGGCTCTTTCTGTTAATTTCAATTTGCCTATAATTATTGACATAAAAAAATTAATTAATACAATATATTTGAAAAGTGATCAATTCACTCTATTCCCATAAACATTTATCTAAAATATGTGTTATAATTTTCAACATCAAATAACACCAAATTTCAAGATGGACACAATGAAAAAACAAAACTAAATTTAGAAGTACACAAAGGTTATATGCTCCTTTTTTCAATTAATCCAGTACTCTATAAAAATCTTTTATCATGCATAGGGTGATAAATATGAATTAACTGTATTTGTGAATGTATAATGTAATTGAGAAGTGTGTAGCTATGAGATAGGCTGGATACATTCATTTTATAAGATTGAAATTTCGGGTTTTTCAATTCACAGTATGCTTTATAGAACAAGTAGTTTTGAAATATATCATGCAGAACAAATGCAAAATAAGCTAATTTCGTAATATCTGCCAAAAATAAACATAAAAGAAATAGTTGAAGAGAAAATATTATTTTTCTTAAGGCATAGAGGTAGGTCTCTAGGTTTAAATTAAAAATGTATAATTATTGGCACATTTTATATCATGTTTTGACAAACACAAGATCATTTTCAATTGTAATTTGAAATTATGTAGTTTTTGAAAAAGCAATATCAAATCAAATAAAAATAATCATTTTTCTTTCATTTAATAAAAAATCAATAAAAAATAATTCAAATTGACATAAATTCCTGGTACATTAAGCCATTAGTTGATAATTTTTTACTATTTAATATGGGTAGGATTTCATTATAAAAATTAGCTTTTATCACAATAAAGAACATCTAATAATACTTTGACTAAAAAAATACAACACACATCAAATATAATGTATGCTATGTATGCTTACAAATTTTTAATTTAAACCTGGAGAACTCAAGCCCTAAATAAAATATATAATTTTTTCAGCAACTATAAAATACAAAAGATTTCAAAATTCATAAAAGATTTTTCCTACTATACCCCCAAAAAAATTATAATTTAAATTTTACTATCAGAGTAGTTATGCTTATATCATGAAGAGTGGCACTATATGGAGTACAAACCAAGAAGTATAAGTATCAGTTTAAACTTTGGACTAATATAAAAAGAAATAGATATATCACAGATCTACATGGTAACATCAAGTTATCAGAACAAATCAGTTAAGCACAATAAATAAATTTGATACTGAACTCATCAAGTCTGATTAATGAATTATTTATGGCACTTAATCCATTTTGAGTAGATACTCATTAGGATTTGAATAAGTGGGAGGCTCAACCAATAAGACACACAATCACATTATGTTACAATCAAAAAGTGAGTGGCAAAAAGTAGTTAAAAGGCCCAGTTTATAGCTAAAAAAAAAGCGACAGTGCTTTCCTTCACAAGCGAGTTTCACGATTCCTTGCTCTCCTCCTCCATTAAATAGGTCTTTTGAGCCAAGATTCTTAACCTTGGCAAGGATGTCAATTTCCTATGTCCCATTTGCAGTTCTGAAACCGCTAATCATGTGGTCGTTTAGGTCCTTACAGGAAGAATTTCCTCGGTTACTGAGACAAGAAAACATGTCGCTGTTCGAGGAATTTATTTACAGCTGAAAAGTGGCATTGAGATCAGTCCTTTACAATACTAGGACTTCACTAAGAGGACTAGTACCAAAAAGAGCGGCGGAAGATGGAGGCACTTCTGGAGATTTAAGCACAACAATCGTTCACAAGATGCAGATCAGCTGCCTGGGCCATTCTCTTCTTAGTAAAAATAATTAATTTTTTTTATTTTATTTCCAAATTATTATTTTCAGATACCTCTATTTATGTTTATTTCAGTTATAAAAAGTGAAGATTTAGTGGATCTTAATTTAGTTACATTTAATTGTATGTGTCATGATATATTTTAAGTAGTTTAATGTAATATGTAATATCTTCCTTATATATCTAATAAATATGTGTAATTTGATAAACTCTTTTAATTAGAAGAGTTCTACAAAAATAAAGTAACTCCTATTTTTTAGCTAAATCAACAAAATAATTGATAAATTTGAATTTGTACCAATTTTAAAGAAACAATAGATTATTCTAAAGAAAGGCTACATACTCAACAAAACAACAGCAAAAATGAAGCAAGTTCAATTTATCACCTAGTTACACGAACATCAAATCAATGAATAATTATCTAATATATTTCTAATCCTTATAATTCTGAAAAAATACTTAAGAGAGAAAATAACAGTAACCTTTACACAAGATGGTTATCTATTGCAGTTTTTCCTAAACAGAATGTGAGAACAAACCCAATAAATTGAGGCAAAATATGTACAATAAAGCAAAAAAGAACAACTTAAATATTAATTTAATTACCGTTTCAATATCAGCAACTTCAAACAAGAAACTTCATTAAATGAAAAGAAAATGACTGCTTGTAAATATTGTCTTAATTTAACTGATGTTAAGCGATAATACAAAATTAAATAAAAATGAATAATGCTAAGCTGTTATATTAGATGAAATTATTAAATGGCTACTATTTTGGAAGACATTAAATATCCATAATATACATTATAATTATAAATATAACAAAAAAAAAAAAAAACCTTCAATGTTATAATTAATGTTTTAAGAAAACAACTTAAGATTATTAATGAATATTTTTATTTATTTTTTAAGACGACCAAGCACGTTGGGGGTCCCAGAGTCCCCTGTTTGGAATGATGTGGGTTCGAATCCTATCTGGGTCAGTTAATATTTATTTCATGGCGGTCCCACTTGACACTCCCACTCTGGTTCTCTGGTTAGTATGGAGCGGTAATCTCTAGGTAGCAAGGGGTTGGCAAAAAGGACCAAGAGACCCAATTACAGGACTAATTTCTCCCCATCAAAGCCAGTATATATATATATATATATATATATATATATATATATATATATATATATATATATATATATAAATATATATATATATATACATTATTTTTCAGAGACACTAAAAATTCGTTAAAACACTCCGATTCATAACGATTTCCTGGCTATAACGTTTTTTTTCCTCGGTCCCAGTCCCAGTTGGTGGTTTTCCTATGAAACTTTATTTGTTATAACAATCCAATTTCCTGGTTATAACACTCTGAATGAATTTTTTCTTTAACTTTTTTTAAATTCATATGGTTTTGTTTTGTAAATATGATTGAAGTTTTGAATCCAGTGCCAGAAGGAAACAGTACAATGTTGATTTCATGAACATAGTTCCTGAGAATGTTTAGTTTTTGGTTCAAAGAAATATTTTCATGAAATCAAAGGTTTTTAGTTTTTACGGATATGGATCTGATTTTTGCCTTCATTGCTTTGATTTCACGTTCAAGAAAATATGTCACGATAATCATTTTCTATTAATGAAGAAAATGATTTAAATAAAGTATTCGACAAATAATTTAATTTAAAAAGATTTTGGCGCGTCTAACATGAAATGAAGAAGAGGAAGAGAATGGAACGGAACCAGTAAAAGCAATAGATTATAATACATTAGTCAATTCACAGATATTATTAAGCTCTTATCTCTATTGCAAGACAAAAGTCTTGAACAAATAAATAAATCAGAAAATGCTGTTTTAAAAATACTTAATTGCATTAAGCCCTTAAATAAGAAAAAGAAAAAAAAACAAAAAAAACAATGATTACTTTTAACAAGGAACATCAAAAATGTAATTTTATTTTATTGTTTTATTTATAGCTAAAATAATTTAATTTTTTGTTTATTTTAAATTTCCTGGTTTTAGGGTTCTCTTTCTCTAGGCCCTTGGAGAGTGTTATAATTAAGTTTTACTGTGTACAGGGTGTAATGATAAACAGTTTAAAATAATGCTTTTTTTTTTTTTTTTTAGTATTGTCCACTCTGTCAACTTTTTTTAATGTTTTATCAGATAATATTCATATCAAAAACCGTGATTTTCTTCTTCTACAATAAATTTATAATTTTTATCAGATTAACTCGAGGCATTTAAAAAAGTTTCTAAATTAAAATAATACAAAAAATATTTAAAAATACATTTCATTATTATTATGGGACAAATTCTTGTTTAGTTTATTGTCTCTATATTATTATTTGATAAGGCATTCATAATTAATCCAGCAAAAATTACACTAATTATTCCTTCCATTAGAATACCCATCGTTATTCTTATAAAATAATTTATAAATTTAAAGGATCCATTTTCTAATATTAATTTCATTCCTTCAATCTATTTATTTACTTTAATATCTGTATGCAATTAAATTGTCTCCTATTCTGAAGAATTATTGAAGAAATAAGTTATGTATAATTTATAGTGGGATAAAAATAAAAGATCCTAAGTAAATGAAATATAAACTAACCATAGTTTTATCTTTCTCTCAGTTAAATATGCATACCATAATTTTATAACTTTTTTTTTTCCTACATAATTGATTAGTTTTCCAGTTATATATAGTTTCTAAGACCATTTCTTTGTCCATCATTAGTAGTGTAACTAATATATATATATATATATATATATATATATATATATATATATATATATATATATATATATATATATATATATATATATGTTCAATATCAGCTATAATATATTAAAATAAAATCAGTGTTTTGGATACGAATATTATAAGAGAATAGAGAAAAACTTTGGCATAGAACAGCAAGCAACAGTATTCGTTACAATTTATCGCATCGCCTGATAGATAAATTCGAAAAATAATGTATTACATAATTATATTTAAAAAGATCCATAAAAATATCTGTTAAATAAAACATGAATATGATATAATAAACGCCAAAAAATATGTAATAAAACAGCAATAGTGGAACACATAAAAATAATGGAACATAAGTTCAATTGAGAATACTCACTTTTTCGTCAAAAAAAAAAAACAAATTTAAGTAATAATAGAAACAATTAAGAAGCCTTATATATTTCATAAAATGGTAATTGTAAAAAAAAAAAATGTAAATAAAATAATAAAACAATACTCAGATATCCTATTAATATTAGAACAATAATTTTTAACTAAAAAAGGAAGGTTAATATAGGGGTAGAGGGGAAGTTTCAAAGTTCAGAGGCTCCATTAATTTTTTTAGATGAGGAATAGAAGCAGTCCATATGAGAAGTAAATTATAATTTTACATATTCGGGAATTAAGGACCTCAATAAAAAGAAAGTGATTAATAATAATATGTTAATCAATTTACTTATTACTGGGGTAAAAAAGTAATGGTAATGATTTATTTTTAAAACATTTAATAAAACCTTTAAGGTTAAATTGGTTAACACCATAAAATAATTAATCGTTAAATTTTATAATGAAACAATTTTTTCAAGCGAATATATACATATATTTTTAGAATAGGATGTGCTGGAAAATGGCTAAATAGCCGAACAATAGCAGACTGTTATAAGTGAAAGTAACGGACTATTTTTCAAGTTGGAACTAAACTACTTTTTATAGTAAAAAAATATGGTTTACCATATAAAAATGGTAGTAACAGAATGAGTAATAGGATTGTTATTATTTTGCAATATAAAAATTAATAAGTCACCAAAGAAATAAAATTAATACTTCAGAGTAAATAAAAACATCAAGAAAAGCATCAATAAAAATCTTAATAGGACAGAACTAAACAGAATATTATGATGACTTAATCAAAAATCTTTGACACATACCTCAAACTGGCAATAGCCCAATAACAAAAGTCTCTATAAATACATGCACGTACACCACACCCACACCATTCTCTTTTGTAAGAGAATATGTATATTTTAGAATTATTATATAACTCTTGGATTAAAAATTTTAGTTGCAATAATAGTTTGGATAGTATTAATGTAATAAGAAGAGTTGATATCTACAACAAAAGAAAACAGCATCATAAGAAACAACACATGAATAAAACATCACAGAAACCTCTTTAGGTGAAATTTACTTTTTTAATAATACTTCCAGTATATAGTGAAAAGAAGTACCCAAAAAGAACAATAAGTATAATTTTTAAAATGTACCACACCATACTCAGCTTGAAACACTAAAATAAAATTAAGAGCGAAATATATCAATCGTGCGATGAGTTTCAGCAAAATATATCAATGGTGCGATGAGTTTTAAGTCCAAGTCAGTAACTACAGATGAGTCATTCATAGTTTCTAACTTTAACATTAACACAATGCAAAATTAATAGTTAATTTTGCACACAGAAGTGTTATTTTTTTTGTTTTTTAGTGTTTCTACTAAAATAAATTAACTGATATGTCAACAACTAAATTAATATTTGATGATCAAATAACCTTGTTTGAAATTCTGTAGTAGCAGTTCTTTAGTTTAAGTTTTACTTCATTTACTCCATAAAGTCTGTCACTACTGAATTTCTAATGAAGCATTAAATGTTGGCTTAGTCGAGTTCTCTTTAATTCTACATCTTTTATTTTTTGTGTAATGAGATACTGTGCAGTGGACACTGAATTTGTAGAACCTGTAATAGTCACGATTCTATTTCGTGTTCCAGGAGCATATATACCTTTTTTAGAAATTTGAATAATAGCACCACTTAACTGTTGAATTTCAATTAAAGATCGCCCTCCATGACCAAGTATGGCACCAACTATTGCTTCAGCAATCTCCATTTCAACCTTAGTAGTAAAATGAAAATAAATATTAATAATTTGATCTTGTCAGTCTTTGAAATAAATAGTAACAGAACAAAAAATTCATCAATATATATTAAATAAAAATTATAACACTAAAAACCAAATCAGTACTTATTAAAAATGCCAAAACATATTTGTTATTTAAATGCTAAAACATAATTAATAAACTTGGCAATCTTGAAAATATGGATTTCAACATTTAAATTTAAAATCTTATTTAAATGTAATTAATTAATGTTGTAATAATTAATTAGTGTAATGTTGAGAATATAAAATGATTGTGATGAAACTAAAATAAATAAATAAATAAAAATACGGAATTCCAAACATATAAACAATGGGAGAAATAAAACTAGAATAGTGAAATAAATTAGACTAGAACAGCCAGGAATATATTTTTAATTAGAGAATCATCGGATAAGCAAACTACAAAACAATTTAATAAAAATGATAGTACCCTAATTTCCTCAAACCATTCAATTTAAACAAAAAAAACTTTCAAGCAACTCAATCTGGTTCATACCCTTCCAATATCAATTACATTATTATAATATCAATTATTATTATATCAATTACTGGTAATTACAAACATGTTATATAAAAATATTTTCATATCAAACTACCAATTAAAAATAGAAATTATAAACCACATACCTTTCTAGTATCTTTATTTTTATCAGAGGAATCATGATTTCCTAGGCTGAAAGCATTATTATTAAGATGAGGGGGTGAATTCGGCCCTGAAGTTGAATGTCTAAATGGCTCTAGAGCCAAATCAATAACACTCCGAGCAGTGCCACTGATCTGTCCAAAGAAACCGTTAGGAGCACTTTCTAATGCTTGCATACCTACATAAGTTGGGGTAGGAGAATTTCCTGTCCAAGTGACTCCAAGCATTCTATACCTGGATAAGGGAGAAAAAGGAATAAATAAAAAATAAAGATATGTTTACAGCTATGTAAAATTGTTCACACTAACATTAAAATCCCATACAACTCACACATAACTGGTAAAAAAGTAAACTTAATAATAACTAAAACTCAAAAAAAAAAAAAAAATGTAATATCTGAAACTGTAAAAAAATAGTCTGTCAAACAATTAATGATTTTTAATTTTTTTTTTAAATTAGTCTATGTAACTATAGAAGTTCAGTGAGGGATAGGGAAGCTCTGCTGTTTTTTCACTCGACGACTTTATATCCCAAAGGAGCACTTGCATCCCATCCAGCCTACTCAATGAAACTATTTGTATAATTTTGTAAGTACTATAATTCAAATTAAATTATTTTAAAATAACATATAGATTCATAAAATTACAAATAAATGGTACAGGCAGAGGGAGTAATAAGCTGGAGGCATATCTTAAGTAGGGAGCTGTTTCAATGTCTTAGTTTGACAAACTAAACTATTTATGCTCATTACCAAATGAAGTGGATCATTAGAATAACTAATCATAAAATTTTGAGGATTCAATATTTTCCATTATAAGACCACTTCATTGCTTACACTGACAATTAGAAAATTCCATTAGATTTACTCTTAAACTTAAAACTGTATCCCTTCTAATTTATCTTTACATATAAAAGTCGAAATAATCACCAGTCCCCAGTTCCTTTTCAACTTATGTTCACATTACTTCCTTTTCTCATAAAGGACATAATTTTTTATTCATTAATCTTTTTAAATTTTTCTGAGGTGTTAAAAAATATCCACAGGTCATTTTACAGCAATAGAGCTTGCAACAGCTGTGCCAGCTCTGGAAGAAGATGATACCCACAAATGATGTTGTACCAAAGGTGAGAATGTTACTAAAAGTGGTAAGTCAAGCTCAAGACGTTACCAGAGTAGTGGTTCCTTTTGAATATTCACATGGCGAAGGGCTTCAAAAATCTATAGCAGTAATTAAGATATAGATCTATTTAAGTGTCCAGGCTTGATGAAATACTTTAAAATTTAATGAAGGCAAGCTTAAGTTTTGCTTTCTGATTTTAAAGTACAAATTAGCCTACATATTGCAAAAATGATGTAAAAAGAGCGTGGAATGCACTGGCAAAGACCTCAACAATATCCAGGGCTCACCACACAGCATAAAGTTTGGATAAATCAATCCTCTAAGATTCATATCTTATGAACTGATATGTATTGCACCATGATGCAAAACCAAGCAGCCTACCAGATGATCTGGGAATTGATACAATTCTTCCCAGATCCAACTTATTTACTTACACAAAATGAGCTCCATCATAGTATGGGGTGGAATTTCCTTAGACACTAGACCAGAGCTGGTGGCCTGAAAATGAAACTGACTGCTCAGTTTACTTGCATGGGGTCTTAAGAGTGTAGCCTTATGGCAAAGCTAGACCTCACAGACCAAGACTCGTAAATGAATTCTTACATGGCCAAGAAATTCAACATTTGGATTGGCCTACTTTCTCACCAGATCTAAATCCCGTTGAACATTTATGGAATCAACTTTAATCCATTTCGACACAGCCGTGATAATGCAACAATAATTTCAACATTTTTTCCAAAATACATTTTGTTTGTATTTAGGAAAAAATGCTGTGTTTTCGCAACTTTGGGCAAAAATAGGTTTATAAAGAATTTCAGGATAGGGTACCCTTCAAAAGACTCAATATGAATTGCCAGCAACACTCTTGAAGAATCCTACAATTTAGCATCAAAATGCTAAAAAGAAGTGTGCCTCATAGTCTTCAAGAAGCAACACGTGGGAAAAGTACAAGTGAAAAGATTCGTATTTAGAGGTTACAAGTTACTTATCGTCATTAGATAATAATAATTTTATTTATATAATTTTTTATTTTTAATATAACTAATTTAAATGTGACCATGCTTAAATGTTATAACAATATATAACAACTTGTATTTTACTTCGTAGGCATACTCTGTTTCATAATAAAGTACAAAAGTACAAGTACAAGTTGGTCTATAAAATATTGTAACATGATAACATTTAAAATAGTTATATTTATAACAATTAATCAAAAAAAACATTGAATAAAATTATTAATATCTAATGACGGTAAGAAACCTGTAACCTCTGAAAATGAGCATTTCCACTTGTACTTGTACTTTATCATGAAATAGAGCCCTGGTTTGGTGAACCCTAGAAGGGTGAGGAGGAGAGGCCCAACCAGAGTTTTAGAAAAGGTGTAGTACCTCTATTAAAACCGTTTTTATTGCTAAATCTGCTACTGTTCTCCTTTCTTCTCAAGTGTTGAGTACAAACTAGTTTATAATTAACCAGTATTCTAAACTTTAAATCATTTTTCATCAATTTATTTATTTTTATTTATTAAGTAAATTAACAACAATCACTGACTTTAATTACTATTAGATTGCAATTTGAGTATTAAATCATACGAACTTGCCTTTTTGTTTTTTTCAATTTATTTACTAAAAGTTAAGATATTTTACACTTTAAAAACCCAATAAATGATTTTTTTTAATTTTATTTTAAACCATTTAAACATACATAATAAATTTTAAAAGATTGACATTAAAAAAAAAAAAAAGGTAAATCAATGTAAATTTGTCTTTTTTTTTTATATATACAGTTGTGAAATAAAATATCTTTTATAACAAAAAATAAGAATCAAAGACACAATTAAATTGTTATTTAGTCCTTTTATTAATCAAAACAGTAAGATAAAGTGAATGTCTTTTTAGTAATTATTGATTCAGAAATCGAAATTTGTTTAAAATAATTCAAGCAAATTGAACATTTAAATTAAATTACAATTAAATAATTTCATTGTTTTAACAATATTTATCTGCAAATCAGAATTTTTTTAAACAAAAAGCATGAGTTTGACAAAAAAAAAAATACGACAATTTAAAAGGAAATCAGGCAATATTCACACAGGTCTAACTGTATCAAGAGTAAAAAGGATTTGTAAGGCTTGAATATTTGATGAGACAACTCTTCCTCCTTTCCAACCCAACTCAACAGCCCCTCTATTAAACCCTTTCCGGCCCACCAAGTTGGAACAGCCATACTATAATAACCTTACATTCATGGATATGTCCAATACTTTACATTGAAAATTTAAATTAATTTAAAATATATCATTATAAAATAAGTGTATTTACTTTCCCAAAGTAGCTATTGCATTAGATATTTCAGCTTTCACATTTTCTGTGTAACCTGTATTATTCAATGCAACAGTAATGGCACTAATGACTTGAGATACGACAGCTTGAGAAGGTGAATTGTTTGGTTCTAAATTCAATGTCAGTGTTATGCCATTCAATCCTGCAGATTCAATTAATCCAGCCCCTAAAAGAACCAAATGATAATGTTAAATCAAGACACCAAATTAAAAAAGTCATTATTATAATTAATATCAATATTATTCTGATTAGGGCCAATAAAATCTTAGAAGCAGGTGAATATACAGTAGAATACTTAAGGATTAGCATTTTACCAAATAATAAATCATTGTTATTTTCACGTAATGATGCATGTACATATCTGCTTATGGGTCGATCTAGCTCCCTTAAGGAGTTTTTTACAAAGGGGATCAAAAAGCTAACAAAGTAAAAAACTAATAAGGCCTAGCGAAACCGGAAATTTTATGCAATAAAAACCTGTACCACTACAACCCGTGAAGGGTCTTGGGCTCAGTACTTGGGGTAAGGACCGTACTGTTTCTAAGCCAACGGTTGTGTAAGGAGGTGATTTGGCCGAGATCACGCTCAACCGCCAGGTTTTTCCCCTAATTAAGGGTACCCACTTTATAGAGGCTGGGTGAGCCCCAGGAGGGTCCCCCGATCCCCCAGGGTCGATCCGCGACTGATTACAGAATAAATAATTACCTGCCTCAGCCGGTCTCGAACCCGGGACCTTGAGATTAGTAGCGCAGTGCCTAACCCACTGAGCTACCCCGCTCCCAAATTTTATGCAATAACATCAACAAAATCTGCCAACATACTGCCTTCCAAAGAGCCCCCTCAAAAGCCAAACCTACAAGGTTAGACTAAACACAATTCTTCCATCAACCTCTAGGTCAACCCTTTGGATGTTTACCCATCAGTTCAGCACAAATCACCTTCATAGCGATTCTTTCATTATCTAGATCAACAACTTTACATGCCCATTCTAGTTGCCACAAAGCAATTACCTCAATTATATTTACTGTGTGCATATCAAAACAGTTCTGCATTGTGTAACGTCTAAATTCTCCAGTTGACTCATCCTTCTTCGTGCTATACATTCTATACAATATTTAATTTTTGACAAATTCTTAGAGTTTTTACTACTGTAATTTCTAAGATTTAATGTAAATGGCCAAGTTTTTTCCAAAGCCGAAAAAAACAGTAGAAATGATAATAGTTTTATAAATTCTAACTTACTTCAGATTTCTGGAATAGCTATGAGCATTACAATATTCAATTCTCTTTTTAATTTTAAATATAATCGTTATGAAGTAAATGCATGCCTTTTATCATTTAGTATACATTAGTGTTCATATGAACATAGATAGATATGAAGACATAGATAGATAGTTTATATGAAATAAATAGATAAAAATAAATCGACTTGTGTTTTTTTTACTATCCAAGAATATCAAATTTATTTACAATATGTTTTAATAATTCACACTTTTATATGAGAAAATATGACAATCTCTCACATGTAGCAATAAATAATGGTGCTAACTGGCTTCTAACATTTATACAAGTTAAAAAGGACAAAAATAAATACCGTTTGAAGAAAAAAAACACAATTAATAATATATTTAAAGAAAAAAAGGAGCTGTTAATCGATACATAATTCATAAAATAACTTTATAACATAAGAAATAAATTAGAGAAAATCATGCATTACAAATTAGAGAAAATCATGCATTACAAATTAGAGAAAATCATGCATTACTTTACGGAAATCTAGCATTCAATATGAACCAATACATAGATGCAATACTTCAAATATGAATTAAATATGAAACTAAGTAAATAAATTATATTACATGGAATTGAAGCTGCAATAGTAGAACTAGGAGTAAATTGTTGCTGGCTTGATGGCTGAGCATAGGGGGATCCTGTAGGATTATAATTTGCAACAGGCCCAGTTATATCCGCATAACTTACATTTAAACTGCTTCCACTTTGAGGATCTTCTTGCACTTTAGTAAGTATCATGGCACATGCTTTCTTGTTGTTATTCACATCACCTATGGATCAAACAAGAAAACTTTTGGAAGTCTTTACAATAACAGAAAATTTGGATAATAAAGTAAATTTTAATAATGTAATATTATGGAAATATCAATATCATATAAGCAAAATTGATAAATAAATTGAAGAAATAATATATTATACAGTTTCTATAATTTACAAACAATAAATAGTTCCTAATTAGTCCCAATAGTGTGCTATACCATTCCTTGTCTCAGTTGCAGTGAATATAGAGGCTGATCAAAGCATTAGGAAGTATTTTGTTGTAAAGGATGTATTGAGGATTGAATAGCAAAGGTAAAATAGAAATATATTTACTGGTTTTGGTTGCATTGATTATTTTTGGTTATATTGATTATGGTTGAATTGATTATTATTATAATTTTGCCCAAAGCATAATTTTAAATTTAAAAATTGAATTAATTTTTTTTTTTTATTGTTAGAATTATAAATTGTTTACAAAATGAATGTTTTGGTTTTTTTAAATTTTCGAGATGGAATGTCACCTATAAATAGATGTAAACCAGCGTGCCATAATAAAAGTGAAAATTCAGCATTTTGAAATTAAATAAAAAATACTACGTTCAGTAGTAGGATAATTGTGTTTTAATACAGGAAATAGTAATCCTTCCGAAGTGCTACTAATGGCCTTGAACAGGGTCTAGATTATCAGATCAGCCTGTACTTCATCCGCTGCGCATGCCCAATTAAATTCTCAAACCAACGGAACCTTCTCAGTTGGAACGCTAGTATAGGGTTAGCTCAGACTTCCCTCCTTTTTACGAAGGATTATTGTTACCCCCACCACCTTTCCCGTTTCTTCTACTATTTCAATTTCTGCCCATTCATTTAAAATTCCCGCTCCAGATATCTTAGGTAGATGTTGTCCCTTTAGCAAATATTTTGAGCTAACCCTACATGCGTATTCCAACTGATAAGGATCCATCGGTTTGAGTATTTAATTGGGCATGTGCGGTGGGTGAAGTACAGTCTGGTCTGAGAATCTAGACCTGTTCAAGGTCGTTAGTAGCACTTCAGAAGGATTACCTAGGAAATGGTTGAGAAGATAGGATAGTTTTAAAATGGCCAATAAATGAATTAAAAAGACCAAAATGTTACAAATTTTAATATATTTATAATGCAAATTAGTTTTAATTAATAAAGATTTTGCCAGAGTAGTTAGCTAGCTAGACTGCACTGCCGGTCCCAAGCCCGGATAAAACAGGAGGGTTAGAGGTAGGGCCGACAACCCAACCTCTGTAAAAACATTCACCGTTAAACAAGCTCAAAAACCAGGCCTCGGATATCGGACTGTCACACGGAAACGACACGGCGCAACGGAAAAGGTTTACAGATTTGGAACATGGAATATGAGGACCTTAAATCGAGCAGGAGCACTCAAAGAGTTAACCGATGAGCTAGGCAGGATGAGGGTAGACATAGCAGCCATACAGGAAATCAGGTGGAAGGGAAGTGGGAATGTCCAAGGTAGAAACTATGCTATCTTTTACAGTGGTAGTACTGAAAAGCATGCGTTTGGAACAGCCTTTGTAGTACCTTCAAGATTTAAATCAGCTGTCATGGATTTCCAGCCCATCAATGAGAGGCTTTGCAAATTAAGGATAAGAGGGAAGAAATGCCATGTGACCCTCATAAATGTACACGCACCTACAGAGGAGAAGAGTGAGGAAGAAAAAGACATTTTCTATGATGAGCTGGATAGAGCACTAGCAGCCAGCCCTTCTTCTGATATGAAAATAGTGCTGGGAGACTTCAATGCTCAGGTTGGGAAAGAAAGAATTTTTATACCTACCACAGGGAAAAATAGTTTGCACGCTAAAACAAATGAAAATGGAATGTGAATGATAAATTTTGCTGCATCCCGAAGCTTAGTAGTGATGAGTACAATTTTCCCCCACAAAGATAAGCATAAACAAATGTGGCACTCGCCAAACGAAATATTCACCCAAATCGACCATGTGCTAGTCTCTAGTAGGCACTTTAATAAAGTCAATGATGTTAGATCACATCGAGGGGCAGATGCGAACTCTGATCATTTCCTTGTTATAGCAAAGACTGTGACCAGAATAACATATACACAACAGGGGCACCTCAACCAATCGAGCAAGTGGAGTAGAGATAAATTAAGGAATGAGGATATAAGGAGGCAATATAAAGAAATGTTGGAAGAAAACATAAGGAGCATCCCTGCTGTAAGTGGTGACAAAGAGGTAGAAACTCAGTGGAAGGAGTTGAAGGAGTCGATCACTGGAGCAGCAAAGCAACATTGCCGAATAGAGAGGAAGCCTCCAAATAGATCTTGGTTTGATACAGAGTGCGATGAAGCCATCAAGGCTCGCAATATACTAAGAACCAAGTGGCTGGGTAAGGACACACGGCAGAGTAGAAAAGATTTTCATGACACTAGGGCCCATACTAAAAGAATCATCAGGTCTAAGAAGAGAAACTGGATGAATGACAAGTTTACAGAAATAGAAGAAGCCAAAAGCAACAATGAGACTAGAAAATTCTACAAGGAGGTCTAGCAGCAGAAAGCAGGCACTAGAAATAACAACCTGGTTATAAAGGATGAAAATGGACGCCTATTGGTCGCAGATGTAGAGCTGCAAGAACATTGGAAGAAATACTTTCAAACACTCCTGAAATCTGAGCATGAGGTTGAAGCCACGAGACCAGTAAATTATGCGAGTGTTGGCGATGACAACGAAGATATCCCACCAGATAAAGAGGATATTGAAGCTATTGTGGAAAAGTTAAAAAGTAATAAGGCTCCTGGTCCAGATGGAATACATGCAGAATTCTTAAAAGTGGCAAATGGGTCATTAGCTAGTGAGATGCATGGACTAATTTCACACATTTGGCAAGTAGAGAGGATGCCGAAAGAGTGGTCAGAAGCAACAGTCGTTCCACTCTATAAAAACAAGGGGGATAGGACGGACTGCAAGAACTATAGAGGCATAAGCTTGCTGAACACAGCGTACAAAATTTTCTCAATAGCTCTCTACAACGGCCTATTGCCATATGTGGAGCGTAAGCTGGGAGATTACCAAGGAGGTATTAGGCCTAACAGATCAACCATCGATCAAATCTTCTCCTTGCGACTGATGTGTGAGAAAATGAAAGAATTTCAAAACACTATGTGGCTACTGTTCATTGATTATAAGGCGGCATATGATTCGGTTTTGAGAGAGGAATTGTTCCAGGCAATGAAGGAGATGAATATTCCCTTAAAATTTATCAGACTCGTAATATGCACAATGAACGATACCAGCTGCAAAGTTAGAGTCAATGGCAAGTTAACCAGCGCATTTCAGATAAACGATGGACTCAGGCAGGGTGATACTCTAGCCCCGCTACTTTTCAACATCATTCTTCAAACTATAATAGCAAGAGCCTATCTGGATGAGGGAGGTAATATCTTCTACAAAGGGGCCCAATTATTAGCAAATGCCGACGATGTGATGATAGCTGGAAGATCTTTTGTTAATGTTAAAAATGCTTTTGGGAAGCTGGAAAGGGAGGCCAGGAGATTTGGCCTAGAAATTAATGAAGAGAAGACAAGAAAAGATTATGATCTTGAGGAAAAAGAAACCCATGCGACCCCAGATGTGCTATACAATTGGAAACTACACATTCCAATGTGTTGCTAGTTTAAGTATCTTGGTGCACAGTTTAATGAAGCATTGGAGGAGGAGGAGATCCAGGCACGCATTATCGCGGCCAATAAAGCTTTTTTCTCAATAGCTCATCTTATGAGAAGTAGATTAGTTAGCCGCTTAACCAAGTTAAGGCTATATAAAAACCTCATTAGATCAGTGGCAGCATATGCAAGTGAGACATGGATATTAAAAAAATCAGCAGCTGAATAGATCGACATCTTTGAACGCAAAATATTAAGGCGCATTCTGGGACCTGTGAAAGAAAATGGGGTATACCGTCTTAGAAAGAATAGAGAAGTATATTCCCTATATGACGATGTGAAGCTCTCCGACTATGTCAGATTACAACGTCTAAAGTGGTTGGGTCACCTCCATAGAATGGATGATGGCAGAACCATCAAAGAGCTATATAAGGATTGTCCAGAAGGAGTGAGAGCTCGAGGGAGGCCACGAGGCAGATGGAAGGACAGCGTCTCAGAGGACCTTCGAAATCTTAATGTGTCTCTGAGACTTGCTACGGACCGACAAGACTGGGCAAGAGTGGTTGAGCAGGCCAAGGACCGCCTTGTGCGTCTGTCGCGCCTATGAAGAAGTATAAAGATTTTGTGGGATTAATAAGGTCACTTTTCTGAATCTAATTCGATTAATTTTATATAAGAAACTATATATAAAAACTATAAGTATTGTAGTATATTCTTCAGTATTTTATATTCAAGTGTTATATTTAATTAATAAAAATACTAGAACAACGAATTTCAAATAAAAATTTGGATTCATAAATGTTAAAACAATGAGTTTTATTAAATATTCCTATTGATATTTTTAAGAGGTAAATCCTTCATTTTGTACAAAGAGAGTCTGAAAATATGAGCAAAAATTTAAAAAAAAAAAAAATACACATATATATATATATATATATATATATATATATATATATATATATATATATATATATATAACGTATATGTATAAATAAGTTATGTTGAGCCAACCAAAAAAAAAGATTCTTTTTATTTTCACAGCTGCCCACTAAAGGTCATGGATTGGTGTTATCAATGGATAGCTGATGTTTTCTTGTTGGTATTTTGTCACTGCCATTTAGATACCTATCCATGCATAGTAATAAAACAATTTCAAGAAAAAAAAAATTTACATGCATCTGGCAGCTTAACACTTTTTGCAGTTGGATGGTTTAGACCATTAAAAAAATATGTATGTAATTTTATAATATTTAACCGCGGAGGAAGGTAGGTATCAAAAACATAAATAAATCAAACAATAACAATTTTCTTTTACATTTAAAACATGATGGTAAACTTTTGTAATCATCACAGTTTTAACACAGTGCTTTTTGTTCACAATACAAGAGCAAGTTATATTGGAACATTGTACAATAAGTTAATACAATATCTTAGAATGGTAAACATTAAAAATTAATGGGGTAAAATTGTAAACGCAGAATAAGTCACACAGCCCAGGAGCCTTGCAGTGCCCATTCTGGCAGAATATTTTTACAGAACCATTATCAATGTGATTTAACTCATAGAAGAAATCCTTCCACCACATAATAATCAAGGAAAAAACTATTAAAAAAAGAAAATTGGATAATAGACGTGGCTGGTTTTGGAATTCAATGCCTCATATCTAATCTAAGTAAAAGTAAACAAATTTTGAGAAAAGAAAGGTTTCAGTTTGATCCCCGTCACCCTTAATTTATATTAAAATATAGTTTCAATGGAATTTAACATATTTGCATTGAAATTGTTTAGCAAACTTGGAAGTGGAGTGAAATCAATATTTTATTCAACAGTGCACTTAAATTAATTAAACATTTAAGAAAACAAACAATGATAACAATAAAATAACTTCAAAAAAACTTACAAAACATTTAGTTTCAGAGAAAAAAATGGCTATGAATGAAACTACAGAGCACCAGAAAAAAAAAAATCAAAAGTAAATTTGTATTATTTTAAAACCTAAAGTTTGTATAAATGAATAAACAAAGTACATTTCAGCAGTATGCAGCTGATTCATGCTAAAGCTTAGGAAATCATCCACTTGACTTTAATGGCAGTGTAATTTCACTGAACAATTCTAAATAAAGATTGAGTGAGCACAGTAATACTAATAAAAGGCTTAGCAAACCCAAAGGTTTGATGTCAATACCACTAATGGTTGTCTGCACACTTCCATCCAAGAATCACCGTTAAAACCCAAATCTGCTATTTCAGCCTCAATGCAATTCTCCCACCTAAGTTTCATTTTACCCCTCAAATGTTTACCAGACAACTCAGTCCTTATTAAGTTTTTAGGGATTCATACATCACTAAATAAAACAACTTTACACAGCCATTTCAACTATCACACTGCTATTAATTCAATTATATTAACAGAGAGCATACTCCTCAATTCCATATTGTGTAGTCTCCTCAATTCTCAAACGGAAAAATTCTTTCTGAGACCGAATATTTAACGCAATACCTTATTCTCGAATTTTATTTATCTCCATATCTCCACCATTTATGAAGATAAATGCATAAATATAAAGTGTTTTGGAATCATTATACCAAAGCCCGTGAAAAAAATATTTTCTTACCGCTACTGGATGAGGACAGTGTTGTGATCGGGTCAAAATTTTGATGTGCAGTTTGCTACAAAACTATGCGTTTCAGAGCCCCTGTAGTCCAAAAAATGTATTTTCAGACATTGATCTGTCTGTACCATGATTATCTCTTGAACGAGTTAACGATTTTCTTGCTTTTATTTTTGTTTTGTAGGGTTTTGGTCCTCGATGCCTGGGCACTAAATTGGGCACCCTGAGCACAACAGTAGCTGTGCAATAGCCGAAAAATGTGTTTTTCTATAGTCAGATCAGGTCAGTATATGATGATTGACAGTTTGTAATAAAGCAGTCTCATTCAAACCTACCACATATATGCAGCATGATCTTCATTGGGCGAGGTTTATCTTTAGCTCAGATGGAGGTTCATATAACTTTTCCTATAATATTTGACTTATTTCATTCCTTTACAGAACGCAGTCTTGGGATGGGGAATGGGAGTTACTAATCTTTCAATTCATAGATTGAAGATATCAAGATGACTCAGAGGTCTGACAATGAGAAACACTGGCCTGTGATGTGGCCAACTTTCTCTTTCTTCTTTAAACAAAGGGAATCTCCTTCCCTAATTGTGCCAATTTAAAAGAAGCTAGAAGATTAGATTATTAAATTTTAAAAGTTATATAATTAAAATTAATAAATTTTGTCTAAGGTCAGAAAAACTCAAACATTTTATGATGTAACAAAATTAAAACTAATAGTTTCTACAAAACTTTAAAGCTTTACACTCACTCCCCTTCACATGCATCCCAAGCATGAATCGGAGAAGGTAAAATAAATTATTCCAGCTAAAAATGTTGATGCTATTTCAAAGAACAGGTAAAAAAAAAAAAACCTTCAAGAAATGATGTTGCAGAACTAAAAAATTTCAAATTACAGTTTGTTATAACTAATAATAAATGGTGAAAAAAGTGAAAATATTTGCTCTTGTTCAATTTATGGCAAATTTAGATAATTATTCTAGGATGTAAAAACTAACAGAGTTTGTAAGGTAGTCTCTTTACCTTTAAAATGAGCAATGTAGCAATTGATTTCATAATTTCTTACATAACTTATAACAATTTAAGTAAAAAAAAAAAAATTATGGCTTAGAAAAGTTATTAAAAAAAATTAAATTAAAGACGTAATTGTTGCACATACTATTCTCCAAGCTTAACTTTACTTATTAAACTTCAAATATTGTCTGGTATGATGCAGAATAATAAAAATTAACTAAAATTTAATAATTTTATAAAAATGCAGGTGCATTAATTACGTACTTGAAACCTGTACCACTACAACCCCTGAAGGCTCTTGGTTAGTAAGGACCTTACTGTTTCTAGGACAACGGTTGTGCAAGGAGGTGATTCTCCCCCAATTAAGGGTACCCACTCTATAGAGGCTGGGTGAGCCCCAAGAGGGTCTTCCGATCCCACAGGGTCGATCCACGGCTGAATACAGAATAAATAATTATCTGCCTCAGCCAGTCTCGAACCCGAGACATTGAGATTAGTAGCGCAGTACATTAATTAATTACATACTTACATCTAAAATTTCATTTTTTAAATAACTTTTCTGAGCCATAAAAAATAATTTTTTCTAAATCTTTCAAACAAGGAACATTTCTAAATGTTCCTTGTTCATAAAACAATTTTTTTCTTTTTAAATCTTTTTCCTATCTCTCTTAGTTTTTGATATATTAACAATTAATTAATTAATAATTAATTGGTCTTGATCCTAATCAGGAATATATTTTAATGTAATAATAACTAAATTAATGAAGTATTACTAGCTTAAAAATATTTTAAATTTAAATGACCTATTAAGTAGAATTGTGATAGAAGATTGTAAATATGATAACATTTATGTAAAAATTAATATGATAATGTAATCAATTTGAATCGTACTTAGTTTTGTTAATGATGTAAATTTTGATCATTTATAGAAAATGTACTAGATGATGGCACGAGTGCCTACATGTAGGGTGAAATAATAAAGAGTAGGTGAAGCTATTAATATCAAATGCTTATTGTTTTGTTTTTTTTGTGTGTTTTTTTTTACAAGAATTGTCATAACTTCCGTAAATATCATTTTAAAGGTGAAGGGATTGACTACCTTTCAAACTCCATTTGTTTTTATATCCTACAATAACTACCTAAATATGCCAGCAATTGAACAAGAGCAAATATTTCCACTTTTTCTACGTTTTATTATTAGTTATAACAAATTGTAATCTGAATTTCTTTAAGACTGTAACATCATTTCTTAAAAGTTTTTGCCTGTTCTTTCAAATGGCATCAGAATTTTTGAGCAATGATACCTTGCTCTAAAGTTATTAAACTTTTAACCTACTCCGATTAATCTTTGGGGTGCTCAAAAGCATGTAAAGGGAAGTGTATCTATCATATAAGGAAACTAACTTATCCATTAGCAAATCAATATAACTCAGATTCTAGAAGACATTTTCAGTAATGAAATACAGCACAACAAATAAAGAAAATATAAACGTAAATGTTTTTTAATCAATTTAGAGAAGTCCTATTTTAAACAATTTTAAATGAAAATTAAAGTAAGTTTTCTGTAATCTAAAATAAGTATTTGAAAATATTCAATTTGGTATTTGTTCTGAAGAAATCAAAAAGCCAAAGAAAAGAAAACGGACAGTGTGTATTTCGAGTATAGGTCGACATTTAGCCAAACTAGATTTTTTAGATTAGTTTGTCACTACCACATGTTTTCTCTTTGACCAAACAGGCTCTAACTTTCATATTGGTTCTGGACAAAAGACAATTTATAAGTGTAAAGAGAAGAATAATGAAATAAAACGAGAAACAAATTATAACAAGAAAATTTTTACTTTTATACATTTAATAATTAAAAAAAATCACTCCATAACATGATAACTATTCTCATATTTTAAACACAAAATAATTAAATTTAATTGGTCATTAATAAAGTGAAGTGGATTAGTAGTATCACAAAATAGCAGGCGATGGGTATTTACATAAATGGATTGTAACTTCAAATGAAGGTTAGCTCAGTATACTACACTGAGCCATGATCAATAAAAGAAAAGGAAAATATTACATACATTAAATTTTAATTTGGAAGTGCAGTCTTTTTATTTCCCAAAACGTTAATTTAAATTTATTTGTACCTAAGATTCTATGTCTTCTTCAATGCAGCTTAGTCTTCTTTTTTTAAGTCTTCCCAATTAACTTCAGGTTCATGCATGTAATCCAACCTTAGTTTCCTGTAAAGAAAATGCTTTTGAAATTTAAGCTCGAAATACTTCCTGTCCGTTTCTTTTCTGATACTGTTTTCTTGGAGTTAATTTTTATTATAAAGAAGAGCATCTACTCATACTCCTTTCATTGGTAACCTTGTTGATTCAAAATAACTAACACAATTTGTCGCTATTATTTACTAAAATCAACAACACCAATGATAACACAAGTATATTCCATGTATAATTAAACTTATCTCACTAAACTAAAAAAAAATCAAAATCACAATGAATTTTAATTAAAACAAGTATAATAAATACATTTGAAGTGGTAAAACTTCATACCCATAACTGTAATACATCGTTCCTGTAAAGACTGATCTTTAGCCTTCTGGGATATCTGAACATATGCTCCACTTTCATCTTTTAACTGTTTTATATATTTTCCTCCTTTTCCTATAATCATTCCTGCAGTACTATTTGGAACTAATATTTTAACCTGTAATAACGAGTTTTAAATGAATGAAGAAATACAAATAAAGGGGATAAGAATACATTAAAATGAGGTCTTAAAGAAAAATCCAGTCTACGCGAACGAGAGCCATCTTGAATATAATTTGCGTTCAAAACACTCTGAGTAAATGATCTGATAGAGGTAATAAATTAATAAACACTTTACTTATTTTTTGCCAGTTGGCTTTACAAACCTTTAAGATCTTTTGCAATCTTACCTCGCCAACACAATATAATACAAAAAACCAACATTAAATTTTATCTGACTGATGGCCACCTTCAAAGAAGGATCTAATCTAAGCATTTAATGCACTTGTGGCCCAGATAAATTATTCATAAATTATAAATAGTCAATTACTTAACTGTTAGACCCACCCCATACTGAACTCAACACAGGCACGACAAACACCTAGCCCATGTCTAATCAAAAGATATAAGCCCCACAATTGTACCAAGGCACTGTAAATTGAACCCAGCCCATGCCTAACCATCAGTACAACCACACTGACCATAAAAAATGCTTTAATTGAAAACTACTTTGTAACAAATTTAGAAAAATTATCATTCTATAACTTAATAACAAGTAAGCAATGCTTATGCAGTTATATTTATTCATAAATACGTAACAAAAGAAAGTCCACTAATTTCCCAATTTATTGCTCATATTTTAATTAATACTATGTTATTATTTAATCGATTGAGATAAGTTAAAAGATATGGATTGTGTCTTTTGCTGGAAAATGAGTATTCGTAAATAGTAAACAGAAATTTTCTTCAAACTTGTATTGTTGGTTTGAAATTTCCACCTAAATTAATTTTTTAATCATAAATACTATCAATAATAGTCATCAAGGACCCAAAAATAAAATGCATTGTACCTGGATTTAATCCTCCTCTAATTTGGTCTCAAAATATATTCTTTGATTTAGTTCTCATATAATCAGCTTGATGTGTGTACAACAGAACAGGGTGTTGTTAAACTAAAAAAAATAATTTTTCAATATCTATAGCCTAGCCATGCTAAAACTGAGCCTCAAGTACAAATTGACCTCCATGTGGGACGGCTGCATGGACTATGCATGTGGTGGATTCAATAAGTGATGCTGTACAGTAAACTGTGGTTCACAAATCTGCCATTGTTGCTTCAATAAACTGCTAGCCCATAATTCAGAACAACAAACTTGTCTTTTCAAATTTTGCTCTAATTCCCTTGCACCTAAATTTATAAATAATTCCTTAGCCACATTATTATATCTAAGCCCCTTAATTCTAAATTAGCATCCTTTCAAAGTTCGAAAAATCCATGTTAAAATTAAAAACCACGAAGATAAATACCCCAATCATCTTCTCCTTGATTAAAAGTACGGTCAACGATATCTCCATAATTCTTAATCAATTTAATTTAAAGTAAGATTTATTCCCTTATAAATTTAAATATTTGTAGTTTTTTCATTTAAATGTTTATTAATTTTTTTTAATTATATTTGGAGTACAAATTATTTCGGTCTGTTATCAAAAGATGGCATTGGCTGTTATGAATGTTTCATAGTGACAGCTGATTTCGGCGGTTTTAGAGAGGTTAGACATTTGTCAATAATATTCAGTTTATATCGCTTTTAGTTTCATAGAAAAAACTTGTTTTTACTGTGTTGAATATGTCAAATTTTGTGTTAACTAACCAGCATTTGCAGGAGGTTTTAGTTTTCTGCTTTAATTGGAAGAAAAGTACAGCTGAAGGGCATCGAATGCTTGTAGAACTTTATAGTGACAATGTTCCAACTAATAAATCATGTAGGGAATGGTTTCGACGTTTCAAGAATGGTGATTTCAGCTTTGAAAAAAAGCCTCACTCTGGACAGCCAAAAAAATTCGAAAACAAAGAATTAGAGGCATTATTCGATGAAGATAGGTGTATACGGGTGATCGGTGTAGGCTACAATTGATTCATTTGAGTCGTGTATTACGAGAAAAATGGCCAGAATATGAGCAAAGACATGACAAAGTTATTGTTCTGCATGACAAAGCTCGGCCTCATCTTGCAAAAGTCATAAACAAATATTTGGAAAAGCTCAATTGGGATATTTCACCACACCTGTATTCTCCGGACATTGATCCTTCTGATTATTGGTTGCTCCAACGGATGCAGCACGATTTGGCAGATCACCCGTTCACTTCATACACAGAAATCAAAAATTAGCTCCTAATTGGATCGCCTCAAAAGACGAGACATTTTTTCGAGATGGAATTCGAAAAAAGTAGAGGTTGAAAAAAGTAGTAGCCAGCAATGGAGAATACTTTAATTAATCTGTTCACTCATTTTGTTCTGAAATAAATGCATTTTTGACCACAAAAAAATGGACCAAACTAATTTGTACTCCCAATACATTAATATTTTCTCACTAATTTTATTTTTATCTTATTTGCCTCCTTCTACATTTAAATTCTTAAAATGAAAATTTTGTTCAAGTGATAGCTGACTGGGGGATAGGTCATAATTTTACTATTAGTATATTCTGATACCATTAATCCTACCTTCCCTTGGCCATCATATTATTGATTAAATAACAATAAAAAAATTGTTAAAAAAGTGCAAGATTAATGCAAACAAAGAAAATAATAATAAATATATATGTATAATGTAGCAAGAAAGAACACAGGGTGAATACATGAACAGATAGCAAGATAACTGCATTTATATGAATACAAATTATAATTATTATCATGAATGACACTTAATTTGTGGAATAATAAATGCGTAAGGATTGAATTATCTCATAACACCTATAAAGATAAAATACAAATTCATATTCAAAATAATTATTCACTGCCTGACAAAATGGCCCAGACAAAGCTGGAATTCTTAGATATGATTGATTGTATTAGATGTGTGCAGGTCATCCTAAACCTGTTAAGCAAGTTCATTACGATTGGTACCAAAAAAGGATGAAACATGGAGGCACTTTGGTGACTTCCAAGCACTTAATGCTTTGAATATGCCGGATTGATATCCAATTCCGCACCTTCTGGACTTCAATGCGCAACTCGATGGTACGAATATATTTTTTAAATTTACATTATCCAAGCATTTTACCATGCACCACCCACTGATATTCATATAACAGCTGTTAGATAACACCTAAGGAAATGCCACCCTAGAAAATCGATGAGCCACCATGGAATGCCACTTGACGAACCATAAAGTATGGGGTATACCTATCCCTTGAGTCTCTCCATCTGAAGATTTGAGACCAACTCTTACCTCATCTGTAAACAGAACTCTCCCTTAATCTTCCAATGTCCAATTTAAATGTTCACATGCAAATTGAAGCCTCAAAATTTTCTGAGCTGTGGTAAGAAGAAGTTCATAAAGAGCCCATATCATTTTCACTGATACTGCGGTTTCTCAGAACCTGATTATGGATGTATCCATGTCTCTCTAGCCTGTAGACCTCGGTCGACCCTGTCTCGGCCTTCTCTGAAACACTGAAGAACCCTTCCGATTTTTGACTGATTTACACCCAGTCCTGGTGTGATTCCCACAGACTGTACCCTTCCTCTAATAATTTTATGGCCCTGACACTGTCACACTCATTCAAATGCCTTACCGGAGCCATTGAAAAAAAAATAAAACATAAAATATTAAGAATAAAGTCAAACCAAACCAACAAAGGGAAAAGAATAACTGAAAACAAATTATACGTGTAGCAGAATGGAAGAGCATAATACTGCAAATGGGATTTATCAGTACGGAAGTGAACAGCAAGCAAACAAAGCATCATTTCACAGCTTATTTTGATTAAAATAACTCCTATTTACCACAAGTTCGATAAAATAGAGCAGAAAGATAACAGATTTGATTTTAAACTAAATAAATTAAGTGATGCATTAATTTTGTCCATCAGTGTATTTATTTAGGCCATAGCATTGTTATCATACTTATTCTAAGTTTGCTATACTGAGGTTCTGGTATTTGTGTTAAGTTTCTTGCAGCCCAGACGTTTTTATATAGTTTTTGATTGCAGTAACAAATAAATTCATGAAGATTTAGAGCATACAAAATCACAAACAAAGTTTTGCCACACTGAGAAGCCGAAGAAAAGTAACAAAATGAAAAAAAAAATTAAAGAAAAAACATGTTTTTAAAAAAAATAATTCAACACTCTCTTGGCCTTAGTTTTAATGTTAATCAAGGTAGCTTTTCTATTAAGCAGTGCAGCCTTTCTAGATCACCCTTCCTTTGAAAAATACTCTTACTGTTTCGAACTTCTATGAAAATGTTTCCTATATTTCAAAGGAAAAATAGAGAAGCCCATAAATATAAAGTTTCAAAAATTGGAAATAGAAACAAACTACAGTCACACTCAAAGAAAACGTGAATCAATTGAGAAACATGCACTGGATTAGAATCCACGGGATACTTGTCCACTATTAATTTCTAATAATTAAAATTACTTAATAAGAGATGATAATATAACAACATACAAGGACTGATCAATTATAAATAAGAAGTTTTTTTCTCACTATCTTTATAAATATATATTAATACAACAGGACCTCCATATAACGAAATTGAAAGTCCTGAAAACATTTGTTATATAGAAACTTTATTTCTCTGCTATTTAAAAATCTATAAAACACATACTCATGTGAGTACATACACGAATTTGTCTTTAGCCTTTATTGCTATGAATTACGTATTATGCTAGAAAAATATCAGGTCAGAAGTAAATCAAAAAGCATAAGGAGATAAAAAAATTTTATTATGTAATTAGTAATGTATGATCATCTACCTCAAATAATAAAATACAAAACATTTGATTATTTATGTAAAAAGGATATCAGTACATAATACACAATAATGCAGGCTATAACATTAGGCCTCGTGTCCACCAGATGCGTAAAACATGCAACAGCGTCAATGAGTTAAGTTAAAGTAAGCATGAATATTTCCGACATTTTCCACAACTATTTGTCGTCCGACCATTTATCTCACATTTTGCACATTTGGTGGATGCGAGGCCTTTGTCGCATAGAAAATCCAAACAGAATTGGAATACCCGAGACGTATGTCGCAAATTGTCGGGCATTTTACGTATCTGGTGGATGCAAGTCCTTACTTCAGCTTAACTTAGTCACACATTGTTGCTGTCACACTCATCTAGTGGACGCAAGGCCTTACTGTCTCCAACATTTCGGAACCTCTTCCACCCTCCTCAATAATTCACATGGTACTTCTCTGTTTCAACAGCCCTCATTACCATCTTTAATAATTCAAAAATGAACTTCATGGATTTTACCAGGGAATTTTAGTTCCTTATATAGAACTTTTTCTTCGTTATACAGAAAGGTATTAATTAAGTTTTTTTTTTTAAATTCTCAATTTTCAGGAAAATTTCTCCTCATCCACTTCCACAACTTTATTAGTTATTCATCACAACGTTTTTTCAACAAAACAGCAATGGGCACAGTTCATACAGATCACTCAGGATAGCTGGTAATGAAAAAATGTGACAATTGCATGCAGCGAACTACGATGACAAATAGGAATTTCCTATACTACTCAAAGCACATGGATAAATAGAGATAAAAAAAACAAATAAAAGATCACTTGAAAATGGGCAATATGGGTCCGAAACGTTGTGATGAATAACCAAAAAGTTGTGGAAGTGGACAAGGAGAAATTTTCCTGAAAATTGATAATTTAAATATTGAATGTACCCTTGTGACACGTTTTTTAAACAACTATTGTAGAAGTACTTATTAAGGAATTTCTTGGGTCATTAAAAAAAATGTATGTAGAAGTTCATTATACAGAGGATCCACTGTGTTTGTGTAAAATAAAAAATATATGTATTTTATGCAAGATAAAAATATAAAAAAGCATAGGTATAATTTTTTTAGATAGTGATTACTATCAGAAACTAATTTTCTCCACCAGATTGGGAGCCAATTGGATCCAATAGCTCTCCACCTTTGACTGCAAACTGGTCCAGAAAACAGAATTGAATGTGAAGGCAAGCATTATTTTGTTTTTTGTCAGACAGTGTGGACTTGGATTTGCTGAATTCAAGCTCGGATTTTTTTTTTTTTTTTTTTTTTTTTTTTTTTTTTTTTTTTTTTTTTTTTACATAAATTCCTAAAGTGGATAACTGCATCAGAAGAAGCCGGATCATGAGATGCTGATCAGGCCGTTAAGGTTACAGGCCACATGAAAATTTGTCATACTTTACCATGGAATTTTGTGTATGTAACACTTGGACCTACATGAGAGTTCATTCCCTAAACCGACTGCGCAATCCTTACAATATTTTTGTCAGATAAACTCCCCTCCTAAGAAAGATATTCTATAACTATCCATTGTGCAAGAAATAGGGGTACCTGCTCTTCAAGCATCTTGGAACACAGTAGTGCAACCAACCACCTAAAACTTGCCTCCCCTTCTCAAAAGTTTTTTCCCCTTACTGCTTCACTCTCTCTGAAACTCTACAGCAAAATTTTCATTTGCTTGAGAACCAGCCTTGTATTTGATGATTTGGTGGCATAAGTAAAATTATCCTTTTTCCTCCTGAGTCACGAAGTTTGCATCACAAAAATATCAACAACAAAAAAAATATCACAACTTTAAATAAATCATAAGAAAAATCAAATCAAAACTTTTAAATATGATGTTATTTCTAAGTTCTAAAGGTGCTTAGAGGCTTAAGGAGGAATTTGGTTGAGGAAAACTTCATATGTGAAGAAATTCTAAATTTAAAAAAAAAAAGAAAAGGCTATATGTTCATAATTACCTGTTTTTCACGTTCGCCACCTTTTAGATCATGTTCAACTCCTCCTTTACAGTTTAAATCTGGTTTTTCTCTTATTTTAAATGTAATGAAATCCAAAACTTCCATTATGGAATCTATGTTACCCGATATCAGACAAACTCTTTCAGATGTTCCTACAAAATAATAATAAAAAACAATTGAATTAAAATAACTGACATTATAATATATTCCTCATATTTTAATAATTAATGTAGCTACTAGACCAGGGAGGAACAAATATTAATAATGCTGGATGCTCTTTATCACTTGGCTTCCAGGATTGAAAAATCTCTGGCTTATAAGATCAAGGCAAGCATATTTGCTGACATAGAAGATGCCTTTGATGCACCCTCTACAGCACTATGGCATGAGCCCTAGAGAAGAAAGGAGTTGGGCCTTTATTTTCAGGATGGACCAATGAGATATTGAAGGAAAGAATGCTCAAGTCCGAATTGAGCATTCTAAACTGTGGATGAAACCTGTAGGAGGTTGTCAACAGGAAGGTATGTTATCACCACTCCTTTGGTCTTGGTTGTTGACTGTTAATAAAACTAAATACCGCAGGATTTTATGCATAGGAGTATGATGTATTAATTAGGGAGAAAATTTATGGAGACAATTAAAAATAATGGATCATCTGACTAATGGTGCCAGGCCAATGGTCTTGGCATCAAACTTCAAAAGGTAAATCTCTGCATCTTCACTAAAAGAAGGAGCATAACAATCAGATCACAATGCTTGGATGGAGATGGTTTAACATCTATAGTGAAGTAAAACTCCTAGGAATTACTCTGAAAGCAAAGAGACATGGCAAAGCCATATTCAAAAGACCATCATAAAGGCGCATCAATACCTTTAGGCATATAAAGAGCGATGGGTAAATCCTACGATTTATAGCCTATAGGGTTCTCTAGCTAACCAAGACAGCGATTAAACCTATAGTTCTATATGCTGCCATAGCTTTGCTTGAAAGGCTACAAAGGGTGGCATGCCTTATGACAAAAAGTGTTCCTCGATCCTCTTCAGTCTGACTTTTGTTCCCAATATTCCACAATATCAGGTTTGTTGAATATTATTCAAGACTTTCAACCTTCCACAGATAAACAGAAAATCTCTATTCTAGTTCTCTTGTATTTACCAAAAGCTTTTGATTCAGTTAATCATGAGATCCTTCTTTCCAAACTCCAAAACCTATGCATGTCAAATAGTGTTTTAAAGTGGTTCCTGCCCTTCTTGTCACTTCGTTCCCAAACAGTTATCATTCCTCCTAAGCCACCTTCCTCTCCACTTCTACTAGCACGTGGTGTTCCTCAGGGGTCCTCACTCTCATCAACTCTTTACTGTATCTATATTAATGATTTTCCTGACTATTCACCACTCATAATACCACTTATATGATGATGACTTCCAAATTTACCGATCCATTTATCCTACCAAGATGCTTGAGGCGATCCGAAAACTACAAGAAAATATTGACAGTATCAACACATATATTTATAATTTCAATATTTTCATATTCTTGTCTTGTATTCTGTAATTTAATTATTATATAATAACTTAATAAGCCAAATGCTAATGAAATTGTACATTTTTATTATTCTTTATTTTTTTATTATTGTAAGTGTTCCAGAATAAAAATTATTTTTCATTTCAATTCATTAAGTATTTATAGGAATCCATGCATTTTTATACCTCATTATAAAGCCTCTTCTGGTTCTCTGCCTCCATCAAGAGGCATACCTCAAAGTTCCTCGTTATCTCCTACTCTTTATTCCATCTTTATCAATAACCTTCCACTCAATAAGCTCAAGCTAAATGGCGAGAAGACCAAAGTCATTAAGATCGGATCCCTTACTCTCCTCAACTCTGTTCCCGGACCTCCCAACCTTATCCTGAACAACACCCCTATCTCATTCCACACATCAGTCAAAAGCATTGGTGTCACTTTCAACCAAACCCATCCCTAGAAACAACACATCTCCTGAATTTTCCATTGAACCATATTTACCCTAAAGTAATTATGAACTGCTGCATTTGACAAGTTCTTTCTAACCAGAACTGCCTCAATCTGGAACTCTATCCCACCTGCCACTAGTCATGTAACAACACTCTTCTCGTAAGCTAGTAAATATTATTTTCTGTTTATATGTAGTAGTTTCTTATTCTCTCTGTTTATGTTTTTTTATTCTTTTCTGTTAGTTTTTTCTGTAATTACCTACTATATAATCATGTAAATATTTGTATAAATCATATTTAAAATTTGTAGGGCCACACTGTGTGATTAACACAAATGAACCTGTAAATTGTTCAAAAGGGACTTCAGTCCCAGCCCAGAATAATAAAGTTATTTTCCATTTCATTTCAAATTACTTACATCATTTTTCTTGCATGACTTCATTTTTGTCATATTAATATCCATATCATATCAGTGAAGTTCTTCCATTACTGCCTTCAGTAGGTTTTTTTGAGTGCCCTTATAAGAATTTCCATTACTTAGACAGATATCGGAAGGAGGTTTCTATAGCCCACAATGGTTCTTGTTATCCTTCTTTTACAAATACTTTTGATTTTTGCATAAATATAATAAAAAGTCTGCCAAATAGGTCAGTATAGCTTCCTCACTATTTCTATAGGCTACATAAGGAAAAACAAATTTGATCTTTTAATTGTTTATCCCGACATATTTCAGGCACTTATAAATTACACAAAAAAAAAAAAAAGTTCAAAATGTACACGAGATTAAACATCCAATTCAAAAAGCGGAAACAGAACCCTTGATTACCTAATATATAGCCCATATATCTAATAAAACTACAACAATAAGAGTAAATTGAAATATGCAAGCATGATCAAATATCAGATTCGAAAAACGGAACCAGAACCCTCGAATTCCTTAATAAACGATTCCTATATCGAATAAAATTAAAAAAATAACAGTAAATTTAAATGAGCATGCACAATTTAAAAAACGATTTAAAATAACTTGTGTGTCCACTCACACTACATTCCTTACAGCTTTGAAAAAAAAGTGGATTTAGAACAGGTTGCTCTAACATAGATCATCTAATAACAATGGAGCATGAAATTCTGAATTGCTTTGGCGAAAAGGAGTGCATAGGCATTTACTTTGATAGAGAAAAAGCATATGATAATTTAAATCCATCATTTGTCCTAAAAGAATGAAAAATAACAGTAACAAGAATAGAGATTCAAAGGTCGCCTTATCATACTAATAGAAAACTTTCCCCGAAAAAGAACCTTCCAAGGACTAATAGGTAATCATCTATCTTCCATAAACATAATGACCAAAGGATACCTCAGGAAAGTGTTTTGAGCTGTACCCTTTTTGCTATAGCGAAAGTCACAAATATGATTATCAAATCTATCAAACCTTTTTATTTGTTGACGACATAGCTTTGTTATTTCCATTCAGGGAACGAAATAGGATGAAAGCAATATTACAGAACTGTTTGTCAAATTTGGAATTATGGTCCATACAGTCTGGATTCAAATTTTCTACAGAAAAAACGAAATGCTTACTTTTCTCTTAACTCAGAACACCGACCTCTCCTCCAGAGTTAACCTATAGAGGCGCAATTCTGAATTTCGAACCAAAAGTTAAATTTTTGGGATTAATCTTAGATTGAAAACTAGATTGGAAAGATCATATTAAATGGCTAAAGAAAGAATATATATAACGGCTAAATGTATTTTAAGGTTCTTGCCCGATGCTCGTGGGGAGCTGATCGATGAAGCATGTTAAAAGTGTACATCTGCTTGATAAGATCCAAATTAGATTTTGGCAGCATTGTCTATTCATCGGCTAATTTTGAACAGCTTTCCACTTTAGATTCAATCCACCATGCGGGTATCCGTCTTGCAACAGGTGCCTTCAGAATTAGTCCTGTTAATAGTCTATGTGTAGAAATTGGTCTAGATCCACTAGCTCTTAGAAGACATCAACTGGCATGTGGATACATCAGAAGACTAAAATTCAATACTAAAAATTCAGCACGGAAACCTATTTTCCAACCAAAGATTAGAAGATTCACAGAAAACCAAAGACTGCCTGCTTCACTTGGAATCAGAGCAAGAAGATACATAGAAGAAATCCGCTATCTGCCAACAACAGCCAATGAATTTAATTACCCTCTTAAAACCTTAAAACTACCTAACTAGACATAACGTTCAGCAAATACAAGTAAAATAACACTTCATATATCACCTATTTAACAGAATATAAAAAAATTAAAAAGAAATACATTTAAACAGATGACTCTAAATCAAATTTTAATATTGAGTGTTCCATTGGTATAAACTCCAATATAATTTAATACAGGCTCCCACATACAACCAGCAACTTTACCGAAGAATGCAACGCTATTTGTACAGAATTTTACCTTACCATGCAACTAAAATCATGGTATAGTCTATCTGCTATGACGGCATTCAACAATATATACTCAAATAACATTGTAATAAAGAAAGCCCAAGCTTATTCAACGATGGTAACAAAAACATAGCTTATGTTTGGATACCGTCACACATTGGAATCAAAGGAAAGTGGCCAACCAAGCAGCCAAAGAAGAAGCATTATCATCATTGGAAGCAAACAGCATCCAGCATCCATACTTCATCAGATATACACAAATATCTAAAATACCAAGCCAAGATGAACTGGATCCAGCTTTGGGAAACCTCAGAGGCGCAAAATAAATCATTTTAGAAAACAGCTACTTTCAAAATTCAAGAATTGAAAGAAGCCTCCAAACGATGTTAGGAGATAGCATCACAAATACAGGAAAAATAATTGAATTTAAAAAAACAAACAATATTTTTAACAAAATACAATTTAACACAAAAAGAGAAAGATTAAAAACAAATAAAGAACACTAAAGACCCACTAAATTATGAGTATATAATGGTGGTCATTTCATGCACATAATTAGACACGGCCCTATTAGTCCAGTAAACGAAGTGTTTTCCGAAGAAAAAATTATAGATATTTTTTTCTCAACAATTCCTTGTTTTTTGGGGTGCTGATTCCGAATTTCAGGTTTGACACCTCACCAGCCGCCGATTTTACAACAAAATTAGAAAAAAAAAATATTGTATCTTTATTTAGCATGCCGTTTATAACTAGAAAACTAGCCATTTTTTGAAGATGAAAATCACAGAAAATTAAAGTAGACTAAATTCTCTACAAAATGCGTATATTACATTTAATTTTTGGCAAACCCGTAGCGCCGCTAGAGCGCACTAAAAAAAGGTCACTTTTTTAGTCCACTCAGAAAAGAGTTTTCCGAAGAAGAAAGCAAAGAAGTTTTTTTGTCAATGTTTCTATAAGTTTTTTGGGGTGCCAGCCGCCACCTTCATAAAGAAAATAGAAAAAAAAAATGTCCTACAAAATGCATATATTATATTTTATTTTCAACCAACTTGCGATGCCATTAGAGCGTGCTAAAAAAAGGCCACTTAAGCCCGCTGACCATGTACCTCACTGAAGTTTATTAATTCCATTAATGTGAAAATTTTGTCTACTTTAATTTTTTGTTGAATGTTTATTTTCAAAAATAAATAGTTTTCTAGTTATAAGCGACAAAAAAAAAAAAAAATTCTTATACTTTTCTTTCTTTCTATTTTTGTCGTGAAGGCGGCGGCTGGTAAGGTGGCAAACCTGAAATTCATATTCAGCACAACATGCTATATGTTTTTTATATAGAAACAGAGAAAAAAACTTCTATAATTTTTTTTCCAGAAAACAACCTTTCTGAGCCTTCGACGACTGCGCTATACCTTGAATAAGATTTATAAAAAATGTCGGTAAGGCGGCCAAATTATTCTTTAAACATTTTATTGTTTCTACTCACTCATATTCTTGTTTCTCATGAAATTAGTTTTGTTCTGATTGACGGAAAATGTCATTTTCCATTAACAACTCAATTTCAGTTCCATACATTTTATGAGTGAAAATATACCTACTAATTAAATATGCAAGTTCACGTACTGTTCATACTTGGAATTGTTCAAACTCGTGATCCGCAAATATTCAAGTATTCTATTCACCAAAATGGAATTTTTTCGCATATTTTGGTATTAGCGTATAATCAAAACTCGTGGATGTTAAGCCCATGGATGTTGAGGGATTACTGTACAATAATTTAACTGTATCCCAAGCCTTATCAATGATAATTCTCAAAAAAAATATATAATCCTGAGAAGTTTTTGTGATCTGAAGGCTCCCTGTTACTCCTCTCTCCTTGTTCTTCAATAAACCTTCTAGTTGGGGTCTAGATTCCTCTAGGTATTGTGAAAATGGACTGATAATTATTACAATCGCTATGGATATCTTTTTAATATACAGGCACTGTAAAAATGTTTTATCAGTCTATATTATCTTTTCTCAGATCTCTTTTAGTCCTAAACCTTTTGGAATAATTAAAACGATTATAAATTAGATCCATTTCATATTATTTAGCGAATTCTGGGGCAACTTAGTCTCGACTCAGTACCTTGCCAAATGGGTGGAAATGACTAAGAGTTACATATCTCTCCAATATAATAACATACCTCCTCAATACTATTATCCACTTCTCAGTTTCTCCTCTCCTTCCCCATCTTCATGTACAAACAAAGTAGCATAATAATGAAACATAGGATTTATATGAATGAAAATTGAATAAATTTAATATTTTTATTACCATTGTCACTCTGCATCAATTACTACAGTACATTTCCTGTCAAAATTTTTAATTGTCAGTATGATTTAATTATTACTATCCACTACATGTAAAAATTCTAGAACATCATATATCTTTCTATTCTAATCCTCCAAAATGGATAACAATACTGAAATTCCATGGAGTAAGAAGTACTAGAACTATCAGTATAACTGGTAAAAATAAAAGAATCTAATTTTATAAGGTTTTGTAAGTACAAAAAAATTATCAGGAAAGAATTTACATTCCAATAATAATAAATTTCAATCAGGCTTTATAGAAAAAAAAAGATAAGAAACTACAATATTAGTATATCTTTTAGATAATAAAAATCAGGAAATCAGTCAATAATTATTTAATTATGTAAGCCAACTTTCCGGCCCAAACATGTGAGCCATCTTCATGACAAGCGAATACAGCAAAGAACTGGTTGAGGGTTCTCGAAAATACTTTGTTGTACTCGTATGCCCAGAAGATGGACTGGTTTCCTGATTATTAATAAACCAAGATGTACCTTCATTCAGTCAATTATGTATCATCTCTAATTTATAAAACATTGGTATGGAAGGATTTACATCCCCAAAATAAAATTTGATCATGCATTATAAATAAATAAAAAAAATTCAAAATCAAAATTAATACCTGGATAAAAATCATTCGCTTTGGACATTTTCACCCGGGCATTGGTATCCTTTTGTAATTGTGCTATTGTTTCTCCACCTTTTCCAATAATTGCACCAGCTGCTACACTGGGAACCAATATCTTAAAATGATATATCCCATCATTCCCTGAAGCCCAATCAAAAAAACATTAAAATAATCAAAATTAGGTAAATTTTAAATTATTATATACAATATTCATAAAAGATTTATGGTAAACTCCAAAATACTAGCACCTGGCACAAAGCATACCAAACACACTAATTCAGCTCTTTACAATCGTTGTATTTCAATATTACAAGCCTTTAATCAGACTGAAACTAAATTTCAGTTCTTACCCCAACACAGTAATGTTATTTTCAAGTATCATTATCACTTGTGCCAAGGAATATTTAGAGAATGACTATAAACTACATTGTCATCTGCTCAACTGACTTTTAGGCGAGTTGAAAATTACAACTGTGGTTAATATCTATGGTCACATGGAAAAAATTGGTCAGTTCAGAAATGGTCCTCCTGAGTTATGTAAATTGTGAACCTCTCCCAAGCCTTCTGTAAACAGGGAAAAAGATGGTAACTCACAGCTTTCCTCTATTACTCATAAAGATTTAGAGCTCTGAATTACCAACTTATTGTGCAGAAGGCTCATCACAATTCACATAACTCAGGACCATTTCTTGATTTACCACTCATTCCCTGTGATCATAGATATAAAACAAAAATGTAGTGTAAAAATTGGTTTTAGAAAGATTAGACAGGTAATTTTTGTAACTTTAGATAGAGAGCAGATGAAAATATGGCCATGAAAATATCTCTATAAAGTAATAACTCAAAAAATAAATCCTACAATATATGTTCACAAACATTAAAATTGTTATTATAATATAGTTTAAAATTAAAGTTTAGGTTGTCTTGCCTTAGCTATAGACAATGAAAAGAATGTTATTATATATGTGTGTGAATTAAACACAATCAATTGAATCCTCCACTCAATTGATAAGATAGACAATCACCTCCTACATATAATATAATTGATAGTCTAGGGGCCTAGTAATGTATCATAAAGTAATTTTGTAAAAAAATAAATTTAATAGCTACATCAGAAATTTAAAGCTGATCTCATTACTGGTAAGCTCTCAAAAGCTTAAATTCTGACAGGTTTTAACAAAATAAAAAATTAGTTGGAAATTTTGTATTATTCATAGATAGTCAAAAGTAATAAAAAAATATAAGATGATTATAACTATATATTAAATAACTATATCTCATTTTACTAGGAACATAGATACAATTTTTAGTATACATATCAAAACAAAATGAAACTGAACTAAACACTCATAAGAATAGAAACAATGATCAAATTAATGAAGCCATTCATAATTACTTAATATATAGAAATGTATAAAATTATTACTACACAAGCAACCCAATGCTCTTTTGCAGTAGAGTACACTTCTGGTGCGTGAATTAGACAAAATTTTCTGAAATGTGAGGATCTGAGGTGAAAAATAATGAATTTCAGAAAACATTAAAATGTTCTCTTAAATAAGATTGTTAGGCGAATCTACACAGAGGGAATTCAAATTAAATAATTTATCAATACAATACTATATTCACTTTATGGGTGCTATTAGATGGTAACTAAATAAAGAAATCCAAAACGTTATTGAACAACAAAAATTTATCAAAATGCGGGGGAATGCATAAAACCTCTCAAGGATAATGGAAAATATATATATATATATATATATATATATATATATATATATATATATATATATATATATATATATACACACACACACACACATACATTGTCGCGTTAAACAGTGTCTACAGGAAAAAATATATAAGTCATGTACCTGATGAACAATTTGACTTCTTTGTAGTACTGTCTTCAACATCAGTATCTAAGGGTCTCTTTCTAGAATCCGCATTTTCAGGGGAAGAACAAGTCTGTTTACCAGAATCTCCGGCCATTTTGTGTTTGAGCACATATGTATTGTCCTGCCACCAGTAGCGCCAAGAGTGTTTTGAAACTTCAAAAAGTACTCAGAAAGTTATCAAAACAGGCAAATTTCAGATATCGCTTAGAATATTAAACCATAGCAAGATTTAAAATAATACATCGTAATCAGCCAATGTAAGGATGAAATGTATTTGATGAATACAATTAAAAAAGAACTTAAATATTTAGCGATATCAGCTTTAAATGATTTATTCAAAACTCACTAAGAAGTGAATCTCGAAGCAAATTATAATTTTACCAGGTATTTAATTTGCAAAATTATGGCCATACTTTTTTAATATCACTCTAGTATATCATTGGATCACTGTCTCAAGAAATAATTTGGTAAGTAAAAAAATGACAACATTGAGACAGCCGACTTTGAGTGACTTTCGTGAAGTCAAGTCTACTTTACACCCTGAAGAAATCTTTGATCAAGGTATGGAATACAGTATTGCCAAAAAACACAGTTTTTTTCCCGAAAAAGGATTATACAAGTAATGCTCTGAAAATTTGGAGCTATAGACATAAACACATATTTCTAGTGCCCAGAAGGTCATACGCACAGCCTTGTTATATTTTTTTCGTTTTTATTACAAACACAAAAACAAGGTTAAAATCTCTTTAAAAACTTCTTAGCATGATATCGCTTTCCATAAACGCCTTTTGAACTTAAAAATGCTGCTCTTGTAATAAAAATAGTCTTATAATCCAATGCTAGTTATTCTTCCTTTATCATCAATGTAAACTAGCTCTATAAATTATTACATCCTTGAAGGTACCCCATTTCATTATAAAAGCAGGGTTTACGTCTTATGTTCACTTAACTTTTTTTTTTTTTATTCAACCTTTGTAAAAATTATTCTGGGGCATAAAAAAAATGCCTACACGGCTTCTTACAGCAGTAGAGCTTGCTGCAGCTCTTCCTTCATTAAGATATGATACCCACACATATCTTACACCAAAGCTAGGAACTTCACAAAGTGTAGTATGTTACGCTAGGAAGTCTTAAAGAGGTTCACTGACGATCACTCCAGACCAGATGGAACATGGAACAACCGTGAGTGTGAAATCCTATGTGGAGTGGTTGGAGTAGAGGGAAGCTGCTGGAATTCTATCTGCCCTAAATTCCATCGCGTTATATCATAATCCAACCGATCGTGAGTGTGGAAAACGAATGGAGTGGAACAATGAACTCCACAGTTTTTCATACAGTTTTTAGGATGTGTTATTCTAATAATAATGAAAATTTTTTGTCAATAAATACAGTGTAGTTAAAAATTACGATTTTTTTAATTTATTTTCAGTCACAAGATACTTCGTTTTCGCCTGGTTTACTTCAAGCCCGAGTCTCATGACCGGTCCCAGTAATGCTAAAAAAGCCTCCATAGTTGCTTGAAAGGAGCCAACAGTGATGTCTATGTCAGCGGCATAGGTCAAGAGTTGAACCAGCTGGACAAAAATGGTGCCTCCGACATGAATACCGGAGTCCCTCACTGCTTTTTCTAGGGCAATATTAAACATTTTATTACTATAGTAAAACAATATTCTGAGATAAGATATTTGCACCACAGAAAACCCTTTTCATTCCTTGGAGTCTATTGAATTGTAAAATTCGTATTCATTGGAATTATTAAAATTATTATCCAGTATTATAATTAACAAGTGTTGGGCTGTAGTTATTAAATGAGGAGGTGAGAAGCCAAGAGGTACAAGTGGAAATTTAATAATTTGGTTAAAGTGCATTTTAAAGTTGAAACATTTTGATAAAGCCTAAGAAGTTTAAGTTATATATTATGGCCCTACTGTATATCCCTTGAATATTGAGCAATATTGATTTTGAAAAACATTTTATAATTATTAACTATCCATTACCGCACTTACTCTGTCTTAAAAAAAAAAAAAACCACATGTATCCCTTGGCTTCTCTTTCCCTCATTTGAAGTATGCTACTATAGTTTTACATTTCTCTAATAATTATTTAACTTGTTCATTATTATTATTATCTTTTTGGCACTTAAATAAAGTGTATGTTCAAGTCCGAGAACTGATTGACCAACCAAACAGAATGAAGGTGGGCATGGCAGCCATCTAAGAAGTCAGGTGGAAAGGAAGTGGCAGTGTCGAAAGTCGAGAGTCTATCATATTGTACAGTGCAGGCCAAGATAAACACGCTTTTGGGACGTCATTTATAGTGTCCAAAAGACTCGAATCAGCAGTATTGGATATTAAATCCATCAATGAGAGAATCTGTATGCTGAGGATAAGAGGGAAAACAAATGTTCATTAATGTCTAATCGCCATCAGAGGAAAAGAGTGAGGAAGAAAAGGAAGGATTTTATGAAGAACTGGACAGGGTTTTTCAAACCTGCCCTACATCTGACATGAAAGTAGTACTGAGTGATCTTAATGCCCAGGTAGATGAAGAAGAAATATTTGTGCCAACTATAGGAAAGAACAGTCTTCACAGCTAAACAAACGATAATGGAGAGGGGATGATAAACTTTGCCACCGTCCAGAACTTGTTAGTGATGAGCACAGTATTTCCTCATAAGGAGAAACACTAACATACCTGGTGTTCGCCCAGTAGCTACTCAGATTAACCATGTGTCAGTATCTAGCGAGTATTTAATGTGGTAAATAATGTGAGATCCTATCAAGGAGCAGATATTAATTCTGATCATTTCCTGGTGATAGCGACTTTTACTTACAGAGCGAAATATAAAGTATATAGACACCAATAGAAGACTTAAAATGGAATGTGGAAAATTCAAAAGATGAACAACTAAAAAAAGGCTTCCAAGAAAAATTGCAGGACAGTGCGAGGATGTTTCAAGCCACAAACGGATATGAAGAAATAGAAACCAAGTGGTATAATACTAAGCATATAATAACTGAGGCTGCTGCTGAATATTGTAAGGTAGACCAAAGAACCGATAACAATTCTTGGTATGACACGGAATGTAGTGGCCAAAGTGTAAACACGCAAGAAGGATGCTATTTATATAGTCAAATGACTTCAATGCGCACAAGAGTGCAAAAAACAAAACAAATTATTATGAATGACACACAATACATCTAATTTAACATATTCACTAGCTGTTAGTCGGGTGCCATCGGCTAATTCGGCTTACTCAGTCGATAATTTACGTCTATCTGAGGAAGACGATAGTTAACTCCTATGGATTATTTTTGTTTTGTGCTGCATTTATGCATCGCCAACATTTGGGACATCAGCAGGGCACCACAAATATCGCTTTATTGCCCTCTATGGAAGAAGAAGATGTGACTGGAGCATTGTCCTTCAATTTTTTATAACAATCTTCCGTGAGTACTCACATAACCATAATTAATTATTCTTAATATTCATACAATCCTGAAGAGGCGGGCGAATCAACATACTCCGGATAGAGAAAAGAGAAAATGGAAGGTATTGTCTACCATTTAATATAAATATTAATGATAGCCACACAGTGAAGTGGTCAACTTCAACTATAAAATAGAGACGGTTTGGAATGGAACTCTTTCACAAATACCGACAGGTAACAGCTACGCGAAAATATGACAACCTAAAAGTAGAAAGTACTTTCAGTCAAAGCACCAGGCGCGCAGGAGTAGGAGGAAAAAAATCCCCGGGACAATGTTTCAATGAGCCCAATTTAAATGAGAGTTTACTAATAAAAATTATTAAAATGTATACAGCCACACAGATTTTAAACAAAAACTTAATTAAAAGCAAATTAAAAAAATAATTTCAAACTATAATAGAATTTCTAATGTTTTACAAGTGATCATATCTTCTCCATACGGCAGATGCTAGAGAAAGCATATGAATACAATATTGACCTCCACCACCTCTTCATAGATTTCTGCCAGGCCTACGATAGTCTCGACAGAATAGAACTGCTCAAAGTAATGAAAACTCTAGGGGTCCCATAAAAGCTAGTCGGATTAAGTGCGATGACCTTGGAGAACACCAGATGTAGGGTAAAAATCCAAAATATGCTATCAGAAGAGTTTGAGGTGGAAAATGGTCTGCGCCAAGGAGATCCCCTCTCACCTGTATTATTCAACATAGCACTCGAACAAGCTGCGAGATCAATCAGGACCAACCCAGGAGGAACGATATGTAACAGGATGACCCAACACCTAGCGTATGCTGATGACGTAGTGATATCAGCAAGGTCAAAGGCGGCGCTTTCAGGAGCTTTGCAGGAATTTGAAGAAGCTGGGAAAAAATTGGGTCTGGTGATAAATAAGGAAAAAACCCAATACATGATTTCCACAAAAAATGATGTGCAGGAAGAGCAGAGTCATGTGCAACTGCTCCACCACACATTTAAGAAAGTGGACAGCTTCAAGTATCTGGGAGCTTTAGTGACACGAATGAATGACATCACTGCAGAAATTAAAGCAAGAATTTTAGCAGGAAACAGATGTCTCTTTGCATTGCGAAAAGCATTAAGATTTCGGAACTTGTCACGGAAAGCAAAATTATTGATTTATAAAACAATCTTAAGACCGATTGTCACGTACGCTGGTGAAACGTGGGTCTTGACCCAGGAATGCGAAAAGATGCTGCAGATCTGGGAGAGGAAGGTGCGTCGGCAGATATTTGGGCCAGTATGTTATGAAGGCCAATGGAGGTCAAGAAATAATAGAGGGCTTCGGGACCTATACAATGAACCAGACCTAGTCACCTATGTCAAATCAGCCCGTATAAGACGGCTTGGGCACGTAGAAAGAATGGGAGAAGATAGGTACCCGAAGAAACTATTATATGGCAAACCAGGAGGCAAAAGGAGAAGAGGAAGGCCCAGGCTGAGATGGCTGAGTGATGTGGAGAGCGATCTGCAGAGGATGGGAATCGGACAATGGAGAGGTCGAGCTGCTGACAGGGAAGACTGGAGAGGCGTTGTTGCGGAGGCCAGGGCCCTACAAGGGCTGTAGAGCCATGGAAGAAGAAGAAGAAGAATGTTTTACGGGAAGGCAGAACGTAATCGGGGTTCAAGGCACGAAAAGCTCACGAAGATCTTCGTCTTCGACCATACTGAAGGGTTGAAAATCTTTATAAAATAATTTCATAACTTATTTTTTATTTTGTTTTTTTCAGAACAAATCCAAAACAATTGGATTCATCAGCTGTGAAGAAACTCCAAACCGATGATGTCTGTCGATGCATTATTTTCCTAAGGAAAAAATCACAAAAACTGTTTTAAACACTGAAGAGGATAAACTTTGACAACGTGATGGTTCAGACTGAAATACAAGACTGTGCTATAAAAAAAAATTTAAAAAAACAGGGAGGGGCTGTTGTCCCATTTAGCGAATTCTTATAACTGAATTCCTTGGAAAGTCAACAATTGGTTTCTGACCGAGCGACTTATTAAGTTATAAGGATTATGACTACTAATGAACTGGAGGCGATCTTTTAAATTCTGTCAATACCTAATCTTTGAATTATATTTTTGCTAAGAATTGTAATAAATAAAAAAATAGTGATTGTATTATTAACATATATAAAACAGATATATTGAAAATTGGTTTAATTAAACAAAAGAATTTTACTAAATGTATTCAGTGTCCACAAGAGTGAAGACAGATATAGAAATATTATCGTTAGAACATTTAAGAAGCAGTAAATCCATCATTTACATCTAAAAATATTTATTATAAAATATCGTCTATCGATGCTTATTTCTTTAATTGACATCCGCATGATGGTATAGAAGGATCAATCTAATAACAATCTAATCTAACTTATTTCTTTGGCGTCCTGGAAGAGTGCCATGAAGTTGACAAAAAATACCAATTTAAAAAAAAATCTGATTTATTACCCACTCTAGTTAAATATGGTGGTAACCTGCAGGAATAACCCGTCTCGTTTGCCTGAAGAGGCGTAGGAAAGAACGTTTAACCCCCCCTCCAAAAAAAAAGTTTGGAACATGTAATAAAAAGTATCAGCTAAAGTATTGTATTTAGTCCCAAACAGATAAAATATGTATTTGAATTTATTTAAAGTTAACTACGTATATGTTAAAGTAGAAATATCTTTATTACTTTTATTTGTTTTTGGACAATATATTCGAATAAATCAATTTTATTTTTATTTATTTATTTATCGCGATAAAGGCCAGCTAAGGACCACGCGTATCCATCACTTCATGGCTTTCATTTTCCTTTCAGCCCACACCTTCCTTATCTTTTTCCCCATTTCCCTTCTACGCTTCTCTGTCCGCCTCCTTACTTCCCCTCTTCCCCTCCTCTCCACCACAAGGATCTTCTTTCCATCTATCATCCTTCTAAATTTCTCTCTGACCAGGTAGTCCTCTTCTCTGATTCCCAGTTTCTCTATTTCTTCCTTAATCTGCTCGGAATATCCTTTGATGTTTTTAAGTTTCATCACCCTGTCAAAGATCTGCTTGTTCACTCTATCCTTGTCCATCCTCTTCATGTGGCCGTAAAATTTCAACCTCCTTTTCCTCATTGAGGTCTCTTGGTCTTCAATGCCTTCGTACAGGTCTTTGTTCTTTTTTGGCAAGTACTCTTCTCCCACTTTCCTTGGCCCATGGATACACCTCAATATCTTTCTCTCCATTCTCAGCAATCTCTCTGTGCTGGTAAAACCCGCTGTTTCCGCTCCATACAGTACCACAGATTTTACTATCGTCTCGTACTGTCTGACTTTAATTTTATTAAGTGATTAATAATTTTGATTAAATAATTATTTATTTAATAATTTTGTTTACTATGTATTAATTTTGTACGACTTCAATATTTTAATTTTGAGGATTTTAATTTAGAAACAAATTCACATGTCTGTCACTAATATTATTTACAGATAATAATTTTATTTAAGCTGCTATTTATATACCGCTTGCGACTTACGAGTGTGATACGGGTGTTAAATGGAGTAGCAGCAAGGAAAATGGACATCTTCCAGCGGAAATTATTAAAACGTGGGTCCAATAAGAGAGGCGCCAGCGAAAAAAACAAGAAATTTATCGCATCTATGTAGATCTGAGGATTTCAGACTTCATAAAAATGCAACGTTTGAGATGGTAGGGTCACCTAGTCAGGATGGACAATGACAGGTTAGCGAAGAAGCTCTCTTGCCATCCAGAGGGAGTGAGAGCTCGTGGAAGACCAAATGGAAGATGTAGAGTAAGTGTAATCGCAGAACTAACTGGGAATAAACTTTCCGTGAGACTGGCTGGAAACCGAGAAGCTGTGGTAAGACCCCGACCTCAACTGAAAGGATCCGTTGGGGTTTTGTTCATCTGTTGAGCGAGTGTACCTAGCGGAAGCTGACAGCAATAATAATTTTAAGTAATGACTAATTAAAGGAGTAATGCTTGTAATAATCTCAATTAATATGAATTTTACAATTGAATAGAATGGAGTTAGTTAGCACAAATGATGTTAGAGAGCGGTAGTGCGGAGACCGCTAATGATAAGGAGGCTGCAATGTAAAGTTATACCAGAAAAATAAATTACTTCCACGTGTTAAAAAAAAAAGTTAATGAAATAGAAAAATGGTGTAAATTAGAACAATATAGTAAAATAAAACTGGACCGGTCGAGAGGAAGAGGAAGACCAAGACTGAGATGGGAAGATGCTGTCACCAGGGATGCCCAGACTTTTAAACATGCGAAATTAGAAAGCGGCTGCACAAGACAGAGCTATCTGGCTCATTTAGGAGACCAAGGTCCACATCGGACCGTAGCGCCATTGAAAGTAAAATAAGTAAGTAAAATAAAACAATCCTGTAAATCAAAAGAAAATATGAGTGAAAGATATTGAGTGAATAAGGAACTGAGCATTGATATGTACTAGCTTAAAATAAATATGATAAAGTATACTGTAAACAAGGCTTTATCCAACTGAATTGTACACACACATCGATGAACTGATATAATAAGATTAACCTTTACTAGCATTTGTGTTTAGCAACAAGTGCCATATAAATCCTAGTATAGTGTTCACCTCTCTCCCTAAAAAAAAAAAGTTATAAACAAGGTCTAAGTAGAATAATCCTTAAAGTATGAAGCAGGTTTTCGAATTCTCAAGCTTCTTCTCAGCGGTTCCGGAGACTCACAAATCTTTCGTAAATTATGTGAGTCTACTCTATTAACCATTGGTCGATCAGTTTCTATTTGCTTGTCTTCCAAAAATATAAGAGTCTGGCCAGGGCTTGATAAAACCTGTGTCTCAGGAATTTTTGCATTATCTACCTCATTCAGTTCTCGCTGTTCTTCAATGTTTGAGTCTGGAGGTGCCAGGAGTCTATTGGACACTGATGTTTTCCTCCCATCTGGCAACCTCACAAAATAATACCGAGGCTTCCCTTCTATAAGTTCCACTTCTTCTGCAACGAAGAGGTCATATTTAGAATGCCTCACAGTTTTCTTCAGTAAAAACAGGTCGAGAGGGGGGGGGAGGGTTAATAACCAAGAAGGTATTGTCGCTCCATTAAAAGATCACCGTCGAAAGTGAAAACAATTTCATATGGGGTGGCATTAGTTGTAGTACTCAAAAGAGATCTAAGACAGTGTAGAGCATCATTCAGAACACTTTCCCATCTTGCTGAATGAAATCCCCAATTCTTCAATGCCAACTCAAAGAAATATGGTTTGTAGGAAGAGTCTGGCAAGGGCTTGAAATCCCAGGTGTTTCAGGGGTTTATTGTTATCAAACCCTCTGGAACCATGAAGATGATGTTAAAATTTGGTAAAGGTAGGTTCAGTAGTTTTCGCAATTAGCGGTTACAAACGAAAAAAGAACTATCACAGTAACTGATAGTTAGGATAGCACTAGTTAGGATAAAAAAAAATCGATATTTAAGATTTTTTTGCTGAGAGGACATCTCCTTGTCTTATCTCAGAAGTAAACTATATTTCTCTACCAACGAAAACACTGGCCTGGGTTCGAAACATTTTCTTTTTTTATCAAATTAATTCCGTTTTAGAATTATATTAAAAACTATTATGGCATTACATAATTGGATTCTGTAAATCCGATCAAAGCCTTGCTTAAACTCGATAAAGAGCAAATGAAGGTCTGTATTCAGCTCAAACACTTTTCGAGGACTTGCCTTAACACAAAGATCTGGTCTGATGTGCCTCCGTTTGGTCTAAATCCACATTGATAATATGCATATATATATATATATATATATTTCGGATTTGTACATTTATAGTATTCTGATCCCCAGAATATTTTCCTGTCATTTTCTCTTATAGCCATTCCTTCCTTCACATCTTCAATCCATGTCTTCCTTGGCCGTCTTTTCTTTTTCTTATACTCTAGCTTATATAAAAAACTTGTTTTGGCCATCTGTCATCTTCCATCCTCACCAAATGGCCAAATCACTGAAGCCTCCTAATTTTGATATTATATAATATACTTTTTTCCTGTCCTATGTTGTTTCTAATAATATCATTAAATATAGAATAGTATAGAAAAATAAAATTTATTCTGATACTAGGTCCCTTAATAATAACAAGTATGTACAAGTAAAACTGAAAACATGTTTGACCAATGATATCATTAATAAAAGTCAATTCATATTTACAATGATGTCAATTACTATATATAAGCAACGAAAAAAAAAATTCTTACGGTAAAAAAAATAATAATTGTAATGAGTCTAAAAATCCCCCAGAAAAAAACATAGACAATTAAAATAATGAATCAGTCCAGAGTTAAAATATTGTTAAAAACAGTTACTCACTTCTTATCAGAATTTCATGATTGGAGGTTATGAAAATACATAATAAAAATAATGAAATGATTTGCAAAGTTGAAACTTTAACATTGAAAACAATTATTTACTACTAATCAAGACTTTTATCTTGAATTAGAATTTCATGATTAGACAGCGTAATTTTGGGAAGTGAGGTGTTGGAAAAGGAGAAATTTTAATAACGAGAGAGAAGAAGAATGTTGGATATTAGAAGGGATAGAATTCCAGAGAACAGTGGAGCGGGAAAGAAAGGGACGTTCGAATGTTTTGGTTCTGTGGGAAAGGTTACAGAGGTCAACCAGGCGCAATCTGGTTTCTTGTGAATGGACAAAGGATTTGCAATGTTAGAGGCTGTAGTTGTAGGAAGGGTGCTGGGAGTTGATGGCTCGGTATAGGAAAGATCCGAGGAATATATTGTCTACGAGTGGAGTTGAAGAGCCACTTTAACTTGCCGTAAAGGTGTGACCGCCTCGAGGTTCCAAAAAAAAATCTGAAAAAATAGGTAATGATACGCTTCAATCTTCCCTCGAGTACAAACGAGAGGCCACTGAATGCTTCACAGCCATAGTCAATGTGGGAGAAAATAAATGAGGATATGAGGAGTTTACGGGTGGATTGTGGAAGAAGATGGGAGCGATGGAATCATTTTAGGGTACTTATTGACCCTCGGTAAATTTGGGCAATATGGGATTTCCAGGAAAGAGTTTAGTCAATAGTAACACCTAAGTTTTTGACAAAGGAGCTGAAATTGTGAACATTTAGGAATAAATTAGGAAAGGTGGCGTTGGATCTGAGAGGGAGTATGAACCAATAATAATGGCCTGAGTTTTCGTAGCGTTTAACATTAATTTATTCAGGTTTGTCCAGGCACTAATCTTATCTAGTAAAATTTGGAGATTGGTCCCTTCAAGTTTGAGAAGGTTGATCAGATTACATACCTTGGCTACACATTTGTATTTCACTTGTGGTAAACTAGAGAACTACCAATGCCAATAGATCATACTTGGATGCTGGACAAACATTTTAGCAGCCTGTACATTATAATATACAAAAGAGAATGCTCTAAAAGACGCTAATTTAATTAAGGAGCTATATTTTTCATACAAAAAATTAACCTAAGTTTTTGGGTAATATCCCATCTTCAGGTATAGTGATCAGTATAAAATTATAGAAATATAATCCAGTGGTACAAATTTACAATGGGGTCGCATTATCACTACCTGCCCCGGAACTTGCTTGAAAGTCGCCGCAATAGCACTCTCTAGCGCCATTTGTGCTAACTAACTGTTTTCTATTCAATTCTGCTCACTACACTCGGTCAAAGGATATACAAAATCCCTGCAGATTCTTTTCAGTTGAGAGCAGGGTCATACCATAATTTGAAATCACTACTTTAATTAGATCACAGTTGTCGACTTCCGCTAGCTCAAGAGATATACAAACCTTCAAATGATCCCTTCCAGTTGAGGTTGGGCCCTTACCGTAATTTAAATTGTTACCGCTTTAGGTACAACTTCCCCAGACCATCGGAAGTCGAGAACAATAATAATTTTAAATAATATATAATTAATGCTATAATAATTTCAATAATTCCAATGAATAAGAATTTGAAATTTGAATACAAACCGGTTAGTTAGCATAAATGGCGCTAGAGAATGCCTGTGCGACGACCGCGGCGATCTTCGGGTAAATTCGGGGGCAGATACTGATAATGCAACCGTATTTTAAAGTTGTATCCTACTTTTATATTATTTAATGAAATATAAATGTTTCCATGGAAACTAAATAGAAAATATTTCAAGTAGCGTGGTAAATGAAAATTGTGTGATGCGCACCAGATTTTTCGTATATATTATGATTTATGTACCCTGTAAAAACGCAATTAAGACAAGATTTTTATTATATTTCTCATGGTGAGGGGGGGTTATCGTCACAGTGAAGTAAATCTAGTTACGCATTGTAAAAGGAGGTTACTGTTTTCATACTTCTTTGTACACAGTTTAATGCTTTTTACCCCGGCGATTCCTTGCTTTAGCATTGCTGTGATTGATCTGTCGTGTAACTGTTGTTCTCTTTTATCAATAAACTGTTGTCCCTTTAATTGTTATAGATACATTTACTTCACCTTTTGCTAAATGTTTGTATTTTTTTTTTAATAGCACAATTGATTCTTAAGAGCTGTTTCTTTTCAATTTCTTTATTTTTGTAGCTAAATACAATGGCATCTAAAAAAAAAAAGGCAGACTCATCTTCAGGTTCAGAAGAGGATGATATAAAGGTTTTTATTAGATGGATTAGATTTTTATTACGTGTAGTTTTTATGATTTTAACTGTAGTGATTCTTTTAATTATTCCTTTTTGATACCACAAATCATTATTTATTATATGTTATATTATAACATATTATATGTTATTGATTATGAACTATTTCTTATTAATATTACTTCAAATATACATTTGGCTAGAAATAAAAATATATAAATTCAAAATTGATTTCTGGTTTTATTTACTTTTTATTATATCCTTCAGGCATTATATATTTTTTTCTTATCGTGTTCAGGTAATTATTATAAGGAGTTATCATATCTGATGGTTTGACCAGTATTTGACTGATGATCTCACTTTCTCCTGTACTTAACCAAATTTTCTTTTTTATGTGATTTCTTGAATTTTTGAATAACTCAAATTTATGTATTCTGGATATCAATTGTAAAAACAGAATTAGTGTGTGTATTTATGACCGATAGAGTCCTGAGTATAATATTCTTTTCTGTTTTGTTTTCCTGTAAAGATTAACTTTGTATGACTGTTTTGTTTGTACTTTATATGACTGTTTTCTTTCTTATTAATATTATTATATTTATTTACCAAAATTCTAATTGCTTACTAATTTGCAGTATCCTAATGACTTCTATTTGCAATCTAGATGTTTACAGTATGTCCCTCCCTGATTTATTTTATATTAAAAACGAGGATATGTGGTTGGGTATAATTGTTAATTTAATTCTAAACTTAGATAATTTATTTATTTATTATTAGTTCAGTTTATTCCTCAAAATTATACTTTAATAACTAAATTTTATATACAAGAAGTTGCCATTAGTTAATATTTTTTTTCCCATATTTTTATTGATATGTTAGTGTTATCAAATGTCAAAATTACTTGCATTAATATTTTTTAGTAGCTATAAAACCAAAGGAGTGAGGTAGCTGAGTGAGTAAGGCACTCCTATCTCACTGGCTCAGGTTCGACTCAGGCTGTGGCAGATAAGTATTTATTTTGTTATATCAGCCATGGATTGACCCATGAGTGGGGAAACCTTCCTGGGGGCAGACCCAGCCTCTTAAAAGTGGGTACCTTTAATTGGGAAAAAAACCTGGCGGTTGAGTGTGATCTTGGCCAAATCACCCCCTTGCACAATCGCTGGCCAAGAAACAGTACATCCTTACTAAGCACTGAACCCAAGACCTATCATGGGTTCTAGTGGTGCAGGTAAAATAAAACAAATTTAATTAACTTTTAACTTATATTTTTATAAGAAAACTTGCTTTTGGGAGAAAAACAGAAGTCTAATCTCATTATAGGAACAAATATTAATCTAAGAGACAAGGAATGCACCATTATTCTATGGAATAGGGTTTGATTCCAGGGACAAGAAACCCTGTTTCCGCTATTTTTAAGATAGTTAGAAACTTTTAAATTTGAAAATCGTCAGTGTACCAAAGTAAACCCCTATTGTACCATTGTTACCCCATTTTACGCTATACGAACAATACATCCAAATTTGTTTAGTTACTCGAGACAATGGGGGCGTGGAAAGTGTCCCTTCCCTGTGGACTATCTGCCTTCTTAAGTTCACTGTCCCTGCAGCCCACCCTACTCGCCCTCCCTCAGATAATCAAAGGGTTAAGATTGGTTAAATAAAGTTGTTACATATCAAATTACAGCCCTAGAAATTCTGAAAATAATGGCACTATTTATAGCTTTCTAGGACAAATAGTTTTCAATATTTAAAAAGTGTCAAAAAACAATTGGTTTTTGGTTTGTAAAAAATTAATAATTTGAAAACTAAAAATGGGAAAAATTTTAAATTTCGAATTTTTTATCCTAACTAGTGCTATAAGTTACTGGGACTGTAGCCTTGAGAATGCATATAGTCCATTGGAAAGAGACACTTTACACTCCTCAACATTCCCTTTGTCTCGAGTAACAAAAAAAATTTAGATGAATGTTCGTATACCGTAAAATGGATTGACTATGGTACAGTACGCAGTTACTTTAGTACATTGACGATTTTCAAATTTAAAAGTTTCTAGCAGTTTTAAAAATAGGGTTTCTTGTGTCCCCCCTTGAAGGGTTAGTTTTAGCATTTTCCCCACTATTTTTTAGCCTGCTAGAAACATTGAAATTTGAAAATCGTCAATGTACCATAGTCACCCCATTTTACGGTATTTGTTTTTTTTTAAATGTCATTGTCTGTACGCATATAATTACCCATACTCTACCATATAATTTACATGAAAACCCTTCTATAACTCATATAATGAATTGTAAGAGTTTAATGTTGTATTCTGTGTCATAATTCATGAACTTTATTATTTTCTCATATTTAATAACACTATACACTGTATATAAACATTATAAACAATGTAATAATATTACAAGCATAATGATACTATATTTAATTCACTTCATGTCTTCATTCATTTCCTGTTTTTGATTTGTAACTTTGGACATGACATTGGCAAATTTAAAAACATATGTAGATTATTTACAAACCTATCTAACTGCCTAATTTTATTTTATTTTAATATTTAAAAATTATCAAGCAAACAAATTTTATATATAAATTTAAGTTAAAAAAAAAAACAAAAAAATCCATGGTTCCAAGGTCAAAGTGCCTCTGCAATTTACCGTTGTCAACTATTAAAGAGGGAGATACAGCTCTACTACTATAGCTACTGCTGTAGTATAAAGTATACTGCTGTCGAGGAGTTAAAATGTTTAAAAATTTCCAAAAAAAAAAAATTTTAAACTCCAAAATGAAATTTTGAATTTTATAAAAAAAAATATAGTACAACTATAGATGATGGGCGCGTTATCACTTGTTCATTCCGAGTTCACCCGAAGGTTGCCGGACTAGCACACTCTAACTCATTTGTGCTAACTAACTGTTTTGCATTCAATTGTAACATTCTTATTCGTTGGAATTATTAAAATTGTTCCTGCTTTGATTAGATATTATTTAAAATTATTAGTGCTGTCGACTTCCGCTGATTACGTTCGCCCAAGAACTAAACAAAACATCAACGGATCCTTTTCAGTTGAGGTTGGGGCCTTACCGTAACTTCAATTATTACTGCTTTAATTAGATCACAGCTGTCGACTTACGCTCGCTCAAGCGATATATAAACCCCAACAGTTCCTTTTCAGTTGAGGTCGGGTCCTTACCGTAATTTAAAATATCGCTCGTTTAAATTATTACAAAAATTTGTCCAGATCACCGGAAGTCGACAGCACTAGTAATTTGAAATAATATCTAATTAAAGCAGGAACAATTTTAATAATTCCAATGAATACGAATGTCACAATTGAATGCAAAGCAGTTAGTTAGCACAAATGACGTTAGAGTGCGCTAGTCCGGCAATGTTCGGGTGACATCGGAATGAACAAGTGATAACGCGCCCCTAGTCTATAGTTGTACCAAAAATATATACTACTTATAGGTACATGTTATAATAATGGATGGGTCAAATTTCACGGTGTTCCTTTGGGTTCTATTATAAAAAAATAAAATAGTCAGTTAAATGCCTGAACTTTAGTGTACATAACTTCAGTGTATGAAATCAGTTATATAAAAAGAAAAATTCATTCATAAATAAACTTAAAAATTTATTTTAAAAAACAAAGCCAATGAATTTTTATGCGAAGTTTTTTTCCTACTGATGTGGAGATATACTGTATAATACACAACATCTTATGTCATATTTTTAACAATAAAATTTACTTTAGTGAAAGTCATTATACATACTGCAGTTTTTAGTTATTTACTGACCATACCCGCCAGCACAATCACCTACAATTTTGATTCTAATGATTCTTTTGAGTAAAAATCATGAGAAGAAATGTTAAAATTAAATTTTGAGCAGTTTTTTTTTTATATTTCTGGGAAAACTTCGGGGTAACAAAGTTGAAATTTGTAATCAGCTACCTTAACAACATAAATGACCAAATTTTCAGAACTCCAAAGCATTCCTTCGATATCACTTTCTGTGCACCATTTGACTGGATCCCATTAGATTAAGAGCGAATGCTCCTAAAGGAGGTCCTGAATGAAAAACATTATTGAGTACAAAAATGTAAGGAATTTACTCTTGTTTAACTTATTGATACTAAAAAAATGCATGGTTTTCATGCCATGTGAGAATAAATGAATTTTTAAATTTTATTGAATATATTTACCTATATTATAAAATTAACTCCACCTAAAATAATCCTTATTATTAGATACACCAAATTATTTTTATTCGTAAATTTTTTTCTTTAGTTAATTAATTCAATAGTAAATAACAGAAATAACTGGATCTGTTAATTTAGCCTGAGTAATAAAATTTGCTTTTGTAAATTGAGGGAAAAGGGTACTGAATCCTTCATTTTTGTTCAGTTATTTAATTAATGCAAACATTTGTTTTTTAACTATATTAAAATTAAGTACTAGCTGTTATTTAACCTTCTTCCTCTTTTGTTTATGTAGGTATATACATCTATAATATGACAATAAACTTTAATAGTTAAAGTTAAAGTTGGGAATCTGATTTTTCTATGTAAATATTAATTGGAAAAACATTCCTGGAAGTTTGAAAAGAGTTTTGTGTGGCTGTTTCTGAATCAGGGAGTTATTATTGTACAGTTTAGAAAAAATGAAATTATTTCATTTTTATAGTTATTTTTGAAATAATTATTATAATATAAATAAAATTGTCGCACCAATAGAAAAATGAGATGACGCAACTGCATAATTTGGTTAAAATAAAATTAGCATTCAATTGTTGCCAGAAATGGGTACTATAAATGTAAGTTTAATTATTATAAATTGTATGGTGAATAGTTGCTGCATTGCTACGCCCCTGTGCCATAGGGTCTATATTCTCATACATCAAATCTTTTTTTGTGTGTGTTATAAAATTTCATAATTAGCAGTTGCATCCTATTTGAATATTTGAGCTTACCTTTGCTTGATATAATCTTAAATTTGTTTAAATAAGTGTAACCATAAATTTACATAAGAAATTTGGGTGCAAAAAAATTAAGAAAAGTGGATTATCAAAATCAGATTGATAAAATGCAATTTTAAGTAAAAAAATTATATATATATATATATATATATATTTTGTATTCGATTACTTATGTATTAGTAATAATACTTTAATAATATCTTTTTCAGGATAAGTCAAAAAAAGCCAAAACTAGTGGGGGATCAAAAGGAGATGAAGATAAAGAACCGTCATGGCCGCTTGATAAGAAACGATTTCTTAAAGTCAGAGAATTTAAAGGAAAAGTAATGATAGATTTACGAGAATATTATGATTCAGATGGAGAAATGAAACCAGGGCGTAAAGGTAATTTTTTTTTTTTTAACTAACTTTTTGAATACAGGTTTTGAAATATTACTGTGTGTCAAATTGATCAACTGATGAGTATTTTTGAGGTGTATTTCTATGTAATTTACTTCTTTAAATTTGGTTTTTAAGGATATTTGAAGTGTTCAAGTTATAATGTTGCTTAAATAATGATATGCATATACTTTACTGTCCGGATGAATAGCATCTTAATGTGGAGAATTGCTTATACCTAATGTTTAATACTTTGTTTTCTTAATCAGCTATTATTAAATTCAGCAATAATGGTGATTTGAAAATTTATTACATTAATAAATTCCTTTTTAACACAGGATTGGCCAACTGTATGAAAAATGCTTCAAAATTAGATTCATTAGCTATATTCAGATTTTTAATGTTTCATCAATGGGATATTAATGTGTAATGCTTACACCATCAATTTTGCTATTGTTCATTTTAATTCATCGTCTAAAAATTCAGTTAATTAATTGTTAAGTAAATAGTCATATTATCAGTGAGTTATAATGAACTTAAAAGAAGTTAAAGAAGATTAGTTTCAATAAATAATAAAAGAAATGAATATTTCAGTGATGCATTATATGCCATAGATTTATTTAACCAATTTTGAGAAAATTTGAAGTTAAAATTGATGGTAAGCATTCATTATAGAAATTTGGCCTTATCTTTCTTATAATGATGGTAACATGATTAACTATTGTACATTTAGAAACAGAGAAAATTGACCCATCCATTGGAAAAGTCATAGTCAAAATTGTTACTGTATAATTTCTGTTATCCCATAACCATATTTTTTTTCAGTTGAAAAAGGTAACTCCCGGGTTATTTAAATATAGTTTATTTTTAATTGTTACTTTGAATAATTAATAGTTAACCATAAAAATTATAATGAAGGAATAAGATGGTTCGGGAGGCAGTAAAAAAAATTTGTTCACAAATATTATAAACTATTTGTGAACCTTTTTTTTTTTACCGCCTTCTGTACCATTTAATTCCTTCATTTTAATTGTTATAAAAATCAGTTTAATTTAAAATAATTTTAGTATGAGATCAGTTTTATTTATGTACGACCCTTGAACATAGCCTAAAAAAGGGTATAGTAAGGTATAATATGCTTGCAATTTCAGATTTTATATTTTTGATTTAATGCTGCATCAAATATTTATATATCAAGTAAAATTGAGTTAAATTGATATCTTATTAGATGGGGCTGAAATGCTACGTATTCATTGAATAACTTGGTGTTTTCCTATTAGCTAAATTTTCATAAAGTAATGTGTAACGTAAAAAAAAAAAAAAAAAAATACACTATACTAAATTTAAAATAAACTATAAATGCTTGCATGCTAACTTATATAAAAAAACTATGCTTATTTAATATAATTTAAGGAATGGTTACAAATATTACTAATAAGTTTCTAAGAGGTTGACAATCTTGAAATATTAATATATACACAAACTTTTAAAGATATTTCGGCTCAAACTTTTAGTCCAAATATCAGCCAATTGATCTTTAGTGTTTACATACTTTAAGATTACAATTTTTGCCTGAACTTTCTCTCTTTAAATAATGATATTTCAAATCAATATATTCCAATCTTTTATGATACTCTGGATTCTTTGCGACATGAATAGCAGATTGATTATCAACATTAATAATAAAACGCTTGCATTCAATACCAATTTTTTAAAATAAATTCTTTATCCGGCAATTCCTTTACCTAAATCAATACACTCAGATTCTGTCAATGACATAGCAATACACTGCTGTTTGGAACCATACCATGAAACTGTACATCAAAATACTGTCATAGCACAACGTGAAGTGGACTTTCGACCTTTCTTATCACTTGTCCAATCTGCATCAGTAAGCCCTTCTAATATTTTACTATTATTTTTCTGATAAATTAATTTATAATCTGAAGTTCCCGTAATATATCTTAAAACTCTTTTTAGCGCTACCCATAAACTAATATTTGCACAACTTACTTAAATCTGCACTTCCCAAATCTGTCGTTTTAAATTTCTTTTCCACTTGTTAACTTAACTATCTCGTTCTGACTTTCTGCTAATATCAAAATATCCACATATAATATTACATTGAAATTCTTATCATCTTTATAATATAAACAATAATCAGCTTTGCTTCTTAAAAACCCTTCTTGCTCAATAAATTTGTTGAACTCTGTATTCCAATTTTTTGGAGATTTCTTTAATCCATGTAAAGACTTATATTGCTTCAAGATTTCAATACCATCATATCTTTCAATACCGTATGGGGGTTTCTAATTTCGTTATGTCATCGGCAACTGGACTTTCAAACTTAAGGTTATAAAATTGTTATAGAACCAAATGCTTGTTAACCTTTGATTGGTATATATAATTCAATTTTTCTCACATTTCGAATGCATTGTTGCATGTCGAAAGATGAGTTACTAAATTTTCTTCTATTCTACTTAAGATTATTTCTTGTGCCTTTGAGTCCTTAAGTTCATTTTCTTTGGCAGCAGGCTACTTCACCATGTCGAACAGCTCTTTTGATTTTAGTGTTATTGAAACTTGAAATTTTTAATTGTTATCATTAAGGATAATTGCTCATTCCATCTTTTTATCCATAAACTGTAAATTTTTCTTTATGCATATCCTTCTTAACTGCTATAACTTTTCTTCTGTAACTAATCTTTTTTGTCTGTCATCAAACAATACTATTTAGTTTGGCATGTCTGGGCCCATAACCAGTTAATTTGCATAAAGAACAACTTTTGAGCAAATATAACACATGTCAGCATTAATTTTATTTATTTTTATATTAAACCTAACTCATGTGATATTATGAGGTCTATAATAAAATTTGATAAATACAATTTACAAACTTTTGTATTCATTGTTCGAACACTCTTTATCTTTAATTAGTTTACATTTAGGCATTCCCTTGTGTAGAAAAATAGTAAAAAGGAACCTCTCACAACTCTTAACTTAGAAATTGAATTATAAATTATACAATGCTACTTCGATTTTCGTAATAATTCATATTTCAAATAAGTTTTCAAAACAATCTAATCAGACCTTTTTGAAAATATTTATATGTTAGACTTAGTATAATATCAAATAGCATTGAAAGATGGTTCAGAAACTTTTAAATAATCATATTGTCAGGAGTGATGCTTTCAGTTTTTATGCAATTTTGGAGCTGTGGTTATTTGGATCACCGGTAAAATATTTATAGTCAAATTTCAGAATTTCCAAATGGCCACAGAATGAATTAATCAACTGATGTCACAACATTTTATAAATTGTTCATGGCGGACGCAATATGGCATCAAATATCCAAATTCCTTGAAACACCAGTCTGAGATATTGCATTTATTGCCACTCCTCTCTATAAAAACATGAGGTTAACTCAAAAATTTCTTTTGGTGTCAGTGTATCCATCTTAAATGCGGCATTCATCATTTGGAAAGCCTAATCTTATATTCAGATTCAGCAATCTGAAAAACCTGTGGGCAGTGTTGGTCCAGCTATTTTGAAATTATCAGTTATCATATTGGATCCGCTAATTATAAAAATAATTTGCTTAACTTTCATTACCTGTTGCTAGCACCACTCTGCCTATATATATAAGGAACCGAGTGGGCTAAGGTGCTTGCAATAGGTAATCAAAGTTAAGCAAATTATTTTTATATTTTATTTCATTTTTTTAATATTTATTTTAATTTATTTCTGTTTTGCTTATATTCTCATTTTTTCTCCCATCTCACTCCTTCGTTCTTCTGTCTGTTTCGTACTTTCTTACTTCTTCTCCTATACAAGAACCTTTATGTTTTTCACTATTTTTCCGAATTTTTCTTTATCTTGGTTGTCTTCCTCCTTGATTACCATTTTTTCTGCTTCTTCTTTCATTTGTTCCAGATATCCTTTTATGTTCTTCAGTCCCATCACTTTATTGAATATTAGTTTGTTCAGTCTATTCCGATTCATTCTCTTCATATGCCTGAAGAATTTCAGTTTCCTTTTCCTCATCGATGTTTCCAAGCTTTCAATGATATGTATATTCCAAAATTTATTATTATTATATATATATATAGTTTTTTTCACTTGATGAATTTTCTAACTTTTTATATTTAACTAAACCCTTACCTGAATATATGAGTCATCTCTACTGATCTCAGTACCAATTGTATATGTTTTAAATAATATATTTTGAGTAAGAATATTTATTTTTATTATTACAAAAACTTTAACAAATAGTTAAAGGTACAAGCATGTGTTGTTCCTCTGACCAGGTAATAATAAATTTGTATGCGGTTCTGGAATAAAGTCAGAAGACTTGTTTAATTATTTTAAACAACTTTTAATATCTTCTCCCGCCGCAGGACCGGTCCTGTATGCCGAACCGTATGTAGAAATTGAAGAATTAGATAAACAAATAACAATTAATGAAATAAAAACAGTCCTTAGTAAATGTTAACAGGTCAAACAACCAGGTATAGATCGGATATCATATGAATTCTTTAAAATGTCACCTCTAAATTTCTATGACAAATTATCTACATTTTTTAATAACATTTGGGTCAAAGAAAAACTTCCAAACAGCTTTAAGGAGGCAATTATATTTCCAATTTTCAAAAAAGGAGATATCAATGATGTCAGTAACTACAGGGGAATATCGCTTCTTAACAGTATAGCAAAAATATTTACTGGAATCCTGTTGGAGCGTCTTATGAAATGGACTACAGATAATTATATATTACGTGAAAATCAAACAGGATTCAGACCTGGTTACTCCGCATATGACAACTTATTTACACTGCATGGGGTGATAAATTTAAAATTCAATTTAAAAGAAGAAATATGCCTATTTTTTATTGATTTTAAATCTGCATTTGACCGAATTGATAGGAGAGCATTATTCTACAAGTTAAGTGGCTTGAATATATCTACAAAAATGCTGAACATACTAAAAAATCTGTATGACGTAACGAACCTCAGAGTGTGGACAAACGATGGTATATCTGAAAGCATCGATTTTTATATTGGATTAAGACAGGGATGTTTACTGAGTCCGCTATTTTTTTCGTTGTTATTAACGACCTGGTGGAATGGATAGAGAGTGGAATTCTTATCGCAGGACAAAGGCTGAATATGTTGATGTATGCTGACGATGTTGTTCTTATTGCAGAAAATGGCCTCATTTTGCAAGAAATGATTTGTAAATTGGAAGTTTATTGTAGAACATGGAGCTTAGAACTAAATCTAGATAAATCCAAAATAATGATCTATGTCAGAAAAAAAACAAAGTCAAGCAAGAAAAAGTGGTACTTTGAGGAGAAATCAATCGAGACAGTAAACTGTTACAAATATCTGGTTATCAATTTAACTCATAATTTATGTTTAAAAACACATTTTAAACTCAAACACTCAGCTTGCAAAAATATTTTGAATATGGTTTGGTCTAGATTAATCTCAAACAAGCTAGTCCCATTGAAGCAAAAAATCGATGTTTTTAACTCCACAGTAAGAGCAGTATTGTGCTACGGTGCGCTGGTATGGGGATACGAAAACTCAGACTCAGTGGAGAAAGTGCAAAGATATTTTGTAAAAAGAATAATTGGGGTGCCCGTTACTACACCAAACTACATGCTCTATCTGGAGACAAAATTAAATCCTCTACATAGTTACACCATATCCATACATATAAATTATCTTATAAAGGTATTAAATCTGGAAAATAATCGGTTACCGAAAATAATTGCCTTTAAAATGATAGAAAAAAATTTAAGTTGGGTTAGTGCCTTGAGAAGACTAGGTAGGAATGTTGGTATAGAATTCTCAGCCGAGGGGTTACTGGACCAGCTAATAACGCATAAAACTGCCTTCATATCCAGATTAAATGAACAAGCAAGAAATGGATTTATCGAGCGAGCAAGGAGTGCTGAACATCATGCAATGTATAGCAAATTAAATTATGATGTCACCTATTTTGAGTCAGGAAAAGACATATATTACATTAGGCTTATTTTCAAGGCAAGGGGAGAATTATTTAATCTAAACTACCAACCTTGGACAAATAGAAGAAATAATTGCTCATTGTGCAATTTAAATGTTCCCGAGGATATGATACATTTCGTCTCGATCTGCCCTGTGCTTACTCAGTTTAGGATGATTTTCTTAGGAAAAAAGGTACTCAATCCAAATGAAATGTTGCAATTACTGAACGGTCTGGATTATGAAAAATTATATTTATATCTTAAACGAGCAAATGCATACCGAAATGAACTAGTTAAAGAGTTTAATTACTAATTAATTATATACATAGAACAATCTGGCGTTGTTTATAAAAAACCCTGAAAGGTGCTGTATTATTTTATTTTTTATTTATTTTTTTTTGTATTCACTGATCAATATATTAATAAAGAAACCTCGACAGACGAACTCTGTTCATTGTCTAAAATACGTTGTGCATAAAAAGAATATCTGTAAATTCTTATAAATAAACGTATTCATCTATCTATCTATCTATTAGTTTGTTCAGTCTATTCCGATTCATTCTCTTCATATGCCCGAAGAATTTCAGTTTCCTTTTCCTCATCGATGTTTCCAAACTTTCAATGATATGTATATTCCAAAATTTATTATTATTATTATATATATATAGTTTTTTCACTTGATGAATTTTCTAACTTTTTATATTTAACTAAACCCTTACCTGAATATATGAGTCATCTCCACTGATCTCAGTACCAATTGCATATGTTTTAAATAATATATTTTGAGTAAGAATATTTATTTTTATTGTTACAAAAACTTTAACAAATAGTTAAAGGTACAAGCATGTGTTGTACCTCTGACCAGGTAATAATAACTACTAACAGTTGGATATAAACCATGTAATTAATTTTTTTCTAACAGAAATGTGTACATATACAATTTGAACCATATTAATAAAATAAGAAATACATGTTTTAATGACTTAAGTTCTCCTGCTCATTTACTCTATATTATTTAAAGTAAAATCAACTCCAAATGACCGACACTCTTTAAGTCGAGATGTGCCCCCAGCTTTGGTTGAATTTGTAAGCCTGGCCACAATATCTTCTTATTCTATATCGTAGAGCTGGTCAGAATAACAGCACTATGTTGTGGTCAAAGATATATCAGGTGAACTTATATTTCATCCCATGCTACAGTTCGTAGGTTAATCCAATCATCTTAAAAGTCTAAAATTCATCTTTAGAAGTTTATGTACTATTCGTACTTGCTAATTTAACAATAAAAAGAAAACAAAGAATGTTAATAAAGAAAACTCAACTTGAAAAATAATTACTTTTTAGTGATGAAATTGGATTAAATTTTTTACGTGTTTCCAGTAAAAGATCCAAATGTCTGTAGTTTTCAAGGTGCCTCTTGTGGTAATGCTATAGACTGAACAGAGAAGCTTTGAAAAATGCTGGTAGACAGCCCCACAAGCAAGGGTGGTCAGAGGTACAATCTGTCTTAGGTACAACACCCTCTCCTATTTTTATCCATGGATGTTGATGAAATTAATACTGGAATATTTGTAGAATAGTCCCCAGCTTTGGGCCAAATCGGGCAAGCTTTTTTTGAAATATAGGTTTATCAAGGTAAATATGTTTCCTCATACATAAGCGCACGTAGTGGATGGAATTAGATAAAATTGATATGGGATCATCTAGGTACCAACCTGCTCTGAAATGGACCCTACAGTATTTCATAGTAAAAGTGGTTTCAATCAAATGCTCTACAACTTTCCATGGAGCTAATTTTTGTCATTCTGAGCAAAATTCTCGATGGGCACAAAAACATTCTATAACAGGATTTTTAGTTATTTGCAAATTAAAATCTTATTTTACCTATACCGGAATAGTAGGGCATCAGATACAATAGCATATTCAACGATGTATTTATTTCAATTCTTACTGGTTCAGATGTACAGAACATAAAGATCTTTGGCCAAGCTTCCTGTAGATTTATTGCAAGCGGGAGCACAGGCAGCATGGAGGGGGTCACCCAACCTCACATTGCTACTAATCTTAGCTTCCATGGTGCAGCGGTAGGCTGCCTTTAGCACTATAACCAGTCCCTTTGGGGCTGATTCAGCCGTGCCCTTTCCACCGACGTACACTCGGGTTAAAGGACAGTGAGAAATTGGTCTAGATCCATGGATTATTACTATTCAGGGTCAGAAGGTGCACGAGTATCTCTATTTCTTTCCCAGAAACAGACCATCCCTAGACTAAACCTCTGGGTTGGCATCCTAGAAAACTGTGTTAGAAGTACATAGGGTAGGCTCCTTACTCGTACTCCCAGTCCGTGTATTGCCTTCAGTAGGCTGACGGGCCTCACAAACCCAGGGGAGGGTGCGATGCTTGAGGAATCCCGAGACCTGGGTTCGGACTCACAACCTTTGGGTTTGTGAGCAGGTGCACTTTTGCAGATCATTAACCCGCTCGACTACTCTGATTCCTAGCCACCCAAATGTATATTTACAAAAGGGATATATATACATATCCCTTATTACGAAAAAGTGGAATTTTACAGAAGTGTTTGAAGTTTGCCTATTTATCTCTGTCGCCCACTCACTGATAAAACATCTAGTTGAAAATTTTCTTAGCGAATACTGCTTACCTTAATTGTTTAATAACAAAGTTAATCTTCATTTTTTGAGCTTCTCATAAAAAAACTAAAATAAATTGTTATTGTGTTAAATATTGAAACTAAAAATCTTACATTTTTTATAAAAGAAATGTACTCGTATGTGATTAGAAGTTCTCCTAGCAAAGTAAAAAAGCAAAATCAAAAAGTTTAGTATTTTGGCACCCTTCTTCCAAGCCAGTGACATTCTTATATACAATACTTGTGTTTGTATGCATGCCCATGGGGGCGCGTGCGTGTGTGTGTGTGTGTGTGTGTGTGTGTGTGTGTGTGTGTGTAGTAATGGGATTTATAGAAGATTGTTGCATATTTTAAGTTCAGAAGATATGAATAGATGCAAGCAGATCAGCTCATTCAAATTCTGTACACTAAAATATATGCTTAAATCTATATCTTCTCTAGAATGAGCCTACAGATCATAATATTTATATATATATATATATATATATATCCCTTGTGTATGTGGGTACGTATATACATCTGAACCAAAATACATCGTTGAATATGCTATTGTATCTGATACTATACCATTCCGGTTTAGGTACAATGAGACCTTAATTCACAAATAACTAAAAATCCTTTCATAGAATATTTTTGTACCCATTGAGACTTTTGCTTAGAATGACATAAATTGAACTCCATGGAAAGTTTCAGATCTGATTGGAATTGGAACCACTTTTAATATTAAACACTGCAGGGTCGTTTCATCAAAATCGGATTAACGATAGTAGGTTTTATGCTCCTCACATGGATTTGACTATAAGATAGACAGACACGAGACAAAATTTGTTCCTTGATGTCTAGAATGTAAACCGCGGGTGGAAATTATCGATTCTGAGTACATAAAATTGACTTCACTTCCTGCATGAATAGAAGGCTTCCCTACCTTTGGTAGTAAGGAAGCAATATATGTAAATACTGGCCTGCATACATATTTTAAGCATCATTGGCCATCTGATAAACTATTTATTTTTTCCTTTACAGTTTTTTAATGTTTGACGCAATACTAGGCCTACCATATTGGATTTTAAAAAACCCAAATGATTTCAATAATTAGACATCCATACCATTAATATCAGTTAATCATTTTTAGGTATTTCTTTATCACTTCAGCAGTGGAGGAAGTTGGTAGAAATATCAAAAGAGGTTGATGAAGTTTTGAAGAAGATGTAACCAGTATTTCTGATGTCATGTTTGATTTATTTTAATTTAATGTTAGGTGTTCTCAAAAATCATTTCTTAATTTTTTCCTTTCTTAGCTTTCTGTACATAAGCTATTCTTAATCAAATTTTATTCGTTTTTATGACATTGTTTTGTGTTAGATAAAGAATACTTTATACTTTTTATTGTTTTATCCTCAGCATCTAGTGATGTAATTTAATCTTATTTACTGTGATTTTGATAGTATATATGATGTGAATGTTTGTGTGTATTTATTTATTTTTTAAATTGTAAGTTTAAATTTTCCAAATTTTATCCTAATTTATTAATAAATTATTGAAATATTTTGTTTTTCTATTTATGTTTTTAATTTTTTGTAGGAGTTCATGTTTAAAGGCCATTTGGTCAGCTCATTTATGTTTATTATTCGGCTCAAAACATGATTAATACATTTTATGAGAATTTTAACTAATACAAACTCCTTTCCAGTTCATATAAATTGGTGGTTCTCAAAATGTTTTGTCTGGCAGAACACTGAAATTATTAAACAAACTTCCAAGACACCCCTGTTATTATTTATTAATTTTTTTTAATAAATGAAATAATAAACCATAGAATATATTAAAAAACTAATATTAATTTCTTATGTTTGTTTTAATTATTTAAAGATTTTGCAGTACCCTTGTGGCTTACTTGCAGCACCCACTTTGAGAATCACTGATCTATATTATTACTTACTTAGAAATAGTTAGGTTTTTTAGAGATATCAGCCGAAATAAAGAAATTGACCTAATCTTCGGAAATACCCCTATCTTAAAGCTACCTGTCCGTTTGAGATCTGAATTTTGTTATCTCTCTCTCGAATAATTTAACTCACCACTATTTCATTCGCGAGAACTCTCAGCAGCACAAAATGTCAACACATAAAATGTGGAGAGTCAAGAGTTCTTCAATTGATCCCCAAGAGTCGTCATGATGATATCGCAGAACATTAAAAGAACAATAAACAATAAAGCGGCATTAATAATTTTGAGTGTTTTCTTAAAAAGGAGAAATAAAATCCTTAATAAAAAAGGGTCTTGGTTAAGCCATGGTTCACATGAAGAAATAATTTTGGTACTAGTCATGCACTTATTAAAGATATACAATTTCTTATTTTTTTCAGTTCTTGAGATTCCTAAGAAAATTGATAAGAATGTTAAAATAAAAATGATATTTAATAAAATACTTGATGTGCACAGTGTTAAAAATTATATTTGAATTATATTACAGAATTTTTAATTTTTTTTTTTTTTTTTTTTTTTTTTTTTTATATTCTGGAGGTTTTACATGTCCTATTCATTTTATAATATTTAATGAGAGTAATTATTTCAGCTTTTTAAAGTAAAGAAAAAATATTAAAAAACAAACTTTAATGTTTGCGAGTACCTCAAGAGTGCCCTCAAAAGAACCAAATCGGTTTGTATTCTATGATCGGCTCTCAGAGAGGGTGGCAGGGGCATGCTCTCTAGAGATCATGCCTAAACCTGCTAACTCTCCAAGAGTGAGCCACCTGTTTTTGGCATGTACCTACAGAGCTGTACAGCTCTTGAGAGTAAAAAACTCGTGTGGACAGGCAACTAAATATGTACCTCTATGTTGACAGGATTTGTGCCATGCACATCAACTGTCAGGTCTATCCAGAGCCTTTTAATTTTGAACAAAAATGGACTTGTAAAATCTTTTATAGTAATGTCATTAGTTCACATTCACATAAGTGGAATTTATGTGTACCTAAGGCGATAGTACATTTTAGCATGCACATGGGGGTTGGGGTTAATTCTTCAAAGTGTTGAAATATTTATGTACTTATGTATACAAATATATTGATTTGATCTTTTGTGTCATTTTCTATCTTTTTTGGTCTATTATCTTAAATTTTTCCTATTTTTGTTATTAACAAAAACTACATTTTTTTAATTTTTATTTAATTGCCTTTTATGTATCAACTATGAAGAAATTGTGAAAATATTGGATGGAAAGCTCATATAAGCTATAAATTATCCTTGTAACTTAAGCTACCTTTTTTACCACTTACCTATTGTTATTATACCTAATTTGTTCTTCTAATGTAAGAATAAATAATGTAAAACAACTATTGTGTCATAAACTGATTTATTTTTCAAAATATTGGTCCAGCACCTTCGTCAGTCTTTTGTTACTGAATACATTATAATTTTCCAATAACTACTTCTAGATCCTAATCTTTCTTATGAATAGCTTTTGGACATAAGTGTAACAGTAGGTTGGCACAAGTACATCCGATCCTTTTGCTATGGATTATGATGTTCCAGAGTATTATTTCATATCCAAATTAAATTATTACATCAATAGAGGTTTAATTGCCAAGTTTAAAAAAAAATTATTAACATAATAGTATAAATGACTAAATAAATTATAAATATTGATCTTTGAATTATAAGTAATAAAATTGGCCAGTCTTTTGCAGTACACAAGACATCAGGGTTTACTAGATTAACATCCTCTTCACATTTTTGTTTTGAATTATTCTGTAAAAAGATAATTATCATTACTTCCATATTTACTATATTTTAAATCCATTTGTTATTAAGGCACAATGATAATAGAATATTGAAAAATCCATTTTCCATTTAACTCGTAATTCCTACTTTTTACTTTTCCTAGAATCATTAGTATATTTGTTAGCAGTATTATAATTATCTCTTCTCTGTTATTGAATTGTGCTATGGCAGTATGAAGAGTTTTAAATTTTATAGTGGGAACTTAAAATTGTATGATTTTCTTTTTTAAAAAAATACCCCAGCACAATCCTGCCATTTCCTAATCAAAGTATATAATGAACATACTTATTCTCAAGTCACAAGGGGGAATTTGTTTTGACTAAACAACCATCTAAAAAGTCACCCAAGGAATTGGTAAAAACATTTAATTTTAATTGATGTGCACTTGGTTAATGTTTTCGTGGTATGGACATGATCCAAAAATTTGGGTGCTACAAGAGAGAAAAAGAGAGGAACATTAAACAACAAAAAACCATTGGCGTATCGCTGCTGCATAAATATGTAACTTAATTTTTTTGCTTATTGTCAATATTTTCTATTCAATTTTGGTTTATTTATATATCTCTTAATTATGATAATATGATTGGTCATAAATATGTGACTAAGAGTCAGGGACGTTGTTGTGTGGAGGAGGGCATGGAAGGGTTGCCTTCCAATAATTTGAAAATCCAAAAATTGGAAAATTTTCAATTTGAGAACCTACTTCAAACTAGGGATGTCATTAGCTGGTTGGTTATAACCGGTTTTAATGTGGTTGTTTTGTTTAATTCAAAAACCAATTGAAAATAAATTTCGTAAAAAAAGAAAGAAAAACTATTAAGCAAAAAATACAGAATAAAGATCCTGCCTACCTGCTTGATGAAGTACACGGACTACAACTACAGCTAAACTTCCATTGGTTATTTCACGTTCACCAGTTGCCCAGTAGTGGTTTTGAGGTTTACAGATTTATTTATAGTTTATTATCTCTAATCTGTCTGTTTGTTTCTTAAAAATTACTGAACGCGAAATTCATACTTTGAAAAAAAAATACCTAACTCTGTGGCCATTAAAAAATCCTTAAAATCACTTTAAACAATGAAAAGTGCTAAAAATTGAATAGGAGCAATAATTACATTTTCGGCAATTTTTTTGTATCAAAATCGGTTCTTGAGGGATTAAAAATAAAAAAAATTAAAGGCTATAAAACCCATCATTCAATTCTCAACAATTCTTTTACGTTCCATGTTCAATAATGCCAAGGTTTTGTAAAGAAGACTACTCCTGTAGTCCTATTCAAAGATTCCATTGCATAATGAATTTTAACAATCTAACGGATTTAAATTAATAAAAACAGTTTGTTATACTAATCTATTGTTTTCTTTCACCTCATATTTCTAGTTATCAATTAGAATAAGGTAGTGATTGGATTTTAGAATGAGAAAAAAATATATAAGCATGGATGTATGAAGGAAACTAGTGTACCGAAAACCATAATAGAAGCCAAATTGCAATGTTTATTACTTTAAAACTATCCCGGGTAACTTAAAAATGTTTTTGGACATTTCAATGTTTTTTAAACAGTATTTACATGTAATAGACACAAAACTAATAGTTGTTTATCTAGTTTATTGAAATTTTGACATTATTAAAAAAGTCAATATTACCGTAATTTTTCATAATTTCAAAGCCAGTGGGGCAAGGGTTACACGACCAAAAAATTTCAATTTTTTTTATTTGTTTTTGAGATCAATTAGAACCAGAAAAATAATGTGGAGCATACAAATTCCTAACTTTAGTTTTTTTGGCACACCCTATTACGGAACATGTTAATATTATTGTTAGAATAAGGAGGCTCCCACAAATAGTATTTGTGGATTATTATTATATCAATTAGAATTGAGGAAAACTGCACTACGAAAACACTATGAAACTTTGGAAGGTATAATGACTGAAATGTGAGAAAATGTTTCTATTGTTAAATTAATAAACATTTTCCTTTTCATGATTGTGGAACAATCATTTCAGAAGTTACTTTTTTGCATTTTCAGAAAAAATACTTCACCTGAAGGTTTCGTAATGTTACCATTTTACTGTTTAATTTTACATAGAAATAAAATATTAAAATTTCATGCTTTAAATATCATTGATTTTTCAGTAATTCAAAGATAAATTATAAGGTTAATAAAATATTTTTTATATTATTTTATAAAGATAATATGACAAGGATAATAAATAGAGATTACAAAACCTATGCATTACTGAACATGGAACGTAAAAGAATTGCTGATAATTGAATGATGGGTTTTATAGTCTTTAATTTTTTTTTTAATCTCCAAAAACCTATTTCGAAACATGAAAAAATTTCTCAAAATGTAATTATTGCTCAGCAGCCTTTAAAAAAACAACTTAAAATTGCCGAACTCGAAAGTTAAAAAATTGCTGACAACCTGCACAATTAATTTTATTAAACTTTGAATTTTCAGTGGCTGTAATAGTGCCATTATTCCTTTTTATCTCACTTTGGTATTGCTTAAAACGAAAATTTTGCAAAACATTAATTTTCTTAAAATTATAAAACTTGACTTACACAACTATGATTCTCTAAACATTAAAACTTGCACAACTTATTTTATCTTGCTTACATAATGTTTAATAAGCAAACTTATAAAACATTCATTTCCTCGAAATAAAAGGAAACTTGGCATTACTATCATTCTCTCCGGTTCATATAAGTGATTTGAGTAAGGCACACCAAGTACTATGAAAGGTTTTTCTAATAATTAGTTATTTCAAGGGTTTGAGCCATTTGTGTGCTTGTGTAAAGGTTTTTTAGGTTATTTCTTGAAGATCAATATGTAATTTACTTGAATTAAAGGTCTTGCTAATGATCAGGTATTTGTAACTATTCCACCAACTGATACTTGTGACGTCATCCAAAAAAATGGGATGTTAATCCATTCAAAATAACCGGTTTTTCCAAAAACCGGTTGTTTGCATCGGGTAAAACCGATCAGTTTTTACTGAAGGTGAAATAACCGATACCTTATTAGTTAAGAAATTGGGATTTTGTCGATACAATGTTGTGTTTTCATAGAAAAGAAAATTATTGTTGGGAAATTTTATTTTTTGCACTCCCCATTATATTATATTGAAGTCTCTGCTAAGAGTGTAAGGGAGATAAAGAGTGCTACACCAAGGGGAAAATTGCAGGTATAATAGTCTCTGAAATTGGCTAGTATGGTTTCGTCGTTTGTCCACGTGTATTAAAAACGACGTGTTGCGTATTAGACTAGGTTTAAAATTGAATTTTCGGAAAACCTAACCTTCTACATTGGGCTAATTGGGTACTACTTTTATTATGTATTTACTCAGGAGAAAAGGGGTTGTAACAAGTTAAGGATTACGCGTGCATACTACACTGCCGCTCAGTGGTTCAGAAGTATTTTTGGGAAACAAATTCTGTGAAAGACGTACAGAATGAGACAAGGAACAATTGATGATATTGATATTGATGATTAAATAGACTAGATATCATATCATCAAGCCATAAGTTCGGGAAACGATGAGGTATTTTTTTCAGAATCCTTTAATTACTGCTTTGATTCTTGGTTAAGAGAAGATTTAATCCATCGTTTTGGAATTATTTTGCAAATTATTACATGCCCATGTAATAGGTAAGAAGAAGCCGTGATGGCTTAGAACGTTATAGCGAGGGTCATTGAGTGCTCGGTCCGGAACGGTGAGTTCGATTTCCACATTGGTCAGATAATATTTATTTCGCGGCGGTCGCTAGAATGCATCTTGACACTCCCACTCTGCTTAAGACGGGGTGGCTTTTGGGATGCCACTTAAGGTTGGCTTAAGATAGATGCCAGGAATTGGCGAAAAGGACCACAAGGCCCACTAGTTTCCCTCACCAATGCCAGTATCAGTATTAGTTAAGAAAGAATTGGGTTCTACTTTTAAAAAAAGTGCTCATTGATGCGGAGGGTTGTATATTTGGTACCACTTACCAGATTCTACCATGAAATTTTACTTCGTGGAGGCAAATTTTCAACCCCTTTTTTTAGTCAATTGTAATATTAACCGATGATCTGTAGAAAGCCTAAATCAATGATGTAGTCCCTTCTGAGTGTTTTAAGCTGGGTCCATACTATGTGATAAAATACTTAATTTATAATAATTTTGTTTCACAACTTTATAACAATTTGTTATATTTCAAGTCTGTTGTATAACTTTATTATTAAAAAACACCAGAGATATCTAATTTTATAACAAAAGTTACAATAAAAGAGTGAGTCAGTGGTACTGATGTATATATATATATATATACATCGTATCGATAGTTTTTGAATATTTCAAAAAAGTTGTTCGATATATCGAAATAATATTTCGATATATGGGGTTTCGGTATTTTAATCTTTTAAAGTGACATATATATATATATATATATATATATATATATATATATATATATATATATATATATCGATATTTGTGTGCCGATATAATTAAAATATTGTTTATTTAACAGCGATATTTCTGTGCTGATATATGAAAGATATTATTTTTATAATATCGATATTTGTGGGACGATATAATTAAGATATTGTTTTTAAAATATCGTTATTTCTGTGCCGATATAATTAAGATTTTGTTAGTATAATATCGACATTTCACTACAAATATCATTTAGGTATTGTTTTTATTAAGTTCATTTAAATCGGACTGTATATAATACGAAGCAGGTTATCTCTTAATCTCCTTCCGATTCATTTATTTATTTTTAATTTGATATGAGAATTACGATATTTTGAAATATCGATATTTCCGTGCCGATATAATTAAGATATTGTTTTTATTTAGTTCACTCTCAACAACATATACATATCAATAAACAGTTTATCTCCTAATCTTCCTCCAATTTGTTTAGACTTTTTTTTTAATTTTATAAATATATTAACGATATTTTTATGCTGATATTATCAATATTTTCATATGGTTTACCGAAATCAATATCGATATTTTGCTTTCGAGATCCCATTCCTAGAGTACTGCCACTATAGATAGTAACACGAACACACTACACCACAAATTTTTATCGTTCTTTCTTTCTTTATCGAACCCGCCGTCCTTGTAGAATTTTAAAAATTACGATATATATACTTTTTCAGCATCCCTAGTGAGTGGATATATAATCAGTTCTCATAATGGCGGGAAGCGAGGAATAGTTATTCTTTGGCAGCTACATGGGTTATTTTTTGTATATTGTGTTCCTGTCCTTAAAATTAATATCTGTAGGACCCCACAGCAGTTTTTACTCACAAAATAATTCGATCAAATAGCTGATTTTTTGTTCTGACCACATTACTATATAGGAATGGATAAAGCGAATTTATAAACTGAAAAATGTTTAAACAACTTGACACTAGGAAGACTCATGAACAAGTGAGGAGATGGACAGCATCCTTTGATCTTACCGACACTAACCAACAAGTTTCATAAGTGATGCATTGAAAGCTTTGTTGTATAACATTCTTCATGTGATTTAAAACAATCTTTTACAACTTTTATAAACAGTTGACATCCGCATGATGGTATAGAAGGATCAATCTAATTAGGGATTGATAAATTATTTGCTACTTCTATAAAGTTGTTTTATTGAAAACTAGTTTCGAATGTTATACATTCATCCTCAGTTCTAAAAACACACAAAAAATTCAAAAATAAGGAAACTCAAAATATAGCTATATTTTGAATTGCTTATTTTTGAATTTTTTGTGTGTTTTTAGAACTGAGGATGAATGTATAACATTCAAAACTAGTTTTCAATAAAACAAATTTATAGAAGTGGCAAATAATTTATCAATCCCTAACTTTTATACAGCCTGTTATATAGATGCACACACAACGAGCATTAACGCGATCATCGTTCAATCGTCTTACATTTGAATATGAACCAGATATTGAATATTCATCACATTCTAACATTATTAGTGGTGAAATGGATAAAGAATGTGAATATTTCCATGCATTTAAATTTAAAAATGAAACAGCTGGAATGTGTTGCGCAGCAGAAAACGTTGTATTGGCTACATTGAACCCACCACCTGATGTATTAAAAACTTTAATATTTGGTCAGATATATTTATTATTAACGTATTTTGCAGGAAGCCATATTAGTGATAGTGGAAGCATGTCCTTTTTATCAAAGGCTTCTAAATACACTTAGCTTTACAAGTGTAATAATAATGTAATAATCATTAAAAGCATAAATGGGACCATTTTGGTGATTCAAACATTTATCATCTAACAATTAATCAAAAACAAAAATTATTTTAAAAGCAATTATATACTATTTTCGCAAAAATGGATCTTTTATTCTACTTTCTGCTTTCGATATCTCAGAAACAGTCAGGGTTAGACAAAGAAACTTAACCTTTTTAGGAAGAAATTTGTTTTTCTTTTATTTTTTATACAAACATTTCTGCTCTAAACCTCGTACGTTCTGAGATAGGGGAAGGCGTCCAGTGTGTGGATGCGCGTTTAGGCAGGCAGATGATGTAAAAATAACTCTTTTGACAATTGGAATTAAATTAGATTTATAAATGGATTAAGAATTTAAAACTTATTAAATTTTACAAAACTTATAGATAGATAGAAAAAAAAGTTTGTTTTGGGACTAAGTCCCTTATGAATAAAAAAATTGAACAAACAAAAGCCATATCTGGCCAAAAGACAAAATTAATATTGAATTAATAAAAAATTATATGCAGTGTATTTATTATTATATATTACAGAATATTTACCTGTGAAACTAGGAACATCCTTGTATATTTTGTGGTCTGCAAGTTTCTAAGAATATTGCTTAACCAAATCGGTAGATCCATAGTACTTTTCAACCTATCAATCCATATACACACAAACAAAGCAAACACTGCCATCACGAGCGAATCACGGATGTAAGCCACTTTAAAAAAGAATGATAAAAGTATTAGAATTTCCTTATTAAACAATTTTCTGTCACACGTTTCAAGTAAATATTACATGCAATTATTTACTAATGAAATATGGGTCATTATTCGAAAATAGGTAAATCACAGTCCCGTGAAGGAACCGGGTTTTTTTTACGCCTCTGGCAGAAATTTTTTCATTATTTGTGATTTTTTTATCAGAGTTTAAATTTCATGTTAATAATAATTTTACATATGCAAACATGTTTTAAATATTTAAATCCTCACTCCCTCACATGTCCCATTGCTTGAATTTTCTTGGTAGGCTTTGTTTAGCTGCCAGAAAACCTAGCCTATTACTATAAAAATAAATTAGGTGTGCAAGCGTGCTCAGTATTTTTAGAAATATGTCATAGAATAATTAAGTTGACAATTAGTTAAATTTATAGCTTGTCTCATGGCGATGTACTTCACCTCCTCTCTTTTTCAAAAATGGGCGCCAAATAAACTCAAGACTTCTACAGCTGAGGAAAATAGTTGGCAAGCCTTACCATATCCCTCCAAACCAAATTGTAACCGATGTTGAAAGAAACCTCCATTAGCATTCTGTAGCTGTGAGATGTTAAGTTAAAAAACGTGCTTTGTGTTTGGTAACCCTCACTCCCTCACCTACTCATAGAATAGAGAAAGCAAGTTAAATATTGAATGAATTTCTACTGTAGATATTCAGGATTTATGGGATTTGGTGTGGTGTAAATATGGAAGCTCTAAAGTTAAGGCCTAATCAGTAAACAATGACTAAGCACAAAAACCTCACTCCCTCACACCTCATTCCATCTCATTATTTATTATAGTATATCTTATTATTTATTATTATAGTATAATATATTTATTATAATAATCATTAAATATATCTCCAAATTAGTTGCCACATTAATTGGCTATAAATAATTTATCTCATATGCTTTGTAATAATTTAATAATAATAATAATATGATTAAAAATTATTGAAACTAGTGATATTTCAATAAAACTCCATTTTTTTCCATTATTTCCTTGTAATATTGTCTCATCCACACTCCTCCACTATACTATGCTCACTCCCTCACAGACATCCTCACCCCCTCACTTTTAAAAATTGGAATATTTTTATTATCTTCACTTCTTGAAACAGTTACGATAGGACATTTTTACAACCGTATCTGAGATTCAATTAAAATCAATAAAAAAATTATCATGCTCTCTGAAGTAATTAGAATTTTTTTTAGAAAATCTCCGTATTTTGGAAGAATGGCCCATATATTTGTCTTGGAAAAAAAAATTACCTAACTTCTTTTTTTTTTTTTTTTTAATTTGATTTTACTTTGTATTGTAAATATTTAAGTCAAATTATCACAAATTGTTTGTAGTTAATATCTCATACAGTTGATTCCTTATTTACTTATGAATATATTAATTATGGTTTTATTGTACACATTGCTTTTTTTGTTATGAATAATATTTTGTAAATAAAAATTTTCACCTATTAGAATTTTTTTGTCGGCGTTGTGAGGAAGAACTGAGCCAAGATACTGTAGATAAGCTACATGACCTACAGCAGCCAAAGCAAGTGTGTTGTAACAGCGATCGCTTGAAAAAGGAAGTAACAGCGGCAGTAGAACCATCAAAGTTAATACTAAAAATTAAAAAAATAATATAGTGATTGGAAAGAATCTAAAAAGATAAGTACATATTAAAATTTAATTACGAATAATTAAACAAAATTAGCTTGTATTTAACCTTATCATTCGGTTTTATTTAAGAGATATATTAAAACTAATGTTATATTATATAAAATGATATATTAAAAATCTAAGTATTCTACATACTGTGAATTCGTAATAAAAACTACTTGCTGCTGTTATTATTTTCATTATTTTTCTTCTTGAAATCTATCTATACATCATCAACTTCTCTATTTTATAATTTTTTATTATTATGAAATCCAACGACGAATCGGTCTTGATGATTGACGTGTATCAAAATCATACAGTTACAAGGGCTACTTAAGGAAGAGTTAAAGAAGATAAATTTGTTGGGTCTCTGCTTGTTCAGACACTCCAAATATTAATGTACATTTTATTTATTTTTATGCATATTCCATAAAGTATAATGTATAGTCACAAGTAGCGTAACATGGATAGTTTTTATAGAAAACTGACGTGAAGAGCCTTAAATCGCTTTTTAGCTTCTTTTCAGCGCGCTTAACGGTTGATCGTAGAGAAATATATTGGTAATAAAGTTTAAGGCATTTTGTCTACTTTATTTGTAATAGAATGATCTTCTAAAAGAAAAAAAAATGGTTTCCAAGATATATATGATACACAAAAAAAAAAGTGCCAAAGTTTTGACGTTTTTGGATAAACAAGGTTCCGGGCAAAATATCTGTCAGAAAACCTTAGATTCAAGTTCAGAGACCTAAAAAACTAGGATGTACCAAAATTTACGTTTACAAGAAAACTTTCCAATTTTTGCCCTTTTCTGTCCTAGTTTGTCTGGATCACCACTTAATAATTTTAGTTTTAGTGTACATTTTTTCTATTTCTTCTTCAAACAACCGTAGAAAACCCCAAAATGCCACGCTCAAGTTCGGAGAGGCCTGTTGATTCGGAAAACCCCCATCCATTTTAAAAAGAAGTAATCAATTTCAAAAAGCGATGGAAATACCATGATCCAAATATACCGCTCTGCCCTACTTAGTAAGAAGTAAGTACAGCTGTATCTTACTAACCAAAAAAAGTTACAACTTACTGCACTTCTAATAGATTTAAAAATCTAAACTAAAATCTCAAAAATGACTTTTTGGAAGACACTGCGTTCTTACTAGACAGGGTATCTGAGATATAAGTATCTGGTAATTTCTTCGGTACACATATCGTTATTAATATTTATTTATAAGGCCATACCATATGCCAGCAATAATATGTATATGACAAATTGAATTAACACTATTCACTGATTGATTTTATGAAAATAAATTCCCTTTCCATTAACTGATATGAAATGTATGTTTGGAGGATACTGTCCTCAAAACATAGCACTCAATTATTCAACAGGGATCTACTAAATTTACTACAGCAGTAAATGCTTTGCTAAAATTGTAACTTCCGTGAGAGGCGGGATGAGAGATTTAATAATGCCACTGGAGTTGCATGTTTTTTTTAATGAAAAATAATAGAAGTTTTCAGGTTTTCAATATAATCTGAAAATAGAATTTATTTTTCAAGACAATTACTGTTAATAGAATTAAAAAAAAAAGATGAAGTGAAGGTCGATACTTTGAAGATATTTGTCTGGAACAGTAAGCCCGTGGTTTCAGAATTCCTTTATTATAACTTCTAAATTAAAAAGAAGTCAGATGCAAACTAAGAAAAGAATTGCTGAAAGAGACAGTCAGCACATTCGCTGGTTGAATTTAATATGAAGGCAGGTGTGAATTTAAAAATAAATAGCTAAAATAAAATAACAAAAAAAAAACTTATTTGTAAAATGATATTACACAATTCTTCTTATCTCTACTGGTACATATGCAGAGCAACTCATAACCATTACGAAAATATCTAAAAGAATTACTAATCACAAAAAATCTAAAAATCGAAATGAAAACAAATACACTACTGATATAAGCAAAAGCAATAATGAAGGGAAGCACTGCCTAGTTTCTTGCCTACAGGTGGTGGGGGAAGCCGGACCGTTTTCTACAACCCCTAGTGCCTTCAGTGAGCTATCTAATTCTTTTTAAAATAGATGGTCAAAACTAAATCTATTATTTAGCGAACCTCCCAACTATGTGCATGGTTGAAAGACCATTCAACACTCTTCATCGTGTTAAGACATGGCTGAGAAGCATAAAGGGAGAAGAATGTTTTTCAATTTAATGTTTAATTAGTGTACGTAGGTCCAGAGCAAATAAGGTAAAATTTAGAGATAAGGTCCTTGATATGTTTTCGAAAATAAGATAAACATCCAGTTTGCATTTTCGGGTTAGTATTAGAAGAGTTTTAATATTAGTCTAAAAGGGATTTACAGTATTTTTATTATGGTTTATTAAGATTAAATACGCTTTTCTGTGTTAAATTTAATTTGTATTTTTTTTTAATTGATTTAGTTGTGATCTATTAAACATTTCTTACTTCGCACATTTCTATGTTTTTAAGAACCTTTGTGCAGACTAATAAAAGTCTCTTTCTCAGTGGGGTTATATGGAAAACTCCTAAGACCTCCCCGGTAGTTTGGCTCCCTGGAAAATTGTTTTGTTTTGGTTTTGATATCACATTGACTGATCCTCAGACTAATTTAATATTTAATCCTTAAAATTTTTGTTCTAATCTCCAGAATAAAAGCCAAATCTGGTGCGGTGCGCGCATCACACTTCCCTTACCATTCTATAATAATAATCTTTTTAACATAATTTTATTTACTTCACATAAACACTACTCGAAATAAACTCAAGAGATGCACTTCTTCAAGTCTTCTCTCACAAAAGTATAATAAATTAATTTTTTAAACAACATTAGTACAATAATTCTGTACCCTAAATATTTTTGGTTTGTCAACTGAAAATATATTTTAAAAGTTCTGGTTTAATTTCCATAGAAATTCCATTTAATTTCTATGAAATCATTTTGTTTTCATTAAATAATATAAAAGTAGAAATTATTAAGTTAATTCTACTTTTATATTATTAGAATACATTAATACGTTAATAAGTTTATAAAATAAAATTTTCTTTTCGCTATAACCTTTTCCCCTGCATTTTCTCGTTTATATACTGCACACATAAAAAGTTAAAGGGCTTCAAGGAGAAGACATTAGGCAAGTTTCATTAAAATCGTTCGAGCCGTTTACGAGAAAATTGTAAAAAAGTGTAAAATCGATGATATAATTGCCACTTGCGGTTAGTCCGATGTGCTGTATCTTTACTAATTACTTACTTACTGGACAGCACTACAGCCCGGGATGGCCCTTGGCTTCCAGACCACTGCTCTCAGCACAATACCTTTCTCTTCCAATTTATTACTCCCAGCGGATGCAAATCTCCTTCTACGTCATTCAACCATCATCGTCTTGGGCGACCTCTACCTCTTGTGACTTGCATAGGGGTGAACAAGATTTTTTCGTAATTCTATCATCTGGCATTCTCATTATATGGCCTAACCATTCTATTCGCCTAGCCTTCGTGAAGTTAACGATGTCACATTCGCCGTACAGTTCAATGTTTTTTCGTATTCGCCATCCCCCCTCGTCAAGAAAAACCCATAAACAGGTCCAGGTTGTGACGTGCACTTCGGAAACATGGACCCTATGCAGTGCCAATATTAAAATGTTAAGGATATTTGAAAGGAAAGTGCTCAGGAAAATTTATGGGCCTGTATCTTCGCTAATACTGGTCCGATTTTGATGATTCTTTTTTTTTTTTTTTTTAGATAATTTAATTATCTTTCATAGAATTCTATGCATAATTTACCATAAAATGCATACTTTTTAAGTTATGCGCAAATAAAATATTCTTTTCATCATAACGTTTTTTCCTGTATTTCCTCGGTGATATACTACATAAATAAAAAGTTAAACGGCTTTAAGGAGAAGACTTTCAGCCAGTTTTATCAAAATCGCTAGAGCTGTTTCCGAGTAAATTGTAAACAAGTGTAAAATCGATGATATAAAGTAGCACTTCCAGTTAGTTGATTTCGACGAAAAAGTTGCTGTAACGTCCCATGAATATACCTTCCTTTACCAGTTCCGGACGGCTTTTCGTTTTTGAGCTAGGCTACTCACACACAGATCTTTTTGCGACACTTGGTCATCTGGACTCAGGGGACCTTAAAACGAGTATTTCCGTTAGAAACTAGAACTTTGAAACTTTTTTCACGATCGCAATACTTCACCTTACTATGTATTTCATGTATAGGTAAAGGAAAGTAAAAATAAACCGAAGGTGCAGTAATAAGAACCAAATACAATTATTGTTGTATACAGACCCCTTATTTTTTGTCTGCTTTAATATGCTCTTGATTTTAGATCGGTAGTAAAATCAACATATCTAGTAACGAAATTCCATCAGCCTTAGTTATTTTCATATCAAGCTTAGGCTTTTGAATTATTTTTATATCACCTGCCATGCTCGTTCTAAAATAAATCTGGGGAAGAAAACGGCCAATTTTATTAGAAAAAGTTTATTGAATGAAATTATCTTGTTTAAGTTGGTTATGATTCCAAAACCATACAAGTTTAACTTCTTGAACATAGAATTTTGCTACAGGAAAAAAAACTTACGTAAAACTGGAACGAAGACAGTAGATATTATAAAAGTGGCGTGACGTTTCACTTTGAATTGATATTGTACCGTCACGAGGTAAACAGTGCCATTCTTTTTACCAAGTTCCGTCACTTTTCTTGTAGCATTTACACTTTTAAGCTGCCACATCCTATTTGAATAATAATTCTTCATTACAACAGCCTATGAAAATTTAGAGAAACAATCGAATTAATTATTTAAAAATAAAATGGAATTTTTCATCAGTTGCTATTGAAATGACTTAAAATAATGACCAAAACCTTTTTTTTCTCTCACATATAAACAAACACATGTATCACCACTTAGCCTAGATGATTGAGATAAGCTGTTTTTATTGTCAAATATTACAATCTGCCACGCAATAGGTAATAGTGATAAATGTAACCAGTTGACGTCCGCATGATGGTATAGAAGGATCAATCTAATTAGGGATTGATAAATTATTTGCCACTTCTATAATTTTGTTTTTATTGAAAACTAGTTTCAAATATTATACATTCATCTTCATTTCTAAAAACACACAAAAATTCAAAAATAAGTAATTCAAAATACAGTTTGGTATTATTGTACTTATTAAATTAAACGTAATATAAATTAGTATTATAAAACATTTAAGAATTATGAATTTAATTAAGACAAGAAATCAAATACATGTTGTTACTCACCAAGGTTTAAGTAGATTATATCAAAACAAAAGGTTGCATTAGTTTGTTCTCGCACTAAACTAGTAATGGAAATGACTAATGAAAAAAAGTTGGAGTGTTTGTAGGTAAATGGTAAGCTTAAGGGTCGGGGTTTTTCCGGTAATTTCGATGAGTAATTGTTTTTTCTGTTATGGATGGGAATAAATCTGTATATATCTGTATAAATATAAATATAAATAGAAAAACATAAGAATCAACATATATTACTAAAAACAATAAAATAACAGTTAAAACGGATACTAAAACACTTGGCACCCATTATGCACCCATTATTTATATTATAAATAAGATAAAAATAAAATATAACTAATACAAATTAAAATAATAAAATCAAATAATATAGATAATTGGTTACGATAGAGTGATTAAAAATATTTTAATACTGTTGTTTGTCGGTGGGCATTTTGTTTATAAAAGTGATCTTAAGACTGCATAGTCTAATAAGAGTATTTCATAGGAATTGAAACTAGTATGAGCTAATGACTCCCCGTGAAACAATATGACAAATATAGCATTCTGTAGATAATATTATACTAGTTTAACAGGTAATTTATTTATTAATGAATTGTTAATGTATTTATATGTAATGGTTATATGGATATTACTGTATGTTAGCTTATATATAATATGCGATAGTTTGATGTTAATTAGTTGATATAATATATATTTTGTTTCATTGTTAATTTTTAGAAAATTATCCTGAAGATGGTAAAGCATTCCCGAAACGTAGATGTTGTTATGGACAAGTGGAGTGAACATTGACTAATAAAAAAGTTTTTGGATAGTCAAAATTGCTAATTATTATGATTCATTATAAGACTTCCTAGAGTGTTTTAAAAGATAAAGATAAATCATCTTTGTTTTTGGCCAATAAAATAGCACGGAAATACTAAATAGAACGCTTCTTTATAAAAAAACTTAAATTTCTGCCTTTTTGAGTGGAATTTTTTCATGTTCCATATGAACTTTTTGATTCCTCTTTTCAGGACTAGTAAAGCACAGCATTAACACTGAGGTAATAGTTTTTTAATCATCTGAATGAATAGTTTTATTTTAGTGAATTATTTTAGTGTTTTTTTTTTTATTTTAACCATTTACTTATTTTGCTATTATATAATTTATTTTATATTTTGTTTTGTCTGTAAATGTGGTATGAATGGTTACATATATCACTATTAACTATTGCCTTTATATTGATATCTTAATCATTGGTTTTGATGAAGTATTAAGTTAGATATGGCGTACAGACAAAAATTGGCTTTGAGAAATTATACATAAAAATCATAACTTTAAATTATTTTCTTTATTTGCGAGTATTGTATAAATTACATCACGATCATTATCATTACCTATGAATAGTTTTGTTTTAATAAACAACATCCATTAGAACCGATATATTAAAATTTGATGTTAGCATAAAATTTAATTTAACGTTTCCTGCCTACTATTACTATTATAGCATTTCCAAGTCAATTGTAACCTTTTCCAAATCAATTGTCACCTTTTCCATTTCCAATTGTCACCTTTTCCATTTCAATTGTAACTTTTTCCATTTCAAATGTAACCTTTTCCATTTCAATTGCAATCCTTTCCAAATCAATTGTCACCTTAGGTTTTCGAAGGTTCTAATTCCGTTTTTTTAATTGAAATTTTTTTCAAGCATGCGAATTTTATATATTACAATACTCGCAAATAAAGAAAATAATCTAAAGATATGATCTTTATATATAATTTCTCAAAGCGATTTTTTATCGGTTCACCGTATCTCCCTCAATACTTCATCAAACCAATGAAGGCAATTTTCATACAAAAACTTGTCTATTATAGTGTGTATAATAGTCTCATTTACCACTTTATCATTGAAATAGAAATCCAGAAAGGTACCGGTGTATGACCTGGACCCAAGCAACGCGGTGCATGTGTGTTCATCATTAGGCCAGTAGGTGAGATCCATGGAACAGTAAGCTGTGAAGTCAGACATCACTACAATGTAAACCCTTCCATTAAAAGCTAAAACCGCAGGGTGAGATTCTATGTCCAGGTCCATACCAAGTCTGAAAAATTAAGAACATTGACAGCAAGACAATATCGGGGAAATAGAAACTAATAGAATCTAAAATAACGTAAGAGACATAATATAAATTCATTTATCCGGGGACTGATGCCCCCTAAGAGTATGCTACTGTGATGATACAGTGACCCAAATAGTTTGGCCATAATTATATATATTTTTCTTCATACAATGATAAAAATAAATAAAATAATTAAAAATTTAAATATTTTTTACGGATATTTACATTGAATCAAGGAAAAAGGAAGTTATGAAACTTAGAGAGATAGTATATGGACATTTAGACGGGATTTAAAGAAACAAAGAGAGAGAACATTATGGATATACAAATTTTTGTTGAGAAATTTCACGAATCATTACGTAAGTACTATTAGTAACTCCAGGAATATTCTTAGTTGGAATAAAATTAGAGATTTCGTTAAAACTAAATTGTTTAAGGAAGAAACAGTATTCATTGTATCAATGAAGATCTAAGAAATAAATTAATCGCAAATAAATAAATAAAAAAGAAAATAAATATAGCGTCAAACGGTGTGAGGATGGTCGACGGGGTGAGAATGGCCAAAAGTAGAGAAACTGCAAATTTGGCCCTTAAAACCTTTCCAGTCAATTTTGTTTTTTCATTTTCTGGTGGTTTGTGTGAGCTTAGATAATCTTATGCAATTTAATATATTTTCAATAATTTTATTCTAACATTTCGTGCAGAAAAAAAATAAAGTATATTTTGCTAGGTTGGGTAAATTTTATTATGTTGGCAAAACTTGTTGTGGAGGTTATTCCTTCACCCGAAATGTATGATTTTCATCCCCACAAATATAAGGTTTTTATTTTGAGTAATACTTATGCAATAAAATGACAAATAAGAAAAAATAAATCAATTGACGAATCGAAATAACAATGCATCAAAATGTATTAAGCGATTTATAAACACTTATTATCAGGTGATTACTTGCCTTCTTTATATTCTATCTCCCTCCCTCGGAAAAAAACCCCTGCGTACGCCCCTGATTTAATTGATCCTGTAAGAGCAATCGGAAACCATGCATACACTTAATGCACAAATAGCAAGTTTCTTTGTTAATTTAATGCTTTTACTTAGTTGATAATGTAATTTTTTACAATAAAATATGTTTTTATAACTGTATATTACGCTTAACATTGTGAATACCTGACAGTGGAACCCATTTGTTATAATATGAGTGCTATACTTCTACGGTCTTTTAGTTCAATATTAAGTTTTAAGATGTTAATATTGATTTCAAGATATTACTCTTGGAATGAAAAATGGTTTTCTTACCTATTATATACGGTTAGATCTGGAACCCATAACATAGACTGAGGTACGTGCATATAATCAGTATTATCGTAATCATTAGGATTCCAAGCAAGACTTTTATCCATCCAAGTCTGAAAGAAATATTAATGTCAATTATACCTAAACACAAGCGTTTATTATACAAAAACAGTTTATGAAACATATCTTACCATATAGATCCATGTATCAACATAAAGCGAATTTTTTTCTTCTTCCTAGTCATTAATATAAAAGATTTATTAGGTTCTTCTTATAAGATGAGAATCATGATATCATTATTTTAACAGTATGTATGCACCAATAACAGGCTCGCTCATAAACACACACAAATATGAAGTCACCAACACACATTTTTACCGTATTTGCTTGAACATAGGTCAACCTCTCGCTTTCAAATTTAATTTTCTGAAAACTAATAAGTTAACAAAATTCACCCCCATATAAGCTGACACCTTGTTTCTATGCTGATTTTAACATACTAAAGTATGTATTAAGTTTCTATGTGTGTGTGTGTGTAGTACATACATATGTTACGGTACTTTACATAACCGCACGTCAAAACATTCAAGAAAGTTATGCCCAGTGACGGTTACCACCCGCTGTTGTCAGGCAGGAATAATTATGTAATTGAATTAAATTATGTATTTGTGTAATTTCTTATGCCTGCAACAGTGGGGTAACCAAAAATCACCTGGCCAGGCATTGTGATGATTAAGTGCCATCGTGGTGGACATTTAAATTTGGTGTACAAGGTTTTATAAGTGTGTTGTTTTGTTTTTTTAGTAGAATTTTTTTCTTTATTTGTATCATTGCAGCCAGTAGAAGTATTTTTATTTATTTATTATACGTTTCAGCGCCTGATGGACAGCATTTATATCTTCCGTATATCTTCGTCTACCTCGAACATATTGGTAGCGTCAGAATCGAAAGAGGAGCACCGCGCCCACTGGGGAGAGGCATGTAGGTGACTGGACCAGTACGGACTGTCCATCAATCCACTAAAATCCTTGTTTTGAAAGGCCGAAGTAGAATTTCTTTGTTCCCTTGTAAACTCTCAGGTCATCAAACCCCTCCCGAGCAAGGTTGATCAGATCGTTGAGTTCCCAGGGTCTGCCACCAAGGGCCACTTTCGACGCTTTCTGGAGATGATCAACTTCTGGCGAAGATGCCTCCTCAAAGCAGCTGAAGTTCAGCGCATCCTTCATGGGCTCATCGGGAACAGCAGGAAGAACGACAGCACCCCCATCGAGTGGACAGCACTGGAGACATGGGATTCTTTTCAAGGGGCCTTAAGCCAGCGCAGCAGAGGTACTCCGCCTACGACCGCGAGTTCACCGCCATTTACAGCGCCGTTAAGCACTTCAGGCCATACATCGAGGGTAGAATCTTCAGTATCCTGACGGACCACAAATCACTAGTGTACGTTTTTTTCCAGAAGCCGGAGACCCCAACGCCCATGCGGATCCGTTATGTGAATTGCATTAGCCAATTCACTAGGAACATCCGTCATGTCTCTGGCGAAGAGAACAAAGTGGCCGTCATCCTGTCGCGGTTGGTGGAGGAAAGCAGCCCGGATGACACGGGGAGCATCGTCCAAGTTCCACAAGAAGATCCTTCAATCCCAGAGCTGCTTCACAACCCGAACCTTCAGTCGAAGCTGATCGAGCTACCGCACTTGGACAAACCACCCTCTGTGACTTTTCTACCCTAGACCTTATGTGCCTCCCACTCTCCACCAGGACGTTTTCAAGAAACTACATAGCCTCAGCCATCCTGGTGTTCGCGGGACTTTAGTTCCGCAGCGGTTCTTCTGGCCGAAAATGAACGCGGGCCTTCCAACATGGACTCGGAGCTGTATCACCTGTCAGCGTTCCAAGGTCGACAAACATACCATTACGCCTCCAGGTGTCTTCGCTCCAGCTGGCCGGTTCGAACATATTCATGTCGATATCATCGGACCTCTGCCACTATCGGATGGGATGAGATACTGTCTCATCATGGCGGACCGGTACACTCGCTGGCAGGAAGCGGAACCTATTGAGATCATAGGTAGTCGCCAACGCACACAACAGAACTTGGATCTAGAGATTTGGCGTCCCTGCCCGCATCACCGCCGATCAATGTCGTCAATTTGAGAGCGAGCTCTTTACTCGACTCAATAACTAGCTGGGCGCACGTCGGTGCAGGACCATAGCTTACCATCCACACAGTCCGACGGGATCATCGAAAGATGGTACAGATCCTTGAAGTCATCCCTCATAGCGCACGTCATCAACACAAGCTCATGGACAGAACTGTGGCCCACAGTCCTCCTATGCTTGAGAGCAGCCATCAGGTATGATAACTCTACTAGTTCTGCTGAGCTGGCATACGGCCAACCCCTGCGACTCCCTGGAGAGCTGTTGGAGACCACATCACAATCCGACGAACCAGACCAATTCCTCGGTAAACTACGAGAACAGTCCAAACGCCTGCAGCCTGCTCTTCACAGGCCGAGTCAAGCACTGACCTTCACCCCGAAGGACCTGAAGTCAGGTTCCCACGTCTTCTTGCGAGTAGATGCAGTCAGGAAACCTTTGACTCCACCCTACTCCGGACCGCACCCAGTGCTCGAGAGATGAGATAAGACCTTCAACATCAAACTCGCCTCGGAACTCTCAGTACGGACCGACTGAAGCCAGCCTACATCTTGGAGGACCCCACCAGCGCAGCAAACACATCACCAACTCCATCTATAAGTCAGCCCACGACTGCTGAAAATGCCCCCGCCACAGAAGGCGACCAGCCTTCACCGGACATCAGGACGCGGCGAGGACGCCCTATCCGACCTGCTGTCCGCATTTGTGACGAGTTCATTGAGGGGGAGTGAAACATCACCGGAGGAGTGAAACATCAAGTGCCGTAACAAAGGCACTTCATATAACAGCACGTCAAAATACTCAAGAAGGTTCTGCTCGGCGACGGTTACCACCCAGTGTTGCCAGACAGGAATAATTATGTAATTGAATTAAATTATGCATTTGTTCAATTTCTTATGCCCGAAAAACTAAGGTAACCAACAATTACCTGGCCAGGCATTGTAATAATTAAGTGTAATAATTATCGTTTTTATTATTATTAACAAAGCTCCTTACATCCTTCAAATATATATAGATTTGCACAATGGAACTTACAAAATCAATATGCCTTGGAAAAAGTGTAAGAGTGACCAAGGTTTGATTGTTTTGATGCTTGGCTGGGCGAAGATATGGATCGTAGTTGCAGAATACATCATCCTTCAATCTGCTGAGCGTGGTGCGTTCTACATTACAGCCTCCCAGACAAACTGGCAATAATAAGGATGATAACTCATGGTTGTATGGTAGAAAACAAAAATAAACAACACAGAAAAATGTTGTTGCAATATATGATATACATCCTATTTTATTTTTACAGACTATAATACAATTATGATACTCATAATGTGGTCATATTAGTCATTAATTAATATTTATCAAGCCATCGCATTGATGTAAAATGTGTATATCTCTATAATAACAATTACAGTTTGATAATTTAACAAGTGCACTGTTATTGTAAGCATTAAACCAGACAAACGCACATAAATTCTGTATGCACATTTTAATTATTCTTAGAGGACTTTTTCCCAGAATAAAATCATTTTTTCATTCTGTCACTCATAATACCGGGCGATGGGGCCACCACCTCCCTACGCCAAAATATGTATATATATATATATATATATATATATATATATATATATATATATATAGAGAGAGAGAGAGAGAGAGAGAGAGAGAGAGAAATGATTTATTAAAAATCAGTGCTGCCCAATTACATTGGGTTGCTATAATACACAGCATACTAATCAATCCATAGTGGATAAAATATTTATATATACACAATTTTACATTTATTTCTTCTTTTTTTTCCATTCATACACATATTTCATAGACTTTTCGTCTGTATTCGATTACACACCATTTTATTTTTATTTTTCTATCCCTTATTTATTTTCATCCATCCAACTACCTTCTCACCTCTCCATAATTCTCCCTTCCAGTTAACAATCAACCCCTTCTTAATCCAGTATATAAACTCTAGACAATTTGAAAATTTATGAAACTAATCAACCATCAATGTCCGAACGCACACATATATAGATCAACAGTACAGGAAAATAAATAAATAAATAAATATATATACATATACAAACAATCCCAAATGATAAATAGGTCCCATCTACCTACCATGGAGGTGATGGTGGATAATCCCCAGGGAGTCCAGAATAATGTTTTCGGCCAACACCACAATATCCCCAGCAGTAGCACCTAGGTCTTCCAAAAAGCTCTCCGTTCTATTCGGTATTGTTCCGCGAGACCCAAACCAGAGGCCTCTCACGGTGAACTCTCTCTCTCCGAAGGTCTCGCGGAATTTTTCTTTTAGGAAAGGGATACATTTACCATATATGCCTTTTTTTCCTCTTTCCACTCCACCTGCCTGATCAGGATCATTTCCCTCAAATCTTACGGTCGGATCCAGGACCAATGCTGTCTTTCCGGTCCTAGGGAATGCGACAATATCAGCATACCTCGCGGATCCGTCCGTATCAATACAATAGACCTCGTCAAAGCAGGCGAAGTCCTTTTCTCTGAGGAGCCTTATTAACTCATGCTTGACCCTATGGTGCCGGCGTGTTATGAGGAGGGAGTTGTTGGGGCATTTTCCCAGCACATGGGCTGGTGTTTCAGACTCTCTGCCGCATTTGCGACAGAGGGACCCAACTTCTCTCTGCTGTCCGCTGGCTCCTGGTACTCCACGCAGGGGTGCGTAATTAATATTAAGTTTCAAGGCGTTGGACCATTTCGACTCCGAAAGAACCTGCTTCTCGCAGATGTATCTGTTGGCTTTCGGAGTCTCTTTGAAATGGCGAACACCAACGCCCTGTCACCTGCAATTTGCCCATTCTTCAAACATATTTTCCCGCAGCGACTGTCGTAGAGCTCTCACACTACGGTAGCCCTGATCAACATTCAGTTTTTCTGCACATTCAGCTATTTCCGTTTCGTTATTAAATGTTGACTGGAACAGGGCATCCGGCACATTAGACAGTCGCTGGGCAATGGACCAATGCTCTAAAGGAGCCTCCCATTGACAGCGGATCAGTCCTAATCCTCTATACCTCCTCGGTGCGTATAACATCGCCGTTGAGGTGTTAGCGGGGAGTCCGATGATGGCCTTAATGCTCCTGCGGATATTTATATCTATTCCCTCCAACACCGCAGGGCGTATCTTTGTAAGGGGCGCAGTCTGGAGAGGATATGTAAGTGCCGGGAACAGATATTGGTTGACAACGTTGACTTTCTGCTCCGGTTTGAGCAAGCAAGAGCTCACTAATTTATCGAGGTTGCTATTTAATTTTGTCACCGCGTCCTCGTTAAATGTCAGTTCTCCCGAGAATGTACATCCTAAATACTTGATGGTATCATCTGCTTGCGCAGTTTGGGTGACATCCCCGCTCTCAAGGCATAGCGTCGTCGATTGAAGCTCTCCTTTGTTCATCACTATTCCCACACTTTTTTTGTGGGTTTATAACCAGACCAATCTCCGCTAGTATCCTTTGCGTGCTGTTAATAATTCTCTCTGCAGCACCCTTGTCGCGCGCAGTGACAGCCTGGTCGTCCGCGAACCCTGTGAGGACCACACCTTCTTGGTCGCTTCTAAGGTTATAACCAAACCGCTTGGAGAATTCTTGTTCACACAGGTCGCGGTATATGTGATCTATGGCCAGGTTGAATAGCGAAGGCGACAAGGGTCCGCCTTGGGGTACTCCTCGCAGCACACTGATCTGACTAGTCGAGTGGGCTCCGACACTGATTTTAATTTTGTTCGTGCCCAGGAGAGCAGTAATCACGTTTTTCAAGTCGGGGGTGACACTCCTCTTGCCTCGAGTGAGCTAACAATGTGTTCGTGTCCAAAGTTGTCAAAAGCTCCAACCACGTCAAGAAATACCACCGCGCAATCATTTTTCTTATGTTTGGCGTCTTTTATGATTGCGTCGATGATTCTAGCGCTGACGTGTGCTCCCGGTAGGCCTTTGATGAAGCCTCTTTGATTTTTGCTGAAGGTTATCTGCTTTCTTAATTCGTGGTCCAGAACCTTCTCTATGATACGGCGCACAATGGAGTATATGGTGATAGGTCTCCAGGAAGATACAATTTTTATATCTCCTTTACCCTTATACACCAAGATTGTGCGCCCCTGCCGAAGAGGTTCAGGTACATAAGCCACCTTCAGCATAATCTCCGCAATCACTTTTATGATGTGAGACACATCAAAGTATTTGATTGTGCGGATTAGTACTCCGTCCGGCCCCGGCGATGTGTCCAATGAAGTAGACTTTATGGCTTTTTTCACAGATTGAATCTCTATGGACATTAGATTTGGCAACGGGGCGCATTTTTCATAATCCGCACGTTTACGGAGATTCTTATTTTCAAAGAGGCTCCTATAATGAGTCTCGATATCGGCTACCTTCAGAGGGCATTGCTTAGGAGCGTCGGCATTCATAATATTTTGTACCACTTTTTTTCTTCTATTATAATAATTGTATTGAGCGACCTCGTATTGGTACTGCTCTTGCCGACGGCTCCTATCCGCCTTGTTAGCTCGCTGCGGATTCGACACTTTACCCGGACCCTTGCTAGCCATATCGTTATTATTTTTCCTTATTCTGTAGAATTTAATGGCAGGGTGCTGTGGGCCAGGTAATTCCGTATTAATAATTTTAAGGAACTTCAAGAAGTCTCCCACCGCTTTGTCGAAATCCGTAGTATTGAGATTAACATCATTTAGCAAATTATGGAAGGTAGCCGACCATCTTGCAATTTCTTCTTTCGCACTATTAGCCTCATCCTCTCCACAAATAACCATATATAAGTTAAGTGATGTGACACAAAAATAATAAAAAAAAAAAGAATGAAAAGGTTGAAAATAAAACTCACTGTTCGACTTCTGAAAACATACTTCTCATCGACCGTATTTTCGTTAAGCTTCCGGTAATCGATGACCACCCTATATTTCTCCTCTCCCGCCACTGCCTTCTTCACCGCCCACAGAGAACTGTTATACGGTGAGGTACTGTCGATAATGATCCCTACCACTTTAAGTTCTCTAATTCCTCCCTAATATGACGGCGTAGCGCTTGCGGGCATAACCTCTCCTTCACATATGAAATTCTTTCATTCTTTAGCGGGATTTCGTGAACTGTTTTCCCTGTTACTCCTAATATCTCTCCTTCTCGGAAAAATATATCCGCAAATTCCTTCTTCACCATCTCTCTCCAATCTGTTATCTGTTTATGACCTCTATTCTAGCCTCTGTTCCCTTTAATGTCCCTGTGCATCTGTAGGTTTTTTCCCCAGTTCGAATGTCCCAGACTCCCCGTTTGTGTTTCACGCTTGCTCCGAACTGCCCTAGTAAATCACACCCTACAATCGCCTGGTATTCGCGGCTCATACTTTTTACAACGTGTACTTTTAGGACCCCCTTCTTACCGGCCCATCTCATGGTACCCAACTCCACTTCCCCATCTACCTCGCATGGGCCACCCAGAGTGATCAATTTACATCCGCATTTGCGTGTCTGGAGTGAGAGTCCTATACATCTTTTTTATCGCTTCCCTGGTTAATATAGTATTTGAACTCCCCGTATCTATTAAACACTTCACTCCCCTCATCTCAATAATCGGCAACCAGCACTTATCATTAACAATGTTATTACATACCTCTCTTATGGTGCGGTCGTCTCTCTGCGGACACTCCCCTCAGTAAGCCGCTGTCCTGCTACGCCCCGCTCCGGACCGCCTCTGAGCACCTTTTTGGCTCCTATGTCGTTCGCCTCCACTGCTCCCTGGTTCTTCACCTGCCGTCTCCGACGTTCCAGATATCTCCGTCTCCTCGCCGGAGGAATCGCTTCTCATCGCTGCTCCCGACCCTCTCCGCAGCTTTTGCGTATTTACCTCCATGGGTTCAGGTTTTGGTAGTTGGCTCCTCCTGTATAAATACGGGCATAGCCGGACCATGTGCCCTTCCCCTCCACATTCAAAGCACCTGGTGCAGGGACATTCGGCCACTAGATGCCCCGTTTTTCCACACCCGTGGCACTTCCGCTCCTCTCTTTTCCCACTTCTCCTCTCTGTTCCTGATCGTCTATCTCGTGCTGCCTGTCTCTCCTTTTTATATCCTTCGGGATCTCTCCTTTTTCCCATGTCCCATCTCGGACGGTTCCAGCCAACTTCCGGCCGACGGTAAGTGACCCTACTCCAGCCCGTCTCCGCTAACTCACTATATTTCGACTCCTCTTCTCTTGCGCTCGAGTCTACTATCTCCTGGGCACACTCCAAGAATGTTTTGTCCCTTGGCAATCCATCCTTTCTTCCGGTCTCTCTGGCTTACTGGACTTTCAGTATTCTGGACAGGAAATCCATTCTCGCCTCTACTTGTTCAGTCTCCATTATTTCGCGCAATTTTTCGGTAATTTTATTGTACCGCGCCAATAATACTGCCGCATATTGTCCATGTGATTGCTCTGGTTTGCGGAACTCCCTGAACATGTGGAGCATGTCTTCTTCTGGAGTCACCATTCTGGAGTTTTACCAGTAAATATAACAATAAACAATATTTAAAAACCAAATAATAATTAGTAGATAAGATTTATATACGAATAGTGTTAATTAATATTATGTAAATACTAATTGATAATTATATAAATGATGATTGTATTGAGATGTATACCAAATGAATTACATGCTTTTAGATGAATGTTTTGAGAATGCATACTTTGGATATTTGATTGGATGGATACTTTCCTTTTGATACCATGTAGTTTTGGTATCTATACCACTGATTCATCTTCCTTTCGATGCCTTAGTGGTATCGAATATTTCATTCAAGTGCTTGAATGAGTGCCGGTATCGATACTATGTCGTTTTCGTATTTCCCTACAAACAGATAACCTGGAATTGTGGCAGGGAGCGGCAGAGTCGGAACTAGGATTTTCACCAGAGGTGGCAAGCTGTATTTTGCCGGCCCTTCTTAAACCCTATCTCCAATAAAAATCAACAGTTCTATAACAGTAGATACTTTCTTTAGGCAATACATTTCGAAATAAATATTATGATCTCATAATATTAACTCATTTTGTAGACTGAATTAAAGTCAAAACTATCAAAAAGCAGAAACAAATATTTTAGTTAACCTAAAAATAAACTTTCACTCGAAATTTGATACCCTCTAAATTCTGCAGTTAGGGGTAAGTGCTACCTTTGTATAATAATAATAATTATACTATAATAATTATTTTAAAGGGGCGGCAATCTTAAAGTTTGCCCCGGGCGCCAGTTGACATAGCTACGCCATTGGCTCTTATAATTTGAATTTCATAACTGTAGAAAAAATAACGATAAAAGCAAAACAGAAACATCTGAAATTCTCCGTGAAGGCATCTTTACATTTGGGAAATTAATGATTGATCAATGGAACCAAAAGGAAATTGGAAAGAGCTTTCTAAAATAATTCTATGTGTGGATAAAATCAACTACTCTAATCAATCTATTTATCTATCAGCATCATATGCTATCATCCTACGCAATGTGTTCCGGTCCTGTGCAGCCACCATCCAATTACGCACTCCAAGCAACGCCCGGGCATCGTGTGCGATACCATCTCGCCAACGCAGTTTAGGCCTTCCTTTACGATAGGGCCTATAAACTTCTTCCTGAATAATCCTCTTTGGGATGGAATTTTCATCCATTATGGCCAGATGTCCAGCCCACCTTAACCTTCCAAGTCGAATAAATTTCGCTATATCTGGTTCCTTGAAGAGGGAATATAGTCCTCGATTGGTTCTTCGAAGCCATTCTTGTCCCTGCATGATTCCACCATAGATGGAGCGGAGGATCTTCCTCTCATGAATTAGAAAAGCGGACTCATCCGACTTGCTCAGCGTCCACGTCTCAGAACCGTAGTTCAGGACTGGGCGGACTAACGTTTTGTACAGCTGTACATACATCTTCGTTGCTCTCGGAAGCAGGTAACTTCCGATGATTACATAGACTATAGAAGCATCAGCTGGACTTGCTAATACGAGACCTAATTTCCCTGGAGACGTCGTTTTCCACTTCGACTTGACAACCGAGGTATACAATTCGTTAACTCCCCAATTCTGACTTCCTCGCCAAGCATGGACTGCTTGTTCTCCAAATACCATGAACTTAGTTTATGTCTCGTTTATAACCTAACCGATTCTCTTAGCGGCCTCGGCAAAGAGAAGGAACGCTTCGGATACAAGCTGCAATGATCGCTCCCTGATATCAATATTGTCGGCATATCCGAGGAGCTGTACTGTTCTATTAAATATTATACCGCCCATTTGAATTTGAGAACTCCTGATGGCTTTTTCAAGACCTATGTTAAAAAGAAGGTAGGCTAATATATCTCCCTGGCGAACACCCTTACCCGAGGAAAGTGGTTCGGTCATTCCAGCTTAGACCCTTGCATAACACACTACGCCCTCCATCGTGACCTGACATATCCTCGAGAACTTTTTGGGTATCCCGAGTTTTTCTAGGGCAATGTAGAGTTCTTTACGATTGATGCTGTAATAGGCACTTTTGAAGTCTATGAATAAGTGTTGGATTTGGATGTTAAATTCCCTACCCTTCTCCAGTACTTGTCGCAGAGTGATGACCTAGTCCACAGTTGATTTGCCTTTGTGAAAGCCGCACTGGTAAGGTCCTACAACTCTTTCAGCCAAGGGAAGCAGACGCTGAAAGAGTACAAGAGAGAGAACATTATATGCTACCTAATTAGAGATTGAGAAATTATTTGCCATTCTATAATTTTGTTTTTATTGAAAACTAGTTTTGAATATTATTCATTCATCTTCAGTTCTAAAAACACAAAAAAAATCAAAAATAAGCAATTCAAAATACAGTTTAATATTATTATACATATTAAATTAGATGTGCTATAAAATAGTATTATAAAAAATTTATGAATTATGAATTTAATTAAGACAAGAAATGAAATACATGTTGGTACTCACCAAGGTTTAAGTAGATTATATGTATATTATATATACAGAAAAGTTTGTACTGGTTTGTTCTCGCACTGAACTAGCAATGAAAGAAATGTGGGGTGTTTATAGGTAAATGGTTTAAGGGTCGGGGTTTTCCAGTAATTCCGGTGAGTAATTGTTTTTTTCTGTTATAGATGGGAATAAATTTAAGATTGGAATATTTATGTATGCAACCGGTAATAACAATATTCCGCGATAGTTTCTACACTCGAGCTGGTCACCCTTCTTGTGAATAGGGCAAATTCTTGTTTTGATCCAGCTCCGCGGTATTGTTTCCTTCATCCAAATAGACATTAGGAGGTCTTAAGTGTTTTGATTAGTTCCATTCCGCCATGCTTGAAGAGCTCCGCTGCAAGGCCATCATAGCCTGATGTCTTATTATTTTTAAGCCTGGATGCGGCTGTCATAATTTCTTCCTCGTCGGGTGGATGTAAATCATCAATTGGAGCTAGACGAGATGGTGGTTCTTCAGGTGGATTTTCATCGCTAAGAAGATCTGAGAAGTATTGGTGCCATCTACTCAGAATCCTACTTTCTTCGTTCAACAGAGATCCATCCCCTGCTCTGGGTGCATTTAATCTGAGCTTGAAAGGCTTTCTTCCAGTATTTATCTTCTAGTAGAATTTTCTGATCTCGTTGTTGGCCTTCAACGTCTGCGCTTCTTGCAGCTGTTTATTCCTCCACTGCCTTTTCTTCCTTTGAAGTAACCTCTTTTCGAAGCGTCTTCGGCGTCTGTACTCCTCTGTCCTTGCTCGTGCACGTCGCTGAAGCATTAATTTATAGCTCTCGTTTTTGGCTATATTGGCGTCAGCACATTCTTCGTCATACCAGGGCTCCTCTGTGGCTCCCTCTCCTGCTAGCCAAGAACTTCCTCCACGGCACCCGAAATTGCATCTTCGATTCCCTTTCGGTGATTATCAATGCTGCAGTCTAGAGGAACCTGCAGCAGCCTGAGGCATTCATCCACACGTTCCTCGTATCTCCTCTGTGTGTCCTCATCTTTTAGTTTCGAGACGTTGTATTTCTTAGTTCGACATGTTGGTTGTCTTTTAACAAGAGATATTCTATCCTTCAGATGAGCTCTCACGAGATAGTGGTCCGAGTCCACATTTGCTCCTCAGTACACTCGGACATCCATGAGGTTCGTCTTGTTACGCGATGATATGTGAATGTGGTAGATTTGGTTAGTGGTCTCTCCATCCGGTCGCCTCCAAGATCCCTTATAGATATTTCGATGGGAGCATTGCGTTCCTCCAACTGTCAGACCACATGCCTCTGCTACGTTAATAAAACGATTCCATTATCATTGGAAACATAATGTAGGCTGTGTGACCAATTGTAGGATAGTAATACTGTTCGCATCCGATTTTAGCATTCATGTCACCAGCAACAATCTTTATGTCATGATTAGGACATTGGGGAAGAGATCTATTGAGTAAATCGTAGAATTCGTCCTTGTCGGTTTCCGATGCAGCTTCAGTTGGGGCATGGGCACGTAAGTTGAATAATTTTGGAATGTGCCACGTATTCTATTTATACAAATCCTCGGGCTAATGGGTTTGAAGTCCAAGATAAGCTGGCGGAAACGTTTGTTTACAGCAAAACCAGTGCCATACACATGATGCCTTTCGTGCCCACTGTAGTAGATGGTATGATTGCGTTTCTCGAGTATCCCGGATCCTGTCCATCGCATTTCCTTGATAGTAGCCAAGTCAATCCTGTAGTGATCGAATTGCGAAAGGAGCCCTTATAAAGCTCCTGGTCGATATAAACTTAAGACATTCCAGAGCCCTATAATGAAGTCAAGGTATTGGCGATGACTTGTCGTTTTTTTAACAGTATAGTGGTTTCCACTAGGTGCTGACCGGGGCCATCCCGCATCCGAACGGGCCCCGATGGGGAGTAGATGAGTCGTCATTGTGTTGCCATGTATGGTTTCAAATGCATAATGCATAATAGCGCAAAGCTGTTGGCTTCACCACGGATTTTGGTAGCCGAATGAGGGCTCTTGACACCCTCGATCCACCATCCTGGCCGAAGCCAGGACCCCCATCTCTCGTCAGTCGCCAACCCAGTCTTAAGTCTGAGTTAAGCTTAACAGGGCCCACCCGGAGATAAATAGTTAAATCCTTTGAGAAGGTGAGAGCGGAGTTGAGAAGGAGAGGCTAAGTGACCACTTGTGGTCATAACATCGCATCACTTCCCCTTGGGCCCCCAACTACTCTAATAGATAAAGGAAAACAAAGTCTGTTCCTCCAAAGCATATTTAAAATTTTTAAAATAACTTGCCTTTGTTATCAAAACCTCTAAGAAATTAAGACCAGAATGATGCCGCATAAAAGTAATTATAAGAATAAAAAAAACATTAATATTACCGCCCTGGAGCATCATAGCATAGCATGCAATCACAATTTTGATTTTGAAATTGAGGTAACTAGGTTAGGTAAAATTAACAAAAAATTGAAGAATAATCGAAGCTATAAATATTACCAAGGAAATAAAGAAAACAGTCAATTACAAAACAGATACAAACAACTTTTGTAGCCATTACACAAATATAATCAACAGACTCAATAAAATATAATTCATATAGCTAAAAAGACGCAATTAAATAATTTTTATTAATAAAAAACAATCTCATTGAATTAGAAGGTTTAAATAATACTTAAACAGGTCCAGGAGAGGGGATAAAATAAGAATAATAGAGATCAGAGCAAAGTATAATTCCGAGAAAGTACATTGTGACAGTGAAATATGAAGCATTATAAGTTTTTAAAAAATAGTGACTATGAAAATAGAATTAATGCGAAATAAAATTATGGATTTAATCATGACAAAAAGAGTGGATAATGATAATTGTAATAGAAGGCATAAAGGCAAAAAACAAATTAATTGTTAATCGATAATTGTTAAACATGTATTTTAAAAAATAGTATATGAAGGATAGAAGGATCTGTTAATTTTTTTTTAGATATTTCTTCATACGCTGATTCAGCAGGCAGAAATCATTAATCATAAAAAATCCCTAACCAACAAACAAACAAACAAAAATTTTTTTATACGAGTATATCGAATGAATAGATAGTTGGAGGACAGGTTTATGTTGTGCCTTGTTGTATGATATAAGTCTGCCAATAGTTAATGCTTGCTTTCTTGGGTACTAAGGAAGGAAGTAAACATGAACAGTCTGTTCGATCACGTTTTATTGGTGTACCTCTGCAATATTAAAATGAAAAATCGAGGAATATCCCTTAAAATGAACTAGATAAACAATTATTTAATGCATGCTTCTATTAATGATCCGTATTTTAAAAATAAGAGAGGATGGAATATATTGCATCCCAAAAGAAAAGTGACAACCCAAAAATGAAGTATTTGAGAAAAACCAACTTAAAGAATAGGTACTATAATAACTATTTTTACTAATTTCAGGAAAGTATTCAAGGCTGTATTACCTACCTGGAATTTAAAAGGAGCTTATAATATTTCAATATAAGTTTTATAGTATTCTTTAGGTTGATTTTTCTCAAATACTACATTTGTGTGTTGTCACTTTTTTTGCGGAGGTTCATGTTATAATTTATATATACATACACACACGCACGCACACACACACAAAACTATTGTATGATTCTATTAATGGAATTACCCTAATGCCACCAGTGGTAATCATGATAATAAAATTATAAATTTTAATTTAACTGTTGATGCTAATAATTAATTTACAAATTAAGTGAAATGGTAGAAACTTCCTTCATATGGAATGCCATTTTAAATGCTATGTTTCTGGCAAACTGCTTTTCTAAGGCAGGTGGGGGTTCCAGATACCACATTTACTCAATTTAATTATCTAATTTATTATCTATTTGCATCGGTTCCAGAAGGGAGCCGATCAATCAAAGTATATTTTAACATAAAAGGCTAGAGACCGCAGACCCCCCTGCTATGGTCAATAGCTTGGGATATTATAAATACCATCGAAGAACCTTTCCAAGGGTGTCGTGTTCACCATTTCACTTAATTAACTAGATGATGGCATGCAGGGTAAATAGAATGGTAAATTTTGTTACAGATCTTACTTTATTTACGTTACGTTATTAATTAAACTATTGGTTTACTAATTTCTAATCTAAATTACTCTCATTGTAAAAATCTAAGGACTGTAACATATGTATTTGAGAATACTGGGAGAACTCTTGCTTATTTAAAATATTATCCGGATGCCACATAATATTATACATTGATGTACACAATGAATCAAAGGACTAGCTCTTGTCTTATAGTTAGAAGTTAGTTGAAAAGATGAATTTTGTCCCCACTCTCCTTTTGGGACATCTTATTGGCGGACGCTATAAGAATATTTGAAAAGGACTTCGAAGATGTTTGATCATCTTTCTCTATTTTCCCTATTTTCTGTAACCTTGGGCGGCAGATTTTATTACACCATGTCGACCTGGCCTATCTATATGGTTTTATGGTGCTCTTACTTTCGCTTATCTTAAGCGGCCTGTTGGCGGTCTTGAACTGCACCCCCCTCCCCTCCCCGCCTTCCAGGTATAGCACCCGACTTTGTAAATATTTCTTTGTCCGAAAAAGAAACTGGTTAATATTGATATTGCTGAACCGCGTGGCATCTCTTAAATTTATTCCTTATTTAATTACTATTATGAATCTTAATTATTTCCTTCAATCCCAGTATCCTCAATACATAACAATATATACCAGAGATTTGTATGATGAGATTTATATATAACAGAGATTTGGTTTGCAGAATTCGCTCAATATTATATATATATATATATATATATATATATATATATATATATATATATATATATATATATATATATATATATATATACATAGTTTAAAATGTTTGAAATTAAATAAAAATAATTTTAAATTGTATATTTGAAAATGTTGAATATGGTGTGGCTCTTATTGATGTACGAAAAATCAAAATACGGCTTTAGTTTACCTCTAATAAATAAGGGAATATAATAAATATATGCCAAATCTGACCAGGTCAAGTGCATCATTGTGGTAACTATAAAAATAAAAATAAATATCAGGTTAGGATGAATCAACTCTCTTAGTAGTTAATTATTTAAAAATATTCAATATGTGGTTAATATTATAAAACTTACAAATTTAAATCAAGGAGTCTTATTTGCTAGTTAATATGAAACTCCAATGTATATATATATTTATTATATTCCCTAATTGCACTATTTCTCCTAAATATACTGTAAGAAAACAACGTAGGAGTGGAACAAGTTTACTATCTCAGATATTTATTTAAAATTGTTCCTTAATTTCCTTTACTAGACTATAAACTTTGTTAACAGTGTGTCTCAACATTTATTCCATTATCACACTGTAATATGTCTGCAATCCTTGGAAGATAATAACGAATACTAAATCAGATCTTTTCATTTATTTATGCTACACAAAACAATAATCTCAAGTCATCACCATAGGCTATCACCATTCTCTTATATGTAACAGAGAATCTGTAGAACCGCAAACATATTAATTTAGGTTCATAATGGAATTACTAATTTTTTTTTCATGTCATATAATTTATTTTATTTTATTTGAAAGCGGTGAAACAGTAGCTAAAATTGGACAATTAGCTGATTAAATTGCTATACCGGGCTGTAATATTCATTGTTTTCTGTAATTTAATTAATTTATCAGTAATTAATTAATATATTAAGGTAGCTTAAGTTCTACAAGAAACCAAAACTTCCAAACAATATGAAGTTTAATTAAGGAATCAAAACCATAGGTTGAAAAGAATGAACTATATTTCATAAAACTTAAATTAAAAATACGCGCCGCGCCCATTTTTATAGTATTTAAACATACCTGAGGACAAACATAAAATTTTTGAAAATGCATGATGGCATATTCTTTAAAAATGGGCTCAAGGTATTATCAATTAATACGTTCCTAGTCACATTGACTAAAACACACTTAAAATAAACTCAATAATTTTACTAGGTCTGGTTATTATTTATAATTATTTTGTGAAATTCTGACTGAAACAAAATATGAATTGCATTATAAGTTTTAAAATATTTAATTGCAAACTGTTTGATTATAATATTTTCGTGCACCCAAAAATACGGGCAGTGTCCATTCTATAGGCGGCCACTGACGATCACTCCAAATGGAATATGGAATGATGAAGTGGGACAGCTGGATACTTGGAGTGAAGACGAAGGGCCCCATTCACGATCACTGCACTCCATTGTTTTTTACCAATATGTAGTGATTTATGCTCACGTAAACATGCATTCATTGGGCTATAAATAATGGCTCTACAATAGCGAAAACCTTATATAATTTAATCTCGAGGCCCTCTCCAAAAATATAAAAAATAGTGGACATTTTATGCATATTAGAAATTATAAATTCACTAATAAAAATATTTATTTACTCTTAATTAACATTTTTATAAAATGTATTTTATAAATACTTATGTATTTTCTAACATAATTATTAGTAAAAAAAATAAACAAAATTATAAGCTATTGATATCAATATTTTTTTAAAATTGATTCAAAAATATAACTAGGCCAGACCCTTGTATACTTAATTATTATTAAATTTTATTATTTTCCTAGCAATCACTCATATTTTATTCACACTGATATAATATTTAACCAAGCAGAACACCGATTCTCGAAGTACCTTTGTTTATACTGGAAGTACACTTGAGCACAAAATATCTTTATGTTTTAATTAAACATTCATGTAGTAAATAAAGCTTTTATAAATGTATGATAACCGTTCAAATAAACTTACGTCCAACAAGTGCACCGAACGATAGAAGTAGCAGAAGGTTTTGCCCCATTACTGCATGTGGAAGACCTTTTGTGCCTGGAACTGAAAGTTAACTGGCATGGACCACGCTTTATCAAAATCACGCCCAGCGTTTGGTTTTCGTCAAAATGATAGGTTCTAATGATCTCATTTTAACGGTTATCTATTATTTAAGTTTCATGTCATTGATAGAGAATGTCCAACAATTTAAAACTGTTGGGCTACAAAAAAGTTTTAGTTGTTTTTAACTTTAGTTCTGAGTAACATACTTTTTGTTTTATGTAGAATCGTTAAACTTTGCTTTTATATACTGTTTAATAGGGAAAAAACATATTTCTGAGACATCAGCAGGTAGCTGTGCACTTGTGGCACACCTCCCCTCTCCATGCGCACTCCTATGCTTTAAGGTGAAAAGGGACATAACTGAATTTTATAAGGCTGAAATTAGTTCACCAAAAGATATTTTTTATATGCAACGTTTTGGTCACAAAGCCAATATCAGGCATATCTGAAAAGGCCCTTATTTTATTTTTTCAAAAACATAATAAACTATAATATGATATAGAACATATTACATTTACCTTATATCACATAAACATGTTGAAATACATAATAATAGTACATTATTGCCAAATCTGACCAGGTCAAGTGCATCATTGTGGTAACTATAAAAATAAAAATAAATATCAGGTTAGGATGAATCAACTCTCTTAGTAGTTTAATATTTAAAAATATTCACTATGTGGTTAATATTATAAAATTTACAAATTTAAATCAAGGAGTCTTATTTGCTAGTTAATATGAAACTCCAATGAGAACGTAATGTTGTGTTTATCATTGTTCATGTCTATAATTATGAATCATATGTTGGACATGAAAAACAAACGTTTGGTAAATTAATTTCAGTCTTATATAAATCAATTATATTCGAGAATAGTTAGTTATCTGACCGTATGCCAGAAATGGCCAGGTAGAGAAAAAAAAATTAGGTAAGTATTCAGATACCTATTCATGAATCACAAATGTAAAGAAGGATGGACTCTTTACCTGATTCTTCGTATCGTTCGTTCTCTCCTTCCCAACAGACAATTATATATCCAAATAAATAAATTTACAATATATTAAAAATAAATCCTAGTGTCGAACCACAAAACTAAAAATATTTTAAGAAATGGCTGTTTCAGATTTTTTTAGTATCAAATTTTTGACACGTCAGTTAAAATAGGAATATATAGTCAGCAATCACCGTTTCAAGAAATATCAAATATTTATTACAAACATTTAACAGCAAAATCATATGATTAATATAAGAACGTTTTCTTAATAAATTTTCCACACATATTATCTTCGGTAAGTTTAGTTAATATGCTTGCTGACTCTTTTTGCCCAAAATTTCATTATAATATAATTTTTTGATGTTCTTGATATTCAACGTGTTATCTCCCATTGTTTTTCTTAAATAAGTTTAACGTGTTTTAAGACTGAATTTGAATGTTACACATTTATTTATTTCAATTTAAAATAAAGTGTAGATCAGGAAATGTCGAATCTCTTACAGTTTAATTAATTATTGTTTTGGATGTAATTTTTGTTTCATTGCAAGAAGACTGTCAAGATAAGAAATTCGATACCAAAATCATTTTTGTAAATATATATTTTATCACTTGGTAAAATATATTAACACTTTGGTTTTTTTCTGGTAATTTTTGTTAATAACTATTTTTTGCTTCAGTTAATTTATAATCAAAAAACACCCTAAATGTTTTATGACAGCTTTATTTGCCTGGGTTCTTTGACATTGCTCTTCATTCGTACTATCATATATTGTAGGCGTGTCAATCTAAATTAAAACGCGAGACATTTAATGCAACTGAGAAGATTCGTACCACATCACATCACATTTATAGATTTTATTAAAATTATATTTTGAAATAAGAATTCAGGATTATAGATAGAATAATTAAAACGCATTATGTAATTAGATGAATTTTGGGTAATCAGTAATAATATTGCTACATAATTGCATTTATTTCAACATTTATTTAATTTAATATATTTGGACGGGGGATTGTTTTTCATTTCTGAGTCAGAATCAGATTTGCAATGTGTTAAGGGTCCATACACCGTTTGGTGTTAAAATTGCCTCATTGGCGGGAACTAAGCCAATTTTCCATTACTAGTAGTCCAAGACAGATGCCAATCTAATTAAAAATATTTAAATTTGTTTCATAACTCATTTTGTAGTTTCATCTACCACAAAATAACATAACGTCGCACAGTGGTTGAAAATCGATTTTTGTTTTCGGAAAAAAACCTGTCAAGCCCGATCAATTCGCCACAGAAAAATAATTTTTATACTATCTTAATGAAAATGAAATTTTCATTAAGATGTACACTTCCAAAAGTTTTTACCACCGGTGTAGTGGACAAAATTTTGAGGTGTTTATTCCGGAGAGAAAACTAAAATGTTTTCTCACTTTTATAAACTACTTAAATAAAAGTTATGTTGTTATTTTGTGGGAAGATGGAGGATTGAAAGTTTATTTTGGGTCAAATACCAGAACCGCCATCGTATTAAGGTTATATAATATTTGAATATGACAACATTTCAGAATTTATCTCAAAATAAATGAATGCTAAACATTTTTTTTTTTTTGTTTTGTTTTTCAAGAACTAATTATTTCTTGAGGCTAAAATGATAACTTTAATATAATGAGAACATTTACTAATTTATATATTAAATTAAGATACACACACGCGCACAAACACAAATACACACACACAAAAAAAAAAAAAATAAGCTACACACACGCGCACAAACACAAATACACAAAAAAAAAAAAAAGAGACAAGCAAACACAAACAAAAAAGAAACAAACACACACACATACACATGGGATTTGATGAAATCGATACTGTACCATTTTTACATACTAGTCCCCAACTTTTCTCCAACTGGGCTAAATCGGACAAGCTGTTTCTGAAATATCGTCTATAAATCAAGGAAAATGCGTTTACTCATCTGTAAGATATGGAATCTAGCATCTAATCCAATCTGGAATCTAATCCATATCTGTAGGAGATGGAATCTAGCAAAAATTATACTGAACCATTATTACTAATCTCCGACCCTCCTCCAAATTTAGGATGAGTCGGACGAGCTGTTTTTGAAATATGAGTGTGTCGAGGAAAACACGTTTGCGAATGCGTAAGGCTAAGTAGGTAATGGAATTTGAAAAAAAATATTAAAATTTGTAAGTTTTATAATATTAACCATATAGTGAATATTTTTAAATATTAAACTACTAATAGGGTTGATTGATCCTAACCTAACATTTATTTTTATTTTTATAGTTACCACAATGATGCACCTGACCTGGTCCAGATTTGATAATAATGTACTATTATTATGTATTTCAAAATATTTATGTGATATAAGGTAAATGTAATATGTTCTATACCATATTATAGTTTATTATGTTTTTGAAAAAATAAAATAAGGGCCTTTTCAGATATGCCTGATGTTGGCTATGTGGCCGAAACGTTGGCATCCGTTTCCGTACCGGCATCCGTTTCCGTACAGGCATCCGTACATGGAATTAAAGTTGAAACACGACTGCTGCAAGATGTAACCGTTTTAAAAAAGGCTGTCAAGTTCAAAGTTGGAGATTGTGTAAGAATATCGAAGTACAAAGCACAGTTTTCTAAAGGTTATCAACCATCATGGGGAAATATTTACTGTAGCTGAAGTGAGAAAAACCGTACCTGTCACATATTATCTGAAAGATGAACGCGGTGAAATGATTGCTGGAGGTTTCTATCAAGAAGAATTGCAACTTGTAAAACATCCAGATTGTTACCTTGTTGAAAAGGTTGTAAAAAGGAAAGGTAATAAAGGTCTAGTGAAGTAGCTAGGTTTCGATTCTGTGTTTTCTTTTAATATATTTGTCTAAAAATGCCTGCGGTATTGAAAGCCAATTGTAGTTTCCTTGCAAACTAAACTTTTGCCACATTGCTGATATTAGAGTGCGATTAAATCTCTCTATTATTGAAGCCTTTAGGTTACTATATGTTGAATAATGGTTGATGTAGCTAGTTTTCATGAGTTTCCGAAAAACAGGAACTCTTTGCCATTATCTATATGCTAATGTTTTGGCTTTCTCCCAGACAATGTTTTCTCGAATGCTTGGTACACTACAGATTCAGTTTTATTCTTTAGTGGCACTACACAAGCATATTTAGAAAAGTAATCTATTACAGTGAGCAAATACTTGTAACCTTTATTCATGTACGATCTGTTCTTTAATTGGTGTCATGATGTACTGTGAATCCCTTGCACTGCATTATTATACCTCCTTCTCTAAGTTGAGCTTCAATTCGCAGGATCTTGCTGCTTCCTTTTTGAGACCCAATGAGGTCTCTTAGTCGGTTAACTAGTGCATTTGGATCAACACCAGTACCCTTTTTTACCCTAAACAGTTTTGAAATAACTTTATTGTATTTTGGGTATATTTTAAGTTGTATCCTACTACCGCTAGGGCTGTGTTCCTCAAAATGCGCCTTTGTCTTAAAATCTTCTTATACATATCATAATCACTTCGGTGTCCAAAGATAGATTAGGGTTTTTTATGAATAAAAATTCGAAGAGCCCTGGCGTCCCATTAAATGTATCATCGCCAATAGTAAGAATATCTTCATTGATAGAAATCACCGATGGTAAACTTATGGCCTCCATACTTGATTCCATATACTGTATCAAATCAAACGTCGTTGTACACAAGCTTTATTATATACTTCGAGGGTATATTTCCAACCTTTTTCAAATATTTTTGCAACATTTCTTCACCTTTGGGAGTTTGAGTTGCTTCTCTCATCTGCTGTATTGGAGTTTTCGGCTGATCATACTGCTCCGACTTTAGAATTGGCGTATTTTCCCACACTTGCTCTAAATGCCGAATAAATATCTTCGAAGGACCAAGCTTTGGTATTTTATCTTGGGGTGAAAATTGTTTCAAAAAATATTTAAGAATTTTCGAAGGAATATTCGAAGGTGTTTCTTCTTCCTGTTTTCGAATTCTACAATGGATCGAGGAGGGAATTAGTTCAACACTTTCACACTTATTCACTAATCTGTACATAGAATTCAGTAAAGGCTGATACTTCAATTTTAAATACTCATCAGTCTCTTGCCGATTTCTTTTCAATAAATTACAATTTTCTTGTATGGCCTTTCTAGTTTCAATTATTTCGCGCATTGTGACATCACTAGTTGACTCTTCCATGTCTAACTTGAGAATGAACTTATTACATCTCACGGCATTATATAGGCCTCGAAACCCCGTCGATACCTACCGTCATTAATCTGTTTATAAAAAATCCCTACCTGTCATCTTTCCAGCACCATTGACAAATTTTTCTGAACGTTTGGAATGGCATATCAGAGTTAACATGGTCATCGTAAATTCGTCTCAAATTTGACTCATCTTGTCTAAAGAGTATGAGGAAGTTAGTGTTTTCTCTAATTAAATATTTGGGGACTCTAGTATAATTTATCTGGCTAAGATAAAATTAGTCAACCCCATTATGGCGCCCCATGCAAAAATAAGATCTTATATTATCTTGTCTGTCACAGACAATATCATCGAATATAAAAACTGAATTGGGTTGGACCTCTTTGGGTGGAGGAACTTGTGGGTTGTCTTCATTTTGATAGAACCCGATATCAGTTAAAGGTTCTAATATTTGCGCTAACTTCATATACTTGGGTCGATGTAAGGATTTTGCAAATAAATAGATATTTTCAAATGTCTAAAAACCCCTTTGAATCATAAATTAAACCCAGCATAAGATTAGTTTTATCACAATTGAACGGATCGCATATTAAAAATCTAATTCAGGCAGGAAAAGGTAAGCCGTGTCTAGATTCTTTCTTAATTGGAGGTTATGAATACGGATTGTAGTATGTTGTTTTACCAAGCTATGATGGAAACTGACAAGATTCGCTTTCTTGCCTCCCCTTTTATACTTACCGTGATGGTTGAGACCTATAAACTAATATTGGCTATGATAAATAAAAACTAAAAAAACAAATTTCTTTTAATTCATTTTTTTGTTCGTTTGCACTCATGAATATAATTTAGCTCATCAAGGTGTGAGTGCATCGGGGAGGTTTATTGAAATAATATTGTTGTTAATATTTTGTAACTTACATTATTTTTGGTCTTTAGCGGTCCTTTTTATCAACACCTGGCGGCTAACCAGAGTGAGAGTGTCAAGATTTATTTCTCGGGGCGATATCTCTAACGGTTTAAAATATATTTCAATTGTAGCCCGTATATATGGGACAACGTGTATATGAGTATTTTGCTTAGAGATGAGTACTCTAAGAGAAAAACTCATGAGTTATAGAGCATCAAATTCTGTGTCACTGAGTCATTGATAATATATACAATTTTACAAGATATATATAACAACAACATAACGGTTTTTTCACAATAATAACATATTTACACTAAAAACGTTTATCCTAGTAATTCATACGATCGCCGAGGCTAGACCAGTTTCGTCCTTATCTACTAGCAGGCGCTAGCTATCTCGTACTAGTTCGTGCGGTCGCTACTCGGGGACCGCTGCGGCAGTTACGCCACTCCCCTGCTGGTGGATGGAGTCCTGTAACAAGGTCCGTGGAGAATGTCAGATTGTTAGATTGCGCGGGCGGTTGCCTCTATCTGGGTCCTATTTCACAATAAACCTAATAGTATTAGCTCATAAATACAAACTACAAGCACTAATATCGTTTCATAATGGAGACAACTATTAGTGATTTCTACAAGTGGAAAAGTACAAGACAGCACGTGAGAAGGTTCTTTCTTTGAGCTGGTTATAAATAGAGCTCGGATTTCGTGCAGTAAAAAAATTGTAAACGTGCAATAAAAATGCCAAAACGTGCAAAATTCTACAACGAAAAATAAAATTCTGCCATTTACGTCGTTTATACTAAAAAAAAAAAAATAATGTACAGATTTTGTTTTCTTTTATAAATTACAATTTTTTTTTAATAAATTAGGTAGATTGGAGCATTATCATGTAAAATGTAAAAACCTCATGGTAATCGATATTTGGTTCTCGGTTCTTTTATACTCGGTATATAGTAATCGATAGGGAATTCTTAGAATGCGATATTCGATACTCGGTTGCACCTTCTCAATACTTCGTACTCGACACTGGGTAATCGATGTTTAGTATTTGGCTTTCGGTTCTTTATACTAGATAGTTGGTACTCGATGCGCAATACTCAGTATCCGATACTCGTAAACCGATACTCGATACTCGACTGTTAATACCGGAAAATACTCGATAATAAATAGTAGCAACTCGATACTTAGTACTCTGGGATTGCAAGTAATTGTGTAAAAAAATTCTTAATCTGTACTAGGTTTTCGATATTCAGTTCTGGGTATTCGATACTCTATAATCTACAGTAGCTACACGATACTTGTTACTCGATGACCGATCCTCGATCTTCGGTACTCGGTACTAGCTACTCGATACTTGTTACACGACACTCGACACAAGGTAACCGATAATTGCTGGTGTCCGGCTTTCGTTTCTTTTTAGCAAGCGTCTTTGGCATAGCCATGGCTACCGGAGACAAGGCCCCGGTCAAAGTAAATGCCTCCGAAAAAGCAACGGACACCGGAGACGAGACCCATAGCGTAGCAAGGGCCCCCACCACAGCAACCGCACCGGAGACAAGGGCCCCCGACACAGCAGCCGCACCGGAGACAAGGCTCCCCCCGGCGCAATAAAGGCTTCCGGCACAGCAGCGTTCAACGACGCAGCAACTTTCACCAATGCAACAATTGCAAACTTAGTGCGTACACCCTTGAAGACTGAAAGGAAACTTCAACCCATTTAACCACAGGACCTCGTGCGGTAACATCACTTCAGTATTTCTAAGCAGCATTACTGTACGGACAACATGCAAAGCCAGCTTCAAACTTAGCCTCTGGATCGACATGACCAGGCTCTATTCAACAAATAACAATGCAGCCTTTGTATCGACATGAACAGGCTCTGCTAAACAAAATCACTGCACTGCTGGGACTGTTCCCATAGGAACCTTAGGAAATCTCAGTCAGCTATTAGCTTTCAATTTACCGCATAAGCGTTAACCGGTCTGTAACATATCACCTTGATACTCAGGTCGAGACTAGCTATTGTCAAGTTCTGTCTTAGCCTTCAAGGACACACAGACTGGTCAACAAACAACCGTCTATTGTTTCTTCAGGCTATAACCGTAGTCCACCAGCATAACGGAATACATTATTTCTCTAATCACAACACAGACAATTAGTCTTAGGCTTTTAGCTCCAGCAGAACTCCCCATGGAGAGGAACTCGCTCCGGACGTCATATCAAGCCAAATTACAATTACAGACTCCGCCCACTAGGAGGGGAAGACGGAGCCTTAACGAGCCGGGCGGCACAACCGTGCGTTCTGGATAAAACTACAGCAACTAGCTGAATAACTAGTGCCTACTGGTTGAGAAGAACGAAACTGATCTCGCCTCGGCAATCGTACAAGGACAAATGATTATATTGTAAATATGTTATTAATATGAAAAGCCATTATATTGTTGCTATATATCATGTAATATAATTGGATACATTATTAATAAAGTTTCATAGTCAGGAATGTTCTGAAGGGACCTCAAATTAATGTACTGTAAAAACGTCTCTCGACGCCGAAGTTTGCTATGAGCTTATGATACTCAGGTCGACTAGCTATAGTCAAGTTCTGACTTAGCCTTCACAGGGTTGTCCTCGGGAGGTGAGAAGTTCCCAATCAGAGATTTTAGTTATTTTTTACTTCTATTTGTAACAATACTGGAGTTTCTTTTGTTATCCTCTATCTCTTTTCAATTCCTGATTCCACAAGACTAAGAGCTGGTTCTCCTTGGCCTTGTTACCCCCAAGGTCCTACGGCTTGTTCCCGTCGCTCGGTTTTCCGCAGAATCCGGCGAATGGTTCCCGTCGGCTGCATTTCCTTTACCTTAGCGGTTCCTGAAGGCTTGTTCCCTCCAGGGTCGCGGTAACGTCAGAAGGCTGGGTCCCTTCGGTTACACCCTTTCTCACCTTCTTTCACAAGTCCTACTCTTTTCTCTATCCTTCACACCTTGACACGCCATCTTAAAGAACACGCAGTATCGAGGAAGTTTGTTGGGTACTAAAAGAGTTCTAAGTAGGTAGAGTTATTACTTTTTTTTTTGGAGAATCAGTCTGATCAATTTTTTTCAAACTTCATCGACATGTTAATTAAAGATATCAAAATAGCTAGTAATGTTTTTCTTGCATTTATCAAATAAATTATTTGAATTTTTTTTTCTCAAAAGTATGAGTAAGTGAGTTTGGTCCCTTTTAATAATCACTCGTTCATTTATAAAACTAAAACCAATTTTTTTTTATCGGCAACTTGCCAATACTTTCATTTACTTGTTTTCCAATATCTGAATTCAAAGACTGAGAGCAGACAATCTCTATTATGGTAGAGAGATGTTTAAGAGTTAATTTTGGTCTGTAAGCCATTTCATTTAAATTCTTAGACGAAAATAGTAGCTCACATAAGTACGTACTCCCAAAATAACAAACAATTTGAGCAGCAATCAATTTAATTTTCGTGTATTTTTCACTTAAATAAGAATATAAATTTGGGGAATTCCTACTTCTCGGTATTTATCATTTCAAACCGAATCATTCTGGGAAATAATCAATTCCAGTTGTATCAAAGTAAGAACAACGTGGGCTACAAAAATGTTACTTTTAGAGCTGTCAGTTTGACATTCGTGGTGTATGGCTTACAATAAGAATTTGACTTCTTGTAAATCCAAGACCAACTTCTATGTTTTTATAATCGACATTTTTCTTTTTTATGGCCTAATAAAAAATATGAAATAACAGCACTAACAACCGAGCCCCGCATTACAAACGGGCCAACTGGGCATTTGCCCATGGCGCCAGTTTTTGAGAGGCAGGAGAATTCAAGGTGCGAAAAAAATTGGACAAAAAAAGGACGGGAAATATAAGTTTTTTGAATACGGTAATGATTTGATTTTCAAAAATTGCCACTACTTCCTACCGAATACATCCCGAGACGAACATCCTACCTAATCCATTAGCATTTTTTTCTCCGCTATATCCGAGATATTTCATAATAGAAATACTAATCACTAAATATTTATTACCAGATATTAATGTTGATTATAAAGGAAGACAAACGCACACACACAAAAAAAAACTAATAATACAATTTTTATTTAGAAAAACTCTTCTTTTTGATCGATTACAACCGAAGAAAATATTGCCTAAATTATTTTGTGAAATTAGCCTGCGCTTATTTCCACTGAAATGCGAAGAAACTAGAGAGGTGGCACTAATAGTCAGTATGAATTACGATTACGAGCGGAAAGAACACCAATGATCTATTAACATTAGGCATTGCCTCTACGTTTTTAATTGCCCTCAACAACTATTCCTATTTAGAATAATAACGAGTTTTTTTGTTGTTTTTTTGGAACTATTCAATACCTAACTCAAATAATCAAAATTTGTTTTTAATGTTGGTTTTTTCTTTTAAATCATAAAAGTCAACAATTTTATAACAGTATTTAGGTAATATATTACGAAATTAATATCATCTCACAACATTAACCTATTTTATTGACAGAATTGAGGTCAAAACAATAAAAAAAATAGAAACAAATATTTTTTACTTGAATTAAAACTATAATATCGCTCGAAATTCGCCACCCTCTGAAGTCTGCCGCCTAGGGCAAGTGCCCACTTTGCTTCCACCTTAGTTCCGACCCTGCCATAGAGTAGTGCCTTATGACTTCTTAGTATGACTCCTTCTGGAGCGGTCAGGGACGCAGCAGAATAGATATGACGTCATACCTAGACTGCCGGGCAGTGCCAGCGAAATATGTCCCTATCTATTCAGTCAGAGCAGTAGTCAACTGTCAGCAAATCTGCCAGGCGCAACCGCGGGCAGAACCAGCGTAAGTCTACCTTATGGGTCGGGCCTGCTGGACTGCCTGACTCCCCGAAAGTTGTCGGATATTCGGACCTTATGGACACCCCTGTTCCTAACTGTTGTTACAAATAATTACATTTGTGATACATGTCTATTACATAAGTTAGTGTGCATAATGAAAAGCAAAACAAAGATTATTAAAAAGAGGATATGGCGTGTAAATACCACTATTTAATTGCAAGAAAGAACAAATGGGACATTTAACATTTTTAAAGTTACTAAACTTCATTTTTGATATTTTACTTGTTGAATGGATTGAAAAATTCAAAGAATGTTTGTTCACATAGCTTTTATAAGAATCATTAAAAAATCGGATCCAAAAAGTCATGTTATGATAATTGTTCTCAAATAGATTCCTTTATCGTTAATGCGTATGGTAAACACACTGTGTATCAACTGCTGCTATAAGAGAAACTTAAGTAGATTACGCTACAATATGTATGTATAGGATTAATGCTTTTGTATCAGCACAAGTTAGAGTAGTAACCTAGCTGTCTTCATATCTCTCACCAAGTGAAACTGTAAACATGGCCACCCCAAGGGACAGGAATAAAGATTATTGTAATAATTTAAGAAACAGGGTTTACTTATTTGTTTACGAAGCTGAAGGAAACTGTGGTAACATACCATGGAACAGAGAAAAACCCAGCGAGGTAGGGCTATTTGTTGAACTAAATGTTTATATGGGTGAATTTTTTTTTTATTATTTTTTTTTGCAAAGTGTTTTGAAGATGCTCAATTTGGAAAAAATGAAGTTTCTTATATATATTTAATTCTCTTTATTTAGCAATTCCTGGCGATCCCTGGATTATAAAAGGACAGTGGTTTATGAATTTGAGGTTTAACGGCTTAAAGAAAAATATTTATTGCATAAAACCAATTTTTTACCACTCGCGAATATTACCATTCATAACAACAATTTTCTGCATTTCTATAGTAAACTTGAAATTTTATCATTGTCAGGTATTGTTTTTGTATTAAGCTTTACAAAGCTGGCTAAAATTTCAGCTTTTAAGCCTATTAAAAATAACTAAAATGTAAACCAAACTCACGAGTGTTACTGCAAAAGAAATAAAAAAATCAAATTTTCATTTTTTAACGACTATCCAGTTCCGAAAACATTGTACAATGAATTAGATACCAATATGACATCTGCCAGAGTTATGTGAAATTATCAAATTGATCACCCAAAAACTAATGAATTCTCAAAGTGATTTTCTGGTCATGGTCATGATTTTTTAGGCATGGTAACATGTGCACGATTAGCAAATCAAACATAAGCTGCTATGGAGGGAGGTTGTCGTAGTAAGAAACAAACAATCGACTGAACAATATTTTATTAAATATACAAATAAAAATAAATACAAAAAATCTTAATGACTCAATGCCATTGTATATATTTTCAATCGTTAAATTTAAATATTTTAACCATTGACCGATGAACACCTACTGAGAAAAAAGTTATAAATTCACTTAACTAAACGTCATTTCAAGTTTTAAAAGTTGCTCTAATACCAACATTTTATTTTGAACAAAAATAGTCTTTTCGAGGTCCCTCTTTGTTCTCTAGGTGTTATTAAAGCATTTTTTTTTTCCTTTTAGAGCCTATAAAACAATATATAAAGATAATTAGTCTAGCTTACAGCTTTTACAGAATGAAGATTGTCGAAGCGGTTCTCATGTACTTCGTGTTAAATGTAAAATTAAATTATAAATATTTAATAAGCTGTTTTGTATCCCTTTCTTGAACAAATTTACTTTTTTCCCTGTAGTGCTTTTGCTTGTCTGCAAATCCCTCAGATTAGCTTAAATAATGAAAAATTTCAAGAATCTTTGAACACTTTCTAGAATGTTACTAACATCTAATGAACGCTACCAGATTTTCGGTAATACTCGTGAGTAATAACATTCACGAGATTTTGAAGTATTTACATAATAACTGTGCGCTACTATTGTCTAGATAGATTTGTAGAAAGTGAAGTTTACAATCGAAGCTATCTAACACTTAAATTTTAATTACTTATTTTTAAATTAAATGAAAAAAATGGTAGCAGTCTTAAGAGTGAATAAAAATACTTATAATTTTAGGGTCAGACCTTCCACCCCAATGTATCATGCCTGGCTGGATACAGTAAGTGATAGGATAAAACTAGACACTTGCACATTTGATTTGTATCAGTCCACCAGGTCTCTCACTTTAAGTATGTCCCTAATCCGGCGGTGACACTCGTGAGATAACTGAGGTGAAAATTATGGGAAACTTTCCTTAAAAGTTTGTACATTTTTTTTAACGTATAATTCTACATTTCCACTTTTAATGAACTTACGAGTTTATAAATATATTGTCACCCATAAGCATTTAGCTCACTATTTCCAACATATACACCTAGGCGATGTTCAATATGTTTTATTATATAAAACGAATATTACTTTATTAAAAAATAGCTTTATAAAAATTTGATCATTTTTAGTTCTTTTATGTATAACCATTTTCTCTACCGATTACTGAATGAAATCGTCTTGTTAATTTTAATGCACGTTTTCACTGTATGTTCATTTCTAGAGAATTTTAAAGATTCAGAAATCAGGCCCAATCCAAAAACAGTAATTTTTCTGTAAAGTTAATATTAGCGTGGTGTGTAAACAGATGAAAGCTAAATGAAAGGTTAAATCATTCTATTATGCCAAAATCTAATATTTACTTCAGTTAAGAATTTATCAAAAAAAGTCAAACATGGCGTGTTGGTGCATAAATAGTTGTTTAACTTGCTTAGTTTTAGATGCATCATTAAACATAAAATATTTAAAATGATTCCAAGTGCTTTATCAGTAAACTATCGTAAGCGTTTCTATTAATTAAATTAATTTTTCAATTCTTTAATTCTAAATCAAATACATTTTCAGGGATTCTATATCTTGCTTGGCAGTTTTGTGCTAATGGTTAGCTTATGTGTGCTTTATTATGACCTCATACTTCAAGAACCAACAGAAGGATCAGCAACTTCAAACGCTAATTCCATTCCTACACATTACAACACTCCTGTAACTACTCCTCCTTCCCCTCTATTGTCTCGGAGAGAGCATTGGATTTAGCATTGTTTTTTTTAAATTAAGTTAGAAGTGGAAAGAATGCTATGTATTAAAGATTATAAAACAAAGTTTTATTTTAAAATAAATAATTTATTTAATATATACACCAAGGTTATGTTGTTATTTATTATATCAGTAATTTATAAGATAAGGACAGATTCATCCATATGTCATTATCTCTATTGTTAAATTAATAAAGTTTTGAGGTTCTCTGTTGTAAATGTGTTGTCCCATAATTGCATGCCAACCCATTTTTTTTCTCTAAATTTTTGTAGTATAAAACTTATAAAATGTAAGAATATTCATCCATCTTGGAAATAAGGAATGAAAAGTAGAACCAAGTTTCAGTTAACCCTTGATTTGGCAAGCATGTAAATAATGCTTAAAAAATTATTTTTATAAATTTTATTTTTCCTTGAAGGTTTCATACTATGAAAAAAACTTTGGTTTATTGATTTGTGCTATGTTAGTAAAAATTTTGAAGGATCCTTCTTTGTAATGGGCATTTCCAGCTTATGGATGGTAATGTCATGTCTTCACCGAGGAAAAAATATATAATATTTTTTTTTTTGTTTTAAATAAGTATAATAATCTTTATTGGAACTAATATCACAAGAAACTATTAAAAAAAAAAACAATTTTGAACATAATATCAAAAATTGTTTTATATTCATATACAAAAAATAAACATTGTTTAAACATTACAATTTGGTACATAAAAGTTATTAGATCTAAAAATAATCGTAAGTAAAAACAAAACTTAACAATTTAAAAAATAAAGAAGTTAAAATAATCTGTCTAAGTAGAATGGTGAGAAACATTTTCTTTGGGGTATAAAACATAATCGATCATTGCATTTTCGGCATATCATATCTGTTTTTCCTACTACACAATATCTAAAACGTCCTTGACAAGTAAACTTGGATAAGTGTCCATAACCAACACATCTCACATCTTTGTTTGGTCAAGGAGTTATAAGATTATATATTTATAGTTATATTTTTGGCAACTCCTTATTCTTGGATAATGATGGCCTACCAGGGTATTTATCATTTTTTTTCAAAAAAATTTTGGTTTTGCATTTCTTTAAAAAATAACTTTTTACGCTTGGTTTGTTTTTCGAACAAAATTTTACAAAAGTACAAGACTTTATTTTTTTATTATAGAACTCATAAAAACACCATCATGAAATCTGACCAATACATTCTTTATTATATGTAAATGTAACATATATTTTTCAAAAAATTTTGTTTTCATGTTTCTTTAAAATAACTTTTTAAGCTCGGTTTGGTCAAGCCAAGATACATTTCAAATTAAAGCCCATGTAATTCTGAATAACACTATTTTGAGCTTTAAGCAAATAGTTTTGGAGCTATAAACTTTTGGATGGTTCAAAATGACTCAAAAAAACTTTTAACTCAAAAACTAAAAATAGGAAAAATCAAAAACTTTGAATTGTTGACCATATTTATGCATATAATATAAATAAATACTAAGTTACCCTCATTTTGAAAAATCTTTGGTCTAAAATTATTTTTTTATTAGTTGACTTGATGTGAAATGACCCGGAGGAAGCTGTATGGAATCTATACCTCCCATGCTAACAGCTTGATTCATGTAATTCATATTTTATATCAAATATTTTGATATATAATATGAATAAATTTATTATATAATATTATAATATATATTTTATATATTATATAATTATTAAAACCATATAAAGTTTCATCAAGTAAAATTATCTTAGCAATGCAAAAAATATTAGAGAAAAATTAATAAGAAATAAATGAAATAGAATACATTATAAAATAGGATACTGATTATATGGTTAGCATAAATGAAAGAAGAAAACTGATTTTTTAAAATTCGTTTTTTTTTTTTTTTTTACTTAAGTGATATTATAACTAAGATTTTGTCTGGCCACATAATACATTAAATGAACACCTTTGCAATAGAGGGTCAGGAATAATTAATTACCTTCAAATTGAAGAAGAGAACAGATTTTCATTCGATAGAATGATTAAAAAAAGCTGAATATTGGCAACAATACTTAAAAAATAAACCCCACAAGTTTGGTTTCAAAATGTTTGTGAGGTCTAGCGTAAGTGGTTTCAATTGTTATTTTTTTTTCTATATGCAGCAAAAAATACATTTATATATACTGGTCATTCATTTTCAGAAAAGGAACCTGATTTTGGATTAAGTGGAAAAATAATAATAATATTTGCAACAAGTATAAAAATTCCCGCATGAAAAGCTTTACATTTTGATAACTTTTTATGCCTCTCTATCTAATTGCGCACTTGAGGAATGCAATCTGCAACAGCCCTTCATAGAAATCATAGAGCTCATTGTGGAATACCAGATATTCTTAAAAAAGGAGATTATTTCATAAAATGTGACAATATCAAAAAAGTGTGAAATGGATGGATAACAAACCTATCTTCCTTGATAGTTCCTATATCACTGATAATCCAGTATCCAAGATTGAAAGGTATGATAAATACCAGAAACAAAAAATGGAATTTTCTTCCCAACAGATAATTTTAGATTAGAATGCCCATATGGACGGAGTGGATTTGACTGATATGTTGGTGGCCCTATATAAAATTCAGTATAAATTTAGGAAATGGTATTTGTCAATTTTCATACAAATGTCAGACATCTGTTTGAACAATGCTTGGCTTCTTTAGAGGAGAGACCTAATCATTTGCAAAAGGACCAAAGAAGTCATGCCTCTAAAAACATTTCATCTGCGAATCACTGAAGTCCTTGAAAAAAAATGATAAATGCCCTGGTAGGCCATTATTATCCAGGAATAAGGAGTTGCCAAAAAAATATATAATCCTATAAATCCTTGACCAAACAAAGATATGAGATGTGATGGTTATGGACACTTATCCAAGTACTTGTCAAGGACGTTGTAGATATTGTGTAGTAGGAAAAACCGGCTTTATCTTGGACAATAAATGGGTGAATTTTTGGGTCTAAATCCTTTTTTTTCCAATCAAATTTCTTATCCCTCTTTTGAGGAGGTTTTTCTTCATCTTCAGACGAACTTTCAAATCCATCTGTTGGTATATGAAATATACTTGAAGAATATCCTACTGCACCACGTACCTGAGAAGTTAAAGATGCAGATGGAGCTGATGATGAAGAAGGAATCTGAAGAAAGAATGTCTAATCTGTCCTTTCACTGTCACCCCATTCAGAATCTGAAGGCAAGAACTCATCACCACTTTCGGCAGTAGCTATAAATACAGCAGCTTCCTCAGCACTAAATCACTGTTTCTCCATTAAAAAAAAACTAACGAAAAAAAAAAACCTAAAACTAACCAGTATAAAAAACAACTAACTAAACACAAAAAAAGAACTAAAATAATTAATGCTATACAGCTTAGTAACTAACTAAAATAATGGTATTTGACCTATTTTCTAACTAAAATAATTCGACTGAACTACTAAATAAAATTTATAGAAACTAAATGAAGGCTAAAGGCAGTTGAATTGAGAGTTGTTTCACACAGAACGCAAAAATAAGAAAGAGAATGGTTACCTGGCCTGAGCAGATACTACCCACCCCCCATAACCCTAACCAAACAGTTCATGAATTCTACAAGAAAGCTCCAAAGTAAATCCCCACTCCATCTGTAGGCTCTAGTTAGAAGCTCTATTTCACTGAGAAACCAGTAGAATGAAGCAAGGTTGGGTCGTCTATACTCGACATTAGCAAATGGAGAGAAAAACCGTGCGACAGCATATATCGTCATTAGCACTGAGGCAAGTCGGCATATATCGTTGTTAGCACTTAAAGGATTTAATAGAAAAGTTACTAATTATAATTCTCGTTAAAAAAAAAAAATTATGATACGAACAAGAATACCACAAATTGCATTAGGTTCTCAAATCTATAGTAAACCTAAATGTTTTTGAAAGACATTGGATGAATAAATGTGGACGAACTGATTAGACCTTTTAAAGTTTTAGAAGTTAGTTATGCCTCTATAATATGATATTCAAAGAAAATGCAATATATCAAAATAATATATTTAAAAAAAATAAAACTACTGGGGCAATTAATTATACTATATAGGAATAAATAACAAATGTATCTATATTATAAGATGGTCCAGGTGAAGGTCAAGAAATAGATCACAAAATAGTTAAACTATTTATTGTAAGCCTACATTTTGACCCACATTGCAGGTCTTCATCAGGCCTTGACAGTAGGTGAGGACTAAACAATTTTTTATTATGTTTATTTAGTCCTTCCTCTTTGAGTTGTCAAGACCTACAATGTGGGTAGAAAGGTTGGCTTACAATAAATAGATTAACTATTCTGTTACCTATACTTCAACGAAGAATCATTTAATCTAATGAACCAAAGGTAGTCAAATAGTGATATTTACTGATTTAATAAAAGTTGCAAAATGTAGATTCAACACATTTATTAGTAGATTAAAAACTGTGTTAGTCTGCTGATTAATATCTAGATTAATTAATGCCTCTTATTAATTCTTGTCTATATTAATGTTAATCAAGGTAAGGTAATGTGGGGTAAGTGTACACTAGACTTTACAGGACTGTAAAATCTTTATTTTTGAAGCTAGATTTTTCTTTTTATAAAAATGTTCCGTAGACGATTATGCTTAAATATGACATTCAAGCCCACGTTTCAACCACGTCCATTTTGATGAGATTGATAATTTAATCTAATAGTACTTAATACATACTTGCCCCTGCTTTAAGAGGTAAGTTCGTACAAGGTATCTCTAAGAGGAATACTCATTATTCAAACAGTAGCAGCTGTGTGGAAAGTGCAAAATAGTTCATTTCTGGAGGATTATTATACTGATGTAATAATCGAAAAAAGTGTCTGAGATTCACATTTTACGATTTTTAGTGAATCATGATAGTGGGATGTATAACATCATTGAAAAAAGGAACTTTTATTTCAGTGCCCTAATCTGCGGTTTCTACATGATAGTAGGAATAAGTATACATCACACATACTAGTCCCACAACAGAGATCTGCACTTACTCCTACAATCATGTTTTGCCGGGGCAACTTTGACTTCTTCTTTAGCTTCCCTCTTTAGTGCCTTTCAGCGTAGAGGAGCATTCAGCCAGGAATTCCATTCTTCCCTATTTCTAGCTAGGTTCCTCACCTGTCGGAGGTCCTTCCCCCTTGCCCTACAGAGTCGTTCAATGTAGTCGAGATAGGACATCCTAGGGCGACTCCTAGGTCTTCTGCCATCTGGGACATATTCCATGGTCTTTAGAGGATCTCTGTGGTCCTCCATCCTGATAACATGGTCGAACCACTTTAGCTGACGAGTTTCTAGGAGTTCTTTCAGTGGGGCTATCTGCAGTTCCTGACGAATCCTTTCATTGCAAACTCGGTCTCTTCTTGTTTTCCCAATCGTCCTTCGCAGAAATTTCATTTCGGCAGCGGTGATTCTGCTCACTGATTCTCCTGTCCGTCTGTTGTTATCCAACTCTCCGCTCCATACAAAAGTATAGGTAGATAAAATGTCTTGAAGATGTGTAGGTTCATATCTTTGCCTACTTCTCTCTTCCCTACCACAGTGTTACATATCTGGTAGTAAACTGCATTTGCCTTTTTAATGCTGTTGGATATTTCTGCGTCTACCTTCCCAGATCAGTCTATCACTGTACCCAGGAATGCGAAGTCTATTACCACTTCTAATTTTTCTCCATTACAGTGCATGTGGATATCTTCTTTCTTTCTTCCAACTTGTAGGATCTTACTTTTGTTGGTATTTATAAGCATTTCTTTTCGTTGGAGCTCTTCATACCATTCCATAACAGCAATCTGCAACTTTTCCACAGAATCCGTAATCAATACCACGTCGTCGACATAGAGGAGAAGTTGTATCATTACAGGATTAAGATTTCTACGTCCCAGGAAAGTCCTGTCCATTCATCTCTTACAAATGGATGCCACTTCATCCATGAACAACAGGAACAGCAAAGGGCTTAGGCTGTCTCCTTGTTTGACCCCCTTTTATTTCAGTGCCCTAATCTGCGGTTTCTACATGATAGTAGGAATAAGTATACATCACATGTACTAGTCCCACAAAAGAGATCTGCATTTACCCCTACAATCATGTCCAATTATACAGATTCACTAAAAAATAATTATAATAAAAACAACCATAACAAAATTGAGGTTAGAATCAAATTTCATAACAATTTAATATGTGAAAATTTCCATTAAGTTAATACCATTAAAACACTTACAAACTTTAAAAAATTAAAATTAAGGAGCCATCTCAGTTATCATAGGTGAAATTCCAAAGAAGAAGGCTATATAATGTTATAATTAATTATGACAATTAAAATAATTTACTAAGTAATCACTAGCCAATATGCAACAATTAAGTTAAATACAATGAAACCCCAAAATACCATATATTAATTTATAAATCTAATATACATCTTGGCTTAAATAAAAGAAAATTTCAATTTGTTGATTATGTTTGCATATGTACTATGCTATTTAGACCATTGGTATCAGATTTAAAATTGGACACTCTATTTAAATTTTTTGTTGTGAATATTGAATCTAGTATTTTTCTTTTGATTATTATTTTATGTTGCAATTATCCTTGTACTATTAAAATCAAAATTATGTTTGTTTATAAGGCTTTTACAGAGATGCCTGAGGATGGCTTAAAGGCCGAAAATTTGCATCTATATAAATGAACTTGGTGAAATAGTACTAGCTGGCATTTATTTTTATATATACTGCATTCACCTTAAATCAACAAACATATATTTACAATTGAGTTTAGAACTCATGCTCTCAAAAGGGCAGTTCTTACAAGTTCAAGATTTGGATTAAACGAGACGATTACGCATAAACCCCAAAAACATATTTGTCCACATTATCTTATAATAAAGTCATTATTGTTAGCCTTTTTTGCATATATTTTTCTACCTTTAGGTCCTCACTAATTAAGGAGAGATTGGCCAAACTTCCAAAAAACTACAGTTTTACAAGGAAGTAAGGACCAGGATTCAATCATATGATCTCAACATTACTACTCCTACATTCTAGCCATTTGAATATCCGCCTAAAAAAAATATATATATATATTTTTTTTTATTTGTCATCATTTTTCCACAAGTATAATAATATTTAACAAGTAATGACAAAACATATACACAAACACTTAGGAAAACAAGAGAGTAAAAAAAAAGTATTTAAAATATGATAAAGAATATAAAATAAAATCAAGTTATTCACTTTCAAAATTTTCTTTATAAAATATATTGGTACAATGTATACACAAAATGAAATCAAGGCATTCACTTTCAGTGCTTTCTTTATAAAATAGATTGGTACAAGATAAATACTAGCATAACTTAACATTATTAAATCAGTTCTGCAAAACTTACACAAATAAGGAACAGAAATGTTACAACAAGAGATTTAATTATTTATAATTGAACAAAACACACTGAAAAAACATTATGAAAAATAAATGAAAAAATCATTACTACAACAGAAAATTCGAGAAAAGATATAATATTAACCCCAACAACTAAATCAATTTTGAAAATAACTATAAAAATATAAATTAAATATTAAATCTGGCAGAAACTCATTTCAAACTAGAGAGAATTAATACAGGATATGGAAAACTTAGTTATTTAAAATTAAAACTTAAATAAAGATTGATGAATTAACAAAACTTTTTTTGGACTGGAATGACTTTATGAATTTAATAAAAATTGAATGTAATATTTTAACTGTTGGTTTGATTACAGAATTTTTCTTTCATAAGGTGACATATTTACAAGGTTATAACAATACAAAGTCAATCACAGTCATGGGCACTCCCAAAAACAAGAATGCAAGTGAGTTTCTGCATTATTTCATAAATCTCAAATGATACTTAGGCATAATAGTTTAAGTTAGCTTTCTTCTTTGCTTGTACTTCCAGTATTGCATCCATAAAATCTTCATGAGTTACAACTCCAGCTCCTCTACGCAATGCTATCATACCCTGTAAACAAATAAATATTTACATTTCTAACTAGAAACTTCATTTTAACTGAAAGTCTAAGAACAGTGATAAATAAAGAAAATAATTCAAGAAATGAACACAATATTTGCATTTAGCTCGATGAAATATAAAATTTAATCATGATTCTGGAAATGTTTTCATTAAAGGCATTTATTAAATTTTAACATAATTCTGAAGCCTTAACTTATCAACTTATTCTATAATATGAATGATTAAATATCAAACTAAGTTTTAAGACTAAGAGTGACACCTGCCCCGGGCAGCAGAATTCAGAGAAAAACATATTTTGAGCAAAATTTTATTTTTAGGTTAAGCAAAAAATATATATATATTTTTTTTTTTATTGTTATGAACTTAATTCAGTCAATAAAATGAGTTAATGTTATGTGATGATGAATTTAATTTCGGAATTCACTACATAAAATACTGTTGATTGTTAATGGAGTGGAAGGGGTGAAAGAAGGAGCGGCAAAATGAAGCTTGCTCCCTTGGAAAAAATCTTAGTTTTGGCCCTGCCTCAACATGCAGTGGATGGAGAAATGCTCCCAAGTTATATTAATACTAGAGAAATAAATAGCCAGACATGATTATTTGCATAGCAGTTTGAAAGATAGCCTAGTAAAAATCTGAAGTGGCGAAATGCAATTAAAACTAAGTCACTGAAAATAAATAAATTTCAAATACTTCATGGTGAAGATAGGAAATGGATCCTGAGAAAGGTGAGACGAAACTACTTTGCAACAAGCAACAAGCCTAACAGAAAAATTAGAATATTTCTCAAAAGAAAGAAGATATGATTCTAAAACAACAAAGCCTAGCAATGTCCAACATATCATTGTCTAAATTTGAAGGATAAAGGTAACACAGAATGTGCCAATAAAAAACGTGTCAGTAGCTACTGAAACGGTAGAAGCTGGAAAAGAAAGAGTACAAAGAAGGCAAATAAAAATAGGAAACCCATTTTTAAACCTCTGGGACTCAACACCCTTAATATCAAGGCAGATCGATGAAGCTTGCTGAGGGTAGAGGTAGCGAAACTATTTTGTGTTGATATAACAATAAAATTTATGTACATATAGTGGGATGTCGACTTAAGATAACAGAACATATAAACATATGTTAAACATATTACAATGTTTATATAAAAAAAATTATACAAAAAGAGAAAACATTACATCTAATTTACAAAATACAATTAAAATTAAAAAAATTAGAACAAATTAAATTATAGAAAGAATTGGTATTGTATGCCAGTTACCATAAATAAACTTAATATAATAAATAAGTTAGTGAACAGTACACTTCCCATTAAATATAAAACTTATATTTTTAAAACCACATTTTTACCGATGTTTCGAAGTCCTTCTTCGTCTTCAGGTTATTAGTTTTCTACAATACAACATGCAATTAATCCAAAACCAAATATTTATAACTTAATTAACAATATCTATGTGTTACTATATTACAGATAGTTTAATTACCTTTAATTTACATTATTATATCCCCAAATGTCCTGCCATAAGTATAATTTACTTCGTCAAAATCTTGGCTGGTTATAATATATAAAAGAATGTTAAATTGGGGAGTAATTTTCCTTATTGTCCATGTCACATACTCTGCACTATCATTAAACTTGAACTTTGTACTAATCCTATTATCAAGATGCCTCCCCACCCATTCTCTTCACACTTGCTATTATTTTTGTTTTAAACTAATGTTACTATAATATTCTATATTTAAATTAATATGCCTATTGTTTAATATTTAGAACATAAATTATCTTATATTTAGTTTATTAATTATGTCCGCATAATGGCTTTTTAGATTGACCGCATCTGTTTTGAAATTAACTACCTTATTTATGTTTTTAGTAATGCGTATTGCTTCTAATATTATTCTTTATTGCCTATATGTTCAATGTTTTTGGTTTTTGATCTTATATCATCTTTGTCATTTATATTATTGACATTAACCGTATTGTTACTATCGTTGGAGTGATTATTATTATACCAAATTTTATTTATTATTTTCTTGGAATAAAAATTCTCTTCTAGCATATTATAGATCATTGCTTTAATCTCTCCTATATGATTTTTATCAGTCAGCTCTTTTGCTCTTTTTATTAAGTTGTTAGCGATGTTGAGCCTCTGCCAAAATGGATGGTTAGAGCAATAATTCAGCATTACATTACTATTGGTAATTTTCTTAGTCCATTTTGTAGTTATTTTATTGTTATTAAGCATGATATTCATATCTAAAAATCTAATGTTATTTTGAGATTTTTCTATAGTAAATTTTATTCTATTATGGTAACTATTTAAATGTGCCAGAATTTCTTGATAGTTTTCTTTGTTTGTTATCACTATTATATCGTCTATATATTTTTTTTATTAATAGTGGTTTTTAATTCACTAATTCCAATTTTTTATTTAATAAATTGTTCATATAGATCCCGCTTATGTTTACTGACAATGCTCCACCCATAGGTAATCCGTGTAACTGCTTATAGAAATGATTGTTATAAGTAAAGAAATTGTATTTAATACATAAGTTTAAACATTCCATAAATATATTTTTGTCCTTTATGGTAGTATTACTTACGATTTTATCCCAATTATCTTCTAGGATTTTGATACATCCTTCTATATGGATATTCGTAAATAATGAATCCTTTTAAAGAAATAGTAGACAAAATTAACGTGTATGTGGCTAAATTGCATAAATATGGTTATATAGATAAAAGAATAAAAAATAAATTACAGGTAACCGATTACATAACTCCCAGAATGTACGGACTAATGAAGTTACATAAAAAACAACAAAATCTAAGACCGATTATAAGTAATATCGAGGGGCCAACTGAAGCACTCTCAAAATATTTGAATCAATCATTAAATGAATTAAATAAAGATAATGCTTATGATATTAAGAACTCGCTAGAATTAAAGAGGATTCTAGAAACTACAAATAATATAGAAAATAATACCGAAATAGTCAGTTTGGACGTAGAGTCATTATTTACGAATATCCATATAGAAGGATGTATATTATTGCAGATTTTAGACATGCGTAACCTGGAGGGCATGTTGCCCGGTTACCGGAAAACAAGGCTTGTGCCCTGGAGATAATGTTCCCTATTTGTCGGAAAACAATGCCTGTGCCCTAGGAGGAATATTGCCTGTTTGCCGGAAAACAAGGTCTGTTCCCTGAAGGTAACGCCCTTTTAGGGAATGGAAATAAAAAAAAAAACAAGGTACTAATAAACGTATTATAACGTTTTTATTTATAAAAAATTTAGTGACTGCTGGCAAAATAAACTAGTCATAGCTCGTGAAATCCCTGAAAATGACTTAGTGTTGAATAAAAAAAGTTAGCTCGTGAAATCACTGAAAATGACTTAATGCTACAGAAAAAACTAGTCACAGCTAATAATAAATAATATATAATAATAATAAATATAAAATATATTTTATTATAAACAGATTCTAAGAATTAAATTCTTAGGCTTTTTAGAATCTTAAATTCCTAGGCTTCTTAGAATCTGTTTTTCTGACTTCAACATGATTTATGAAAGTCCAAAAAACAGATTCTCTGTCTTGCGACACAGCCGAACTTTATATTTATTACACTGCCAATTGGTACGGCCCTCTCCACACTTTCTGCATCTTCCTTTCATTGCCACTACAGGAAAATGGGCAACCATTTCGAACCTGATAGATGGGGATAAAGTGGGTTGACTCTTGCTTCCTTTTACCTTCCTCCTGTTTTCATGTGGAGTCGTCTTCCCAGTATCTTTGTTAGCCTTATGTAGCCTGTTACCTGATAAATCATCAGCAGTTCTGCCTCTTGGCCTTCTGTTATAATGAAAAAGCTGCTGGGCCAGAAGAATTCTGAAATCTTTCAGAGACATCATCTTCTTATTTTTTTTCTTAATCTACTTCATCAGAAGACGAATCACCTTGCAGGTATTGCTGAGCCGTGACATTTCAGCGATATTTTAGCATTGAATTGTTGATGGCTGCGTCCAATAGTTGTTCCAGATATACAAATCTTTTAAGTCCGATAAAATGACACAAGCTGCCCCGAGAGATCCACTCTGCCCATGCATTCATTGTAGTATGCTATGATATCAGGCCTTGCTACTGGAATGTGCTTCTTTTCTTTTCAAAATTTCCGGTCAATAGGACAGATATTGTTGCCTCAAGCGTGTGGGAAAAAAAAAGTAACAGCTAAAAGCAGATCAAGTCAAAGTTCAGCCTCACTGGGTGCAACAATAATGTAATTGAACCACAATACTGTTATAAATATATAAACTGGTATATATTGGTCCTGTCTCGAACCGAATAAACCATAAATACCTATCACAATGGACATCAAATCCATAATGAATCATGTGCCCTGGAGGTAACATTGCCTGCTTTTCGAAGGATTTCTGTGAAAAAGGGTCTTGAAAAAAGTATCGGCAAAGGGGCAACGTAACATCCAGGACACTGAACTAAAATCAAGCACTATGTTCTAAATATCAAATAATCAGTCAAAATAAAACCATAAATCGAAAGTTCAGAACCTAATAAAGGCAAGGAAAAAATCAAACACTGAAAAATAGCGGTATAATTAACTAAAATCAATCAAAGAACTTTCTGGCATCACGACGTTCTGGTGCCAGCGCAAAAACGACGTTACTTTCCCCAAACATTCCTATCTTTGGATATAATCACTCAGTAGGAAGGAAGTTGAAGGGTACTGGAGGAATATGTAACATAATTTTTTTTTTTTGACGAATATCCTTTTTTCAAGATTTTTCCTAAAATCGTATGACTTAAAGGTAACGTTGTCCGTTAAAGGGTTAAGGAAGGCAGACAATTTTTTTTTGTTGATACCTTGGATAATAAATTATTAAAAGCTATTGGTTCGCTTCTATTCGCGAGCATATTTAACTTTGTTCTAGTTGTCATTAACATATGACAAAATGTTGTTAGACTTGTAGTTTAAGAAAAATAAAAAATATTCAATTTTTTATCATTTTTGAGTGTTAATGATGACACAGCATCGATATAGGTAGAGCTGAAAAAAAATGGAACAATGGAGGTGAGTGATCGTCAGTGGGGCTCTTGAAAACGTCTCAACTACAAGTCCTCCAGCTGTTCTAATTCAGTGTTCCATGTTCAATTTGGAGTGATCGTCAGTGGTCGCCTTAAGATTAACTCTAACTTGAGTGTGCAGTGACATGCTACACAAAGTTCCATGACCCTACATAATCATTATATCCACCATTAATTAATGATTAAAAGAATTAAAAAGTTCACTTTTTACTCTTTAATACACTATAATTAATTTGTCAATTAATATTTTTGCTAAATTAAAAATTATACAGCAATGGGGAAATAAAATTAGTTATATAACTGAAATGACTATGATCAATAACAAAACTGTTTTGTTTTTTTAGTTGAATTATAAATAAGCAAAATGAATTCAAACCATGTCTCTAGATTGATAAGTATATTGCATGTGTAGCAACCTAATTATTAGGGCAGCTTGTAAATAAAGCATTTTTCTTTATTTAAACAATTTAATGATAAGCAAAGCAATATGATGTTCTACTTACAGCTTCCACACAAACAGCTTTACACTGAGCTCCATTGAAATCATCAGTCGATCGAGCAAGTTCTTCAAAGTTTACATCAACACTAATATTCATTTTACGGGAATGAATTTGCATTATACGTGCTCGGGCATCTTCATTAGGATGTGGGAATTCGATTTTTCTATCAAGTCTGCCAGAACGCAAAAGGGCAGGATCCAAAATATCTACTCTATTTGTTGCAGCAATAACCTAAAATAAAGTAGAACTGAAAATATTTGATTAAATAAAAAATTAAACTAAAAAAAAAATCTTAAAATTCAGGTCTTATAAATGTCAAGTAGAGTAATTTTGAAAGGCTAATAACTATATTTATACAGTAATAAGAAATTAGTTGTAATGGCATGAAACATTAATAATTTAAAAAAAAATTGTATCTGTGTAGAATTTCTCAAAAACATGATCTATACAAATTTTTGGAATATTTTAAAAATATATAAATACCTTAATGTCAGCTGTTGAACTAAATCCATCTAATTGGTTTAGTAGCTCTAACATAGTTCTTTGAACTTCTCGATCTCCAGCCTTTTCAGAATCGAATCTTTTGGTACCAATTGCATCCAATTCATCAATAAATATAATAGCTGGAGATTTTTCTTTAGCAAGAGCAAAAGCATCTCTAACAAGTTTGGCTCCATCCCCAATGAACATCTGTACAAGTTGGGGACCAGCTAGTTTCAAAAAAGTTGACTTTGTTTGAGCTGCACACGCTCTAGCCAATAAAGTTTTCCCTAAAATATTTATAATACATTAATATACAATAGTAAAGGTTAAAGCTTAATAAACAGGAATTTGTTAACAAATATAGAACCAGTACTGTACTGAAGACATGTCCTATCAAAAGTACTATAATTTCTTAAAATATTTAGAAAAAATATATCAAACAATATTTGGGATCCTCAAAACATACATCATGACCTGGGGATAGAACGAAAGTCCTTTGTTAACTTAAAAAAGGATCTAAGAACTTAACAATAGCTAAGGAACTCTTGCAAGTTAATTGATGGAATTATTTTTTAAATAAGGGTATTTTCACATGGTCTGAAATGTCAATAAGTACTATTGCACTCCAACAACCCACCGCCTCATAAGCCCTCAGTTTGAGTAAAGATCGACAGAAATTTTTCATTCAAAGATGACTTTTATGCTTCTAGCTAAGCTAAAATTAAACATGAAGTCAACAAAATAAAATGTAATAAGATACATGATACAGAATATATTTACTTCATTGTACTGTTGAATAAATATTTGTATTTCATAGTACTAAGTATTATTACTTTAACTCTTTCCTTTACCACTGAATTAAAAATTAAGTTTCAATCGAGGCAAAGTACATTTGCTATAGACTTAGAATTTAAGCTTGTTATTAGATTCTTTATAAGTTTTTATTAAGAATTTTATTTAATAAAAAATCAATAACAAACAAAAAAAAAAAGAAAGAAAATAATCATATTTTATTTCTGTTTATTTAAGTCAGCGGCTGTAGTTATTTTATGTTTGTAGTTATTAGATATTTTGTAACGGCGGTCAGTCCAACATCCGACATATCAAGAGGGCATCCAACTGCAGGAAATGTTAGATCTGACCTCAACAATTGTCACAATTGGAACACTAGTTTTATGTGTAAATTAAATTGGTGTCCAATCTGATCCTGATATTTGTAGGGCTGTGTGAAAATACCCTAAGTAAAGAATTTGTTATCTAATAAAAAAAAAAAGAAATAAGGGCACAAAGATCTGCATGCACATGGGTTCATTTTAAAATAATTTCAGCAGACTAGCAGGTTACACTGATGAGGCCAATAAAAAATAAATAAAAATGTAATTTCTATTATATACTCCATACTCAAAATTCTTAGACAACTTGAACTTTTGGTATTGCACCTTAATATCAACTTATTTAAATTTAACTGGATTAATTTTCACTCACTGAAATATTAGTTACATTATTTTAAATTGAATTAAAAGCTAACCATTTGATCTATCAGTTACTAAGTATATTGGCACTTGATACCTGTTCCAGGAGGTCCATAAAGTAATACACCTTTAGGAGGATGAATTCCAAGATTTTCAAATTTTTCTTTGTGGGTCATAGGAAGAACAACAGCTTCGATTAGCTAAAAAAACATAACTATGTTTATTCACTTTTAATGAAAATATAATAAAGTTATAAACTATAAAGCTGATCGCTATAATAATGTATAGTAATATACTAACCAACTAATGGAATGATTAAAAAAAAAAATTGAAGTTAAAATCTTTTGAAGACTAGTTCTACAATTTTACAATTCATACCTCTTGAATCTGCTTGTCTAGTCCACCAATATCAGAATACTGCTCAGTGGGTCTTTCATCAACTTCCATAGCCTTAACCCGTGCATCATATTCTGCAGGCAAAGTTTCAAGAATTAGATAAGAATCTTTATTCACTCCAACAAGATCACCTGGCTTTAATTTTTCTGCATCAACTAAGCCAATTACTGGCAAAAAATAAGTCTGAAAAAAAAAAAGATGGAGTATAACGATTCGATCTTCATTTCAAAAAATCATTGTAGTGGACCCTTGCTATAGTGAGGGCAGAAACATGTGAATCATTTGAGGATAGAAAGAAACTTTATGAAATATACTTGAAATAAAAAAAACTTTAATAACAAAAAAAAAAAAAGACAACAAAAATAATAAGTAAAGTTCATAATTAAAACATTAGGAAAAAAAATTGATCATAGCTTCTCTTATTCATGTTAATGTTTTGGGAATACATCAGTTATTTTAATTTGCCATAAGCCCTTTAGTTTTCATCATAATCATTTATCATTACCACAAGACTGGGACACGTGGAGATTATTGCTGGAGAAAGTAAAGACCCAAATCTGGAGGTAGTGCAATGTGATGATGATGATAAACCCTTTCACTTCGCCTTCATGATTTTTGATTTTACTTTCATGATTAAGCGACTTACAGTAATTTTACAAGCTCAGAGAAGACAATTAATGCACCTCCATTAAAGTCAATAAGATTTTGATTGCGGTAAACACTTCATTATATTACTCTCACCGCTTTTTCTTCTAGATTAAGATTTTTCAAAAGATGGGACTTCTGTCAACACTACACATTGAAAAGGTTTTCCATTAACTTGTGAGCTCACAGCGTGGGGAAATTCGGCCATCACATTTGCACATCTAACTTGATATTTTATCATTGTACCCATGAAAATCTGAATTGAATTAAGTAACAGGTTCTAGCATTTCTACGACTAGAATCAACTGAGTAAGAATTATTTTGGCTCTTTTTTGTTCAGTACAATTGTGAGTACAAGGATAAAATTATATACAGTTAACTTAAGAGATTGGAGCTAGACCTAGACCCAAATTAAATCAAAATCCGTAGTATAACGAAAAATGTCCATTGTATTATTAACCTACAAAATAAAGCTTATATCACTGTTTATAATCACTTTTCTTATTTCAGAATTACAAAAAAAAAACTAAACCTAAAAAAACAAAAAATTGTCAGTTTGTCATTAAGTGAAATAATAGTTGCAACTATAAAAGGCAGTAAGGTTTATATTCAGCCATAGAGAAAAAAAAGAAGTAATATTTGTTTTGTACTTAATGTAATATAATTATAATAAAAATTACAAGCATTAAAAGTTACTTATAATAAAATTAGATAAACAAAACATTACAAAAAAAACTTGCGAATCACACCAGTCCAAAGATGGAATCCAAAATGTATCCACTAAATATATAGACTTCCAATGGCAATTTCTAAGCCAAATAAATATGACTTAAAAATAAATTTTAAATACAAATGAGAACGAAATTTTTGTTTACAACTTCCAGCAGTTAGGAAAGAAAACAAGGACAAAGCAATATTATTATAGTGCAAGCAATTGTAAAATAAATTAGCTACTGAGGTTAAAAACCAAATGTTTGCCATTCCACATAGTATAATAATTGTCTACAATGCATTTGATAACTATGAACAACTTTTAAAATTAATTAATGAAAATAAAATAGGCGAAATAAACATTAAATATAGAAGAAACAAAACCATTTTCATAACCTACAATTCTGAAGACTTCAAAAAAGTTCAAAATCAATAATCAGAAAAAGGACAAGAATTTCATTCATACAAACCCATTAATAAATTCATAATAGACCCACAAAATGAAATTGAACAAAAAATTATCATAAAAGGAGCACCTCCAAATATTGAAAATGGTTAAATAAAAAAAAAAAACTTAATATTAAAAGGAATTAAAGTTATCAAAGTAACACAAATGATTATAAAAAAAAAAAAACCTCATGCCAGATTACCTATCTGGGTAGTCACACTAGACGAAAAACAACAATTAAATATGACTACAAATAATAAAAGAATTGGGCAACGTCATTGGCACATGGGAAACCTATATCAATAAAAAATAAGTGATACAATGTTTCAAATGCCAAGCTTATAAGTACCAGGTATGTAAATATGAAACCGGAATTTGCCAATAGAAAGCGCTAGCTGTAAATTTAGCTACCGTGAAGTTCCACTGGAGGCACCATTTTGTTTTGTTATCATCTGCGAAGGTGTTTCAACTCACAATTCAGTTGTCATAAAACAGTATATTTTGTGAAACAACAGTAAACATGTCGAATTTTGTGCCTGGAAACTACAATTTGCGGACAGCATTGATTTTTTGTTACCATTAAAAAGAAAACAGCAGCAGAATCCCATAGAATGCTTGTTGAAGCTTACAGTGAGTATGCTCTTGGGAAATCACAGTGTTTTGAGTGGTTCAAAAAATTTAAAAGTGGTGATTTTGACATAAAAAATGAGACACGTGGAAGACCACCGAACAAATTTGAAGACAGAGAATTACAAGCATTGTTGGATGAGGATGACACTCAAACCCAACAACAACTCACAGATCAGTTAAGTGTGACACGAGAGGTCATTTCCATTCGATTGAAAGCCATGGGAAAGCTTCAAAAGATTGGCAAATGGGTTCCACATGAGTTGAACGAAAGGCAGCAGGAAAATCGCAAATCCATTTGCGAAATGTTACTCGCCAGATACAAAAAAAAGTCATTTCTTCATCGAATTGTGACTGCCGATGAAAAATGGATATATTTTGAAAATCCAAAACGTAAAAAATCATGGGTAACTCCAGGCGAACCATCGACATCGACTGCAAGACCAAATCGCTATGGAAGAAAAACAATGCTTTGTATCTGGTGGGATCAGAAGGGTGTGATCTATTATGAGCTGTTGAAACCATGCGAAACCGTTGATACTAAGCGGTACCAACAACAAATGGTTAATTTAAATCAAGCTTTGCGTGAAAAACGATCGGAGTACCAAATCAGGCAACACAAGGCGATTTTGCTGCATGATAATGCACCATCACACACAGCAAAAGTGGTCAAGGAAACAATTGGAATGTTTGGTTGGGAAATACTTTCTCATGCGGCTTATTCACCAGACTTAGCTCCTTCCGATTATCACCTATTTGCATCGATGGGTCATGCACTTGCTGAGCAGCGCTTCGATTCGTATGAAAATGTACGAGAATGGCTCGATGACTGGTTTTCCTCAAAAGAGCAACAATTTTTTTGGAATGGAATCCACAAATTGCCGGACAGATGGGAAAAATGTATAGCTAGTGATGGGCAATACTTCGAATAAAATATTTTTCGTAATTTTCAATTAATAAATACGATTTAGGAATTGAATGAAATAAACTACTTTTGAAACTTAACTTACCTGTCTCGTTGATGTTTTAATGACGGCACATTTTCCTTTACGACGGGCATCAAGGTCTACAACAGCACCATCTTCCTCAGTTTCCTCTGGATCTACATCAAGCAACTATAATCACAAATTAATACAGTTAATTAGAAAATGGTAAATAAATTATCTAGTAATATAAATGAACTATTTTTAGAATTACTAGGAGATTTTTTAAATTTCAAAAAGATACCTTGCCCACATAGTTCAGATAATTTTGAGATACAAATGATCCAGTTAATAGTATTTTCTAGATCTTGTAATATTTACCTCAAGTCAAATTTATTCAGATCAGTAACAAATTAACGATGCAGCAGAAGCCTCATTAATACTTAGTTACGGCTTATATATACAAGCCATTATAGGCAAAATATCCAGTGATGTTGAATAAATAACAATTAATTTAAAATAAAAAATAACCAAAAAAAATTCTAACCTCAATCACATTTGAAACCAAGTATGGTAACGTTTTGTTCACTTTGATCTTCTCAGTATTTTCCTTTATTTTTTCTGTTTGTGCCTGCAGCTCATGACTGACTCGCATAACTTCACTTTTCATGATTTTAATTTCATTATCCAGAAGTCTAATACGGCTTACAATTTCATCAGTAGACATTCTCATGATTTCTTCACCTAAAGCCTGTTCCTATGGAATTAAAAAAAAAAAAAGAAGGATTTGCAGTTGTGTTTACCAGGAATGGGCTTAAGCTGGATGGAATCAAAATTAACAACTAGGTTTGACATAAAATTTAAAACAGCCCAAGTCTATTCGATATAATTTAAAATGCTTCAAATTAAAAAAACAAAACATTCAATTTATTTTATATTTCTTTACACATTTGAACAACACCATTTATGCAATTCATTTTGTGTATGCAGGAAGTTGCAGTATTTCCTAAGTTTGTATATTTCTTTTAATCTATTTTGAAATATCAATGTTTAGGTGGATGAACCACAATGATATCATTTTCCAAACTTGAAATATAAAATAAAGTATATTCAATGGGTTTTATATTTTTCTCAGCTGCTAGGATACATTGGACCAAACTCTCAAGCTCGTGATGATTTTTTTTTCAATGTAGAATCACTAAAAAATGTTGATCAAAATCTGCACAGGACATTCTGAGCACTCCCCATGAGCATTCAACAAAAGCTACTATCCAAAAAGTAAGGTTAACTGTTTAAATACTCGGTATTATACTAACTAATTAATAATTAATTGTAATTACCATTATCACTGCCTTTAAACATTTGAAAATCCACAGTTTCTTCAACAATGGATTGGATATAAGCCATTTTCAAAGTAAATTTTTCAACAATCAAAATAACAGCAAAAAATTATTTGTCCAAAATTAATGTGAACTCTGAAAGTACTTAGCCACAAACATTTTTATATGACAGATAACTTCAAGTGGCACATGTTACTACAGTTAACAACAAACGACTGGCAATGGACTTAGGCCAAAATAAATGGCTCAAATAAAAATACCAAGCTGTCAGAAAAAGAGATGAAGTTCACAAATCAATGTTTAGAGCAAGAGTAAAGTTTGGCAGAGACAACCACTTGATAATTCTGGAATTTAGGCTAAAACATAAAAAGTCAGAAATATACGATTATTGTCAAGGAATTGAGAAATATAAGCATGAATAGCAAAATGGATTTGAGGATTTCATTTAAATCACAGACATATTATTATATTGCTACATATAGGAGGAACAAAACTGATTAGAATCTCGACCAAGAAAATTAAGTACTTCAGCATGAAAACTAAAAATCAGAAGAAACTTTGAAATTTATAAAAAACTATAATTAATAATTAAAATTCTGATATAAGATTCAGAGTAGTAAGTACCATTAAAATTACTATAAACAATATTAAGCAATATTTTCTTACAACATGCTTTTCTTTAAGAATGGTCAAATTTTTCTTGAAAAAAAAAAAAAAAAAAATACACTGAACTCAGGACAACCCAAATTACAGTGGATCAATCAGCCTAGAACAGCAAATAATTTTAACTGTTTCCATTGACTCGGAAAAATAATAGAAAAAAAGGAATAATAAGTGACTGGCATCCTAAACAGCAGGGATTAAATCAATAACAGGGTTATAGTTTTATGTTGAGTTATAAAACATTTTTGTATTACTAAGGCTAAACCTCCAACTACCCAGTGAGCTCCAGTAAAACTGCACATTTAACAATATTGTATCGCTTTCTCAGTGTTTGTTCCGTTGTTTTGGATTTTTCCTCAGACAATAATTTATAAAACTTGGAGCTAAGCTGGAGGCATTCTTGCTCCCATGCTCTGTTTTTTCCTCTGGTGGGTGTGTTTCTCTTCCCTTTATTTGGATATATATTCCTCCAATGATCTTCCTGAGTCTTTAGCAGGAACACCTCTAACAAATGGAAAACCTTCGAAACAATAATGAAGTGAGACAATTTGACCAGGAAATCAACAATAGCCAATGATCATTTAAACCAAGAATAAATCCCTGTAGAGACAACGGGGGTGATCTCATCACAAACAGAATGCATGTTCTGGAAAAGTGGCGGAACTACTTTGGTGCTCTCCTAAATGATGTGACGGAAGAAGATAGACAAGAAATAGAGGAATTGAAACCCCCTGATGTGGACGACATCTATGAAGTGGTGGAATAGATAAAAAATAATGAAGCACCAGGACTCCCTACATCACAGAGGAAATCCCTTCAGAATATAGCCCAGTAGAGATAGCATTTTGGCTTACAAAAGGTGAATCAATTTTGATTTTCAGGTATGGTTGTATCTATTGATCTCATAAAAAATACAAGCTTTCGACCTACCACCCTTATACATTTTCCACCATCTTGAAAAAACCACAAAGAAAATGCACTTTTTTTCAGTTTTTCTTCAATTACTCCCTTACAGTGCATTTCAGACCAAACGTTATCCTTCCCAGTTTTAAAGAAAATTAAATTTCTTAAAAGTTTTATAATTAGATAAAGGGCCTCAAAACTATCGAAACTCTCAAAAAAAACAGAAAGTTAGATATATCAGTGGCTTTGCATTAATAACTCTTTTCCAGTGCAGTTGTATGCTCATAATAACCAATCTTGTAGAGTATTTAATTTCCAACAAGTTTCATGCAAAATACTTTTAATTACTCCCAACAGACGCCAAGAAATATTGAAATAACAATTGTAGTGAAATTGGACTGGTAACTAAAAATATCACTCTGTTCAAATTAGTATTCTTGAATATAATATCATCTTTAAAACATTATGTGTGTAAATTATAGTGGGAAAAAGAACTATTTGAAAAAAAAAAATGTATTCAACACATTTACGAATATTTATATTTCAACAAAATGCATATACACAAAATTTTAAGTTAAAATTTCATGATTTTTTTTTTGTTTTTTTGGCCTAGATGTGGTTGATGTATATAATTCATCACTTCAAACAATAGGTAGTATATCGTCAAACTCATCTTCTTCCATGTTAAATTCAACGTCTGGTGAAGATATGAATCCACAATTAATGCATCATTTAGGTGTATTATATCTGAGTGACGTACTTTCGTTTTAATACTGTTGATAAATAATATAATTTAATCTGGCTTCAATATATTTTGACACTGTTATTTAAAACTGCTATTCGTTTCATAAAACGTCCTTGGCAAATAAAATGGGAAAGAGCAAAGTTGATGTAGTAGATGGAGGCTACCAAGTTCATTGGTATCGGAGCGAATGCTTTTCTGATATTTTAAAGAAATATTTGATCTACGTACAGCAATGTCATGGTCTCAAGGCTCTGGTAGTCTTCGATGGTTACCCCACTGATGAAAATAAAAGAAGCACGAAAGCAATGGAAGAACTCATCATTCCAGGCTACAATCTTGGGCAGACCTTACCTTTGATGGCATAATGTTTCCGCAGATACGAAAGGACGAATTTAACCTAATAAAAAAAAAAAAAAAAATTGCATTATCTCACTGCTCCAGAAGGAATTTGAGCAAGCACAAATGGTCACCAAGCAAGCAACAGAAGATGCAGACGTGTTAATCGTGAAAACAGCCATTTCGTTGCCTTCTGAACACCATTCTGTAATTGTTATTGGATAAGATATTGATCTATTATTTTTAGGTGACAGCATTAATAATAATAATAAAAGGCTTAGCGAACCCGAAGGTTCGATGCCGATACCACCAATCGCTGCCTACAAACCTCGGTCCACCGGCTACCGTCCAAACACAAATCCATTAGATAACCCTTAACACAATCCTCCCACCTACGTTTCGGTCTACCCGTCAGACGTTTACCAGTCGGCTCAGCGTTTATCAACTTTTCAGGAATTCGTTCGTTACTGAGCCCAACTTTGCATGCCCATTTCAACTGTTGTGATAATATCATTTAAATTATATTAACAGGGTGCATGCTCCGCAATTCCGCGTTGTGTAACCTCCTAAATTCTCCAGTTGACTCATCCTTTTTCGGACCAAATATTTTAGGCAATACCTTACTCTCGAAGACCTTAGGGCATTGTTCGTCCTTCAAGGTTAGCGGCCACGTTTCACACCCGTACAGAACTGTAGGCAAGATAATAGTTAAGTAATAGATAATAGTTAACTAAATGCGCGACCTAAGTAATGTTAATACCGAAAAATAACACGCATTTCCTACCTTTAACTGCGCCTTTATTTCCTCTTGAATTTCGTTCTTCCTAGTAATCATAGACCCCAAATACTTAAATTTATCAACGTGTTCAAACCTATTTTCTCCTATATCTATATCATCAAAATCATCCCTGTTTCTATTGCTAACCATAAATTTCGTCTTACCCATATTTATTTTGAGGCCAACCTCTTTGCCAGCTTTCAACAACGTTGTTGTATTCAGTTTTATAGTTTCCGCGTCCTCACTTAATAATACCAAATCATCCGCAAACCCAAGCACAGATATTTTAAATCCCTTTCTGTACAAATCACCTTTCTAATGACATACTCTAGTGCTAAATTAAATAGGACAGGTGAAAGGGAATCGCCTTGTTTTAAGCCCGAGCGAACTTCAAATTTCTCCAAAAATAATTACAGATTCTAACTTTATTAAATGTTTCAGTCATGCACATCCCTACTAGATTTACTAACTTCTTCGGTATTCTCTGCTCAATCAAAATGTTAAACAGTCTCTGGCGATCAATGGAATCATAAGCATTTTTGAAATCAACAAAAAGCTGATGAACTCCACCATTGAATTCTAATTTTTTTCTAATATTTGCCGTAAGTAAAGTATTTGATCGATAGTTGATCGGTTCCGTCTAAAACCACATTGGTAGTCTCCGATAATTTTCTCGGCATATTCCGTGATTCGACTAGTTAGGATCAACGAGAATATTTTATAACATAACGGGAAGAGTGATATTCTACGATAGTTATTACACTCCGTCCTCGGTCCCTTTTTGTGATTCGGAATAAGTATTTTCCCAGATCTTTTTAACCAAAAAATGTATTTTAGAAACTTTTAATTTTAGAAACAGCTTCACCGCACGCTTTTATTAGTTCATTGGGAATGTTATTGATTCCCGCTGTTTTATGAGATTTTAATTTTCCACTGACTATTTCGACTTCCTCCTTACTCGGTTCTTCAATTAATGGTTCAGCACTCTGATATTCAGAAGGAGGAGATTGACTATTATTTCCCGAATTCAAAATACTTTCAAAGTGTTTTTTAAATTTCCTCGGATCGGCCAAGATATTGTTATTTTCATCTCCATTCATTGCGGGTTCAAACTATTCATGCGATCTGTTTATACCCTTGTACATGTCTCTTACATTGTTTTCAATTCTATTAGTTTATATCTCTATTATTTTGTTTTTAAGATATCCTCGTTTTTTATTCCTGAGGAATTTGGACGTTTCATTCATCAAGGTTCGAAAGTTAGCAACATTTTTATCGGTTGGATTATTTAAAGCTTTTAATTTAGTGGCTCTACTTTTTTCACACAAGTTTAGACAATCATTATCGAACCACGGTTTGTTCTTTTTACTGTCCCTTTTTCCAAGACACAAATTACTTACCTCTTTAATATTACCCCTAATTCCGATCCATAGCTTGTCTCTATCTTAGCGATCCTCATCTAAAGATTCCAAGGCTTCAAACCTATTCTTGATATCTACCGCAAATTGATTTCTAATTGAAGGGTTTTTAATTTATCTATATCAAAATTTTCGGAACAAATACGGCTTTCTTTTCTGTTTTTAATATTAATTTTTTGTCGAAATTTCGCAATTACAAATTCATGATCTGATCCACATTCTTCCCCACGATAAGAACTCATGTTAATTATACTATTTTGCCATCTTTGTTATATCAAAACATGATCAATTTGATTTCGTGTTAGTGAATCCGGCGATGTCCACATATACTTATGAACATCCTTATGTTTAAACGTAGTACTTTTGATTGTAAGGTTTTTCGAGATAGCAAAGTGTATTAGACGGATCCCATTATCATTACTATGTTCGTGCAAACTTTCTTTACTGATCGTCAGATAGTATACTTCTTCCCTTCTCACCTTCGCATTCGCGTCTCCTAATATTATTTTCATGCAGTTTCGAGGTAGTTTATCAGAAACCCACTCTAGTTTATCATAAAATTCGCATTTAACTTCATCATCACTGTCTTCGGTAGGAGAATATATGTTTATCAGCACGATTTTAAACCACTGTCCCTGAAATATGGCCAAAGATATCCTATCACTAAAAAATGTTACGTCCCTCAATGCGGAGAGTAATCTATTCCTAATTATAAATCCAGTACCTAAACAATAATTACCGCTCCCACCATACCAAATAGAATAATTCCCTTCTGTTAGCGAATCCTCCCCTGACCAGCCAACCTCTAGCAGTGCCACGATATCTACATTGTATCCCTTAACCTCGTTTGCCTCCGATTTTAACCCACCCACTGTACTCAAACCTCTTACATTCCATGTCCCTATACCTAAATCTCTAATTTTCAACTTGCGCCATGAATCCCCTGAAGTAGTCCCCACCTGGAGACCCGAACAGGGGACTAGTTTACCTCCGGATAATGAGAGTTTTACCTCAGAGAGATCCATGACTTTTTTGTGGTATTTTGTGAACTAAAAATATGTGAGTATGGTGTTCAAACCTACGTCACACCCTCCAGCAAGCCTGGAAGGGCGCTCTCATTGTTGGTCAGCAAGTCCATCGGACTTAGCCGGGAGGAACTTCCAAGGAATTTCCTCCGACCATCCCCACATCCGCCACCCGTGGGACGCGCCCCTACGCGGTAATGAGATCCACGCGATGTAGGTGACAGCATTAGCATTAGCATCAGAAAACAAGGTCTTTTACAAATCTGGAAGGGGTACCATGGGAGATGTGTTGCACTCCAAAACATCTTTCAAATATAAAGATAATGTGTAAAATATTTTATTTCTGCATGTGATAAGTGGAGACCACATCTGCTCTGTTTGGGCAGGATAAAATTAAGTTTTGTACTACACTTGAAAGTAATTGTTTCCCTCAATAAAAGTGTTACCATTTTTAAAGACACAGGTGCAGAATTCTCTTTTTCTAAACCACTGCAACTTTCCTTGTGGCCATTTATGGAGGTGACTTGAACACCTTTACCACCTGTCAATGCAAAATTCGATTTAGCAAATCAACCTCAAACAAGGGATGCAGTTCAATATCATGGATATATAAATTATCTGTAAGTTCAAACATGGATGGGGTATGAAAAAGAGAAAGAGGTCCAGAACTGGGGCTAGAAGAAAAACATTGGGAGCCTAACTCAAGTATCAATGAATAAAGAACCAGTTCCACTGGCATTGCTGAATATGATTTCACAAAGACTTGTGGCAAAAAATGCAGCTGCAAAAAAGCAGGACTTCAATGCTCCATTGTATGTCTTAGTTGTGGATTCGAATCCTGCGGTAATGCACCAGACAATGAATTTAACATGGAAGAAGACGAGTTTGATGATATAAAGCCTATTACTCAAAGTGATGGATTATATACATCAATCACATCTAGGCCAAAAAAACAAAAGAATGATGAATTTTTATCTCAAAAGTTTTTATAAATCATTAAAATAAAATTTAAAATCTATTTTCAAATTGTATTTTGTTGAATAAAATTGTTGAATTTTTTTCAAATTACATTTTGTTGAATAAAATTGTTGAATTTTTTTTTTTTTTTTTTTTTTTTTCAAAAAGTTCTTATTCCTCCAGAATTTACATGCATAATTTCATTTAAAGATATTACACTAATTTGAACAAGCCTGAATTTTGAGTTACCCGTCCACTTTCACTGAATTTGTTATTTCAATATTTCTTGGTATCTGTTGGGAGTAATTAAAAATATTTTGTATGAAACTTGTTGGAAATTAAATATTCTAAAAGACTGATTATTATGGGTTTCAAACTAAACTGCACTGGAAAAGTTATTAAGGCGAAACCACTGAAATATCTAACTTTTTACCTTTTTTTTTTTTTTTTTTTTAGATTTTCGATAATTTTAACAGCCCCTAAGAAAGTGGATAAAATATCATCTGTTATTCAAATTAGTCATTCCTGAATGTAATATCATCATTGATCCATTATGTATGTGATATATGCATGTAGCTTATACATAAATAACAGATTACTGATGATATTACAATCAGGAAAATACTAATTTGAATAGCGGATGATATTTTCCGTTTCCAGACCACTTTCTCTAAAATTGTTATTTCAATATATCTTGGCATCTATTAAGAGTAATATTCTATATGAATCTTGTAGGAAATTCAATTCTCTTTAGGACAGGTTGTTATACATTTTTCATTGAACTGCACTAAAAAAAAAATTGTTTTGGCGAAACCAAATCTAATAATTTACATTTTTTTTTTTACATTTTTATATTAGGGACTTGAATAAGTTCTCGCTGTTTCCCGACAGATGGTGTTATCTTAGTCTTTTTGCATGCAATACTATAGCCAACTTTATCGTGAAGCTCCACCATTAGACTCGAAATCACAGTATATGTTATTCCGCCGAAGTGTAAACAACATACTTTTTCAAAGCGTTAAACATGTCGAATTTCGTGCCAAAAAAAGAGTATTTGCGGGGAATTTTACTGCATTCCTTTTTTAAAAAAAAATCTGCATCTGAAGCATATAGAATTCTTGTGGAGACTTACGGTGACCATGTTCTGTCGGAAACAACATGCATAGATTGGTTTAGACGCTTTTAAAGTAATGATTTTAATATTGAAGATAAAGAACGCTCTGGCGCACCGAAAAAATTTGAAGACGAAGAATTGGAAGCATTACTCGATGAAGAACCAAGTCAGACGCAAAATGAACTTGCAGAATCATTAGGAGTTGATCACACAACAGTTTCCAAATGCTTAAAAGCATTAGGAATGATTCAAAAGCAAGGAAATTGGACGCTGTACGAATTAAAGCTGAGAGACGTCGAACGACGTTTTATCACATGTGAGCAGCTGCTCCAACGGCAGAAAAGGAAAGGTTTTTTGCATTGTATCGTGACTGGCGATGAAAAGTGGATACACTACGATAACCCGAAGCATAAAAAATCATGGGGTAAGCCTGGCCATGCATCAACATCGACGGCAAAGCCGAATATCCATGGTTCCAAGCTCATGCTCTGTATTTGGTGGGATCAGCGGGGTGTAGGGTATTATGAGCTCCTTAAACCCAACGAAACTATCACGGGAGATCGCTATCAACTACAATTAATGCGTTTGAGCCGAGCATTGAAGGAAAAACAGCCTCAATATGAGGAAAGACACGACAAAGTAATTTTGCAGCATGACAACGCTCCGCCACATGTTGCAAAACCGATCAAAACCTACTTGGAAACGCTCAAATGGGAAATCCTACCCCACCCGCCGTATTCACCGGACATTGCTCCTTCCGATAACCACTTGTTCCGATCAATGACTCATGGCCTGGCTGAGCAGCACTTCCATTCTTATGAAGATGCCAAATAATGGATCGATTCGTGGATAACTTCAAAAGATGAGTCATTCTTTCGACATGGTATTCGTATGCTGCTAGAAAGATGGGAGAAAGTAGTGGCTAGCGATGGACAATACTTTCAATGACATGTTCTTTACTAATTTTTTTTAAATAAAGCATTTATTTTCACGAAAAAACAGCGAGAACTTATTCAAGTCCCTAATAGATTTGCATTTTTTTGGACATTTTTATAGATTTGCATTTGCATTTGCCTCCTATTCCATTACCTATTCTGAATTTAAGAAAATATTATATACAGAACTTGCCGAAAATTTAATGTTTGTTAAAATTGGTAATGACAAATTTTCACCTTAAAAACATTGGCAGCGAGTTACTGAGGAATAACTGAAAAAAGTGCTTTTTGTTAGCGGTTTTTCAAGATGGCAGATTAATTGGAAGGAGGAGGTCGAAAACTTGAATTTATCATGAGAGGGGCAATACATACAACATACCTAAAAATCAAAATTTCTCCACTTTTTGCAATCCGAAATGATATCTCTACTGAGCTAATATGCCAATTGCCGGAGATTGAGAGATTGTCGATTTCGAGAGGTGTACTTGACAAAATTTAAAAGTTTGATTAGCGGATGCAGAATTTGATTTTTTACAACTTTCATTTTATGATTTATTCTCTTAGAGTACTCATTTCCAAGCTACAGACTCATAAATAGTACACTTTCTCAGTTTTGGACAAAATTGTGAAAAAAATACCATTTTATGACCATGGTTTTCGACCACACCTCTTAACTGAATTATTATGACATGGTACTCATTTAATGTTTTTTAATTTATTTTAGAGTATTTTTTTGTTTAAATGCACCATTTAGGAATTATAGTCGGAAGACCAAAAATTTTTTGAATAATTTCATTTTTGGGGCACCCCTCATAACGCACAAGCAGAAATATGGTAAAACTTTAATATATTCTTTTTACGTCAAAATGAAGATATTAAAACCGTTTCCAGCTTTCCGACAATTTTTAGCCTGCAAACCCTAAGTTGCCTGGTCTAAATGCCCAACTCTGCTTGCAAGTCCACAGCTGAGTAAGGTGATAAAAATATGTTGTCTTCAATGGGCAGGGCATATAGTTAAAATGACCCCAGACCAAATTTTCAGGAGAATCTCTGGTGGATCGATGGAGTAGCATCGGATGCAAGGTCCATCTCAGGGATCCGCAACCGGAGAATGGCAGCAGCCAATAGAGATGACTGGCAGACCAAACTACAGGAGGCCTTGATTCTTCAAGAGTTATGAATGATGATGGTGGAGCAGGCTCGAAATGTGGCTCAAGACCTAACAGTTATCTATGCCACAGAGAGCTGATTAAAAATTAGGCTTTTAAATTTCTCAGCCTCACCAAAGGTTAGATCAAGATGTACACAAGTCTCACCAATCATTTTATGGCTATAAAAACAAATTGGGTCAGGATAACTTAATAATCACTCATATTCATAAAATTAGCAAAACCTCTATCTTATAACAATGTCTATTCTAGATGGAATTAACTTGCATATCTGTTTAAACACATTGGTAGGTTTAAGAATATTGAAACTTGGTGTAGTAGTAGGGTGCTTTCCAATCACGAAAGACTCGACTGACAAAACATTTATTTACTTCCTGTATGTTTATACGCACAGATACATGGGAAGAAATGTCCAACTATTACACTAGGTTTCAATGTTTAACTTCACAACAACTTTACCAAAAACCCAGCAATGTATTTAAATATATATGCAAGTACATTCCACGCTTTATAACGGATAAATAGGCCTATTTCTGTTGTAATTTTTTTTAAATATAATTATTTTTTCCTTAAGTGAAATTATTCAACAAAAAGTTGAGAATATTTAAAAAAAAATAAAATATTTTTTCAGCATTTTGAGCTAAAATTGTTTCAAATCATTCATAGGATCTCACTGCATAATTTGAGGCATCAAACTTAAAAATTTGTGGAGCTGTTCGCTCAACAAATCTCTTCATATCTACAAACGGGCAGATTAAACACATTTAATACAATATTTTTTCAGAATGTTGAGCTCAAATCATTTCAATACACTCACGGGATCTCACTGAGTAATTGGAGCCATCAAACTCGAAAATCGGTAGAGCAGTTCACCCAAAACATCGTTACATACCTACAAATGGACACATTATCCTCCTTGTGGCTAGCTGTAGTCTGGCAAACAACAAAGTTTAGATTTGTAAAAATCTTCAGCTCTATTCTCAGTATTAAGGTAAAGAGAGCAAAAATAATGTCCAAAACAGGGCATTAATAAAAGAATCTAGAAGGGGGACCATAAAACCATTGTTTCCAGAAAAAAACAAAAACAGTGAAAGCTTCTGAGAGTCCAGCAGATATGCTCAAAATTTATCCAATATGAACTCAAATTGCAAGGTGGAGACAGAATTTTTATTATGATAGGTACCATGAGTAGAGTACCACTTTTGCTGCTGCAATATAAATTATAATAATCCTAACACCATTATACTTAGAGATTGAAGCACAGGCATTAAAAAGACTTGAGTAATAAGGTATGAATTGTAGGGTACAAACAGCCCAAGAGCACTGCATATAATTGAAGAATATAAAGTACTTTCAATGCACTCTAATCTTCAGATCGGCAAGCATAAGGACATAAGGAATAGGGCCAAAATATATAGTACTAAGCAGCACAGACCAAATAATGGCCTCAACTGCTATGTTGATGTCACCATCACATTCCAGGGCTCAGAGGGTGGCACAGGATAAACCATCAGTCTGTATTCCCGCCCCCCTAGGAAAATACACATACATTATAGGCTAAGGTTTTAGTAAGCTACTATCAAGAGGCTACAGTGATCAGAGCACTGAATGATAACCAACTCAACCAAATATTATAGAGGACTGTAGTTACTCTAAATAAAATTTATAATAAAGATTAGGTATTCCAAGAAAAAAAAGGGCTGTGTGTGTGTTCCTGAGCCCACATGTCTAAGCCATAAAAGGTAGGTCAAGTTGGCTTACACTGTGTTGAATGATAACGCATGAAAATATTCCAGCATTTCAAGGCTGTGAACTGTAAAATTCAAGACACTTTCCGTCAATTTATTGGTTTAAATTTAAAATAAAAGTATTTAGTCGTCTCCTGATAAAATATGCAAGTAGGAGTTGAGAATGGATTAGAATAATTATAAAAGTTGTATCTTTGTTTAATAATGAAAAATTGTTGCCTAACTTCTAGCACTGAGGACTCAACGCATCACAAAAAATAAAAACAATTAGAAAATACAGCACAAAAACAATCATTTCAAGTATAAATAAATAATATTCACTTATTGGAATAAAGTTCACCACAATTTTATTCACAAACTTTTTTCACATAACAAAACAAAACATATATTTTCTTATAATTTATTGTATATAGTTCCATATAACCAAGAAAACTTATTTTGAGACTAAGTATCAGGCGGAGGGATTAATTAATTATAATGTAAACAAATAACCAAAAAATAAAAATAAAATGTTCCCATACAAATATACTTTCAGGTCTGGGGTATTTGAAAATTGTCCATTGCACAGAGGTGTCCATTAGGAAAGATTTCACAGTACATAGAATTAAATATGAGTAATATTATTAAATATATTTATAACTGAACGAGAATATGTTTCATTTTATTATGCTCATGCAATTCATGCACATGAGTAATATTATTATTACTCATACTCTTAATCATGGCAATCTTATCCTTGTCACGCCACCCTCTTACTCAATGACAAGGGGCGAACCGTCGAGCTTATTATAATTCCAGCTCCATAGCAGCCCCAAATCATTTGCCACTGGTGTGGATCGGAGTATTTGTGAATGTTGGAGCATTGGTGAAAGTACTGGCCAATGTTTGCGTTGGCCATTCCCAAGCAGTTTTCTTTCACACATCAAAGGGATTTGCCATTGACATTGCGTTCCATCCGAACCAGTGACGAACTGTTTGTCTTATGGGTTCCTCATTTTCACCTAAATATTGGATTTCATAATTGTTGTTACTTTAAAGTTGATATTAAAATAATCAATGATTGACAACTTGATAACTTTTGGTTGCTAATTGGATTTATTGTTTTGATTCTTTTTTTTTTTTAAAACCACATATTTTCAAAAACATTTGGCAAACGATTCGTCAAATGGTTTGCCATGAGTGTGGATGCCCCATTTGTACTTTCACATTTCAAAATTCGCAAACATTTGAAAAGTTGTTTGACACTAGTGGAGCCAGCATAAGAAGATGAATGTAAATCTAAGCTAAGTTGGATTGAAACTCAGAGCTGTTTGGAGCTGGAGCGCTTAACATAAGAGAACCTTGTAGAATAGCAGAGCTGTAACGGTTGGAGCTTATACGTTATTTTATCTTTCCATAACATCTCTAGTTCACTTAGCTACAGATAGAGCGAACCGTGAAAGGTAAAACGAAAATGTGAAAAATAAATTAGATTAGTTGTTTGAGATAGACATATTGATAGTCAAAGTTAGTGGAAGGAAGATTTTTTAACCTTCTAGGAAAGTCTAGTTAAAGAAATGCTAAGGTGAACAACTACGACATTAACCCTTCTCAATATTTTATTTCCTTGTTGCCAAGTACTTATGGAAAAACTGGACACCCTGTAACAGCAATAAAGATATACAAAATTGGCACAAAAAAAGACAGTTTTAGTTTTATTTTGGAAGGTCCTTGTGAAGTTAGAAGCAAAGTTTTGCATTAACTTGAAGAAGCCAATTAAAAAAAGTTAACAGAACTATAAACTGGTTACTGTAGATTAAATGCACATCTTTACGATCTTAAGCTAATAAAATTTTCAATGTATAGATTCAAACCATTTTAGAAGAAAAAGCTGATGGTACAATTTCACCAGACCACTGCCTTATCAGTTGTTACCACACTAACAACCTCTAGTGTCATTTCTGCTAACTACATGCCCCTGCACTTTCTTTTAAACTAGGTTATGTTCCTTGTCCTATGTTTATTGCTAAAATATACTTTACAGCTTCCAAGTTGATTCTTATTTTAATTTCAAATAAGAAAACAATATAGCAATACAGATAAAGTGAATGGTGAATTAGTTACCTAGTAAGATTGAAAACTATTTAAGCAGTTATAATTTAAATTACAGTAAGGGCCCGACCTAAACTAAAAAGGATCTGTTGGGGAGTTTCATATTTCTTGAGCAGGCATCATGAGCAGAATATGAAAGCTGTGATCTAATTAAAGTAGTAATTATTCAAATTACTGTCAACTCAACTGAAAAGGATCTGTAGAGGTTTTGTTCAACTCTTGAGCGAGCAAGTGGAAGTTGACAGCACTAATAATTTTATATAGTATCTAATTACATCAGTAATAATTTTAATAAGTCCAATGAATACAATTGAATACAAAGCAGTTAGTTAGAACATATGATGCTTTAGAGCACTTGTGCGGCGACAGAAAGGCCCATCTCCAGAAGCTTCTGATTAGGTAGTGGTCTGGGGAAGTTTCACCAAAGTGATTAACACGTTCAATTGGTGTGATGTGATTGTATCCTTATGGTACGTGCAGTTAGGCAATGACAGCATTGTGGACCCTAAGATTTAAAAATAATAAATCCACTCTGAGTAAATGGGGGATACAATGACAGTATAAAACTGCCCATAAACAGTTAAATCTCAAGGTGCACTATATGTCGAGGAAATAAAAAAAAGGCCTCTCCTGGCCTGGGTAAATAACAAACCCCCCAAAAGAGTGAGCAGAGGCCTTCTTCAAGCAATTGAAAATGCAAAACAGAGGTGAACTCACATTATCATATGACTGTAAAAATATCCAAGTATTGCCAAGAATACCAAGTCAAGTTGTTAATTATAGTAAACAGTTTAGCATCTAAAACTTTACAATTTAAGAAGGAATATCCACCGATAAATACCTACATATTTATTCAAAAGTTAATGGAAACCATGGTTACTGCTGTCACTTAATTTGTCTTAAAATTCGTTTGATGGTAAAGAAACCCATAGAAAACAGACGGTGGGCAAACGAAAACATAATACTGAAATATTAAACATATAAAAAAACAAAAGGAATTAAGTGAACCTAACAATTCTTGATAACAGAGAAAATTGTTAGATATAACATAATCAATTGCTAAGATGATATTTTATTAAACAATGAAACATATTTCATCTCACCATCCTTTCATCCCACATAGGCTTTTCTTCACTTTTTGAAGTAGACATCTTGCACCCAAAATCGACGGAAATGAAATTTATTTGAAACCTTGCCTACAACAAACTAAAAGTCACTGACGGCTCAAAAATAGCCAAAGAGGTATGAGGAACTTTACCTGATTCATCATTAAAGAATAATTTAATTATCTACCCATGAACTATTTTTCCACAAATGTTACAATCAAAATATTTGATTTTATTTCAAATCTATGACTAAAATTGTCATATTAAAAATATTATTGGGAGATGAAGTGATTATTTTTTATTTTAAATGTGGGACTCATCACAGTCATAGAATATAAGAGTCCTTGTAGAAGTCAGAATTTTAAACATAAGGGCATATGAAAAATGGATTCATCTGTTGATCAACAAAAATAAATTACCATTTAGTAATGAGTACAAGAAAAAAACTCAATGTCACTGGAAAAATCAAAAGGGCTATATGAGTTATGATAAATCACCAATACAATTCATTGAAAAAGAACCATAGTCGATTTAAAGATGGCTTTAGAAGCCCTTTTCACTTTGTAGCTGGGGGGTTATAATCAAAAGCATTGACAAGTTCTGCATTTTTTATGTGGTGTCCTAACGTTGAACTCTTGATAGCTGCATGGCGTCGTTCAAATTCCAAGAAGGCTACTTCGCTCCATATGGCATCTCTCTTACCATTCTTCTTCGATCAGACCAAAATCCTGTTGAGAGGGGTCAGTACGTATATCTACTGCTCTGGGTAAGTAATGACAATTAAAATTGAAAATACCCAAAAAGTATCAAAGTTCCGTTATCATAACTGGTCTTGGATGGCTTCCACCTTGGCTGCGAGAGCAATGATACCTGTACAGTTAAGAGGGTACACCAGAAATTCAACTTCCTGTAGTGCGAAGGAACACTTCGCCAGACTCACCAATAACTAAAGAACTGTAACCATGTGTTCCTTAAGAGAGGACTCCGTGAAGAAGCCGCAGAGACTATTTCCCATCTCGCAGGAAGTGAGGTTCTTTAGAGTGAAGTTAACTTCCGGACAGAGAGCCATATCCATGGAACACCTGGGGATACACACCTCCTTAGTACAGTGGATGACAGCGTCAAATTAGTCCACTCTAATGCCCGCAACAGGCCATTTCAACTGGCCTCGAGGCAGTAAAGCCGGTTACCATACCGCCCGTGCCGTGAGGCCAAAGGTAAATCCTGTGCTGATGTCTTAGAAAGGAGTAATATTGCGGTATTGTGATAGTGGTGTTTTGAAAGGGAGATTGATATTAGCTAAAGTAAGCAGAAAGGTCATGTTGAATAGATTTACCATTCCTGCAGTTGTTATTCTCTGCATTTTTATTTCATCTTCATATTTATTTTAACCTATTTTTATTTATAATTAATTATCATAATTATTATTGTATATAATGATAATATTGATCTCGTCGAGTTTTTAAGGGCGACTTCAGGGGGTGGGCACATGGCACGTATGGAGGTAACTAAGATAACCAAGACCTTGGCCTGCGATATTCAAGGCAAGAGGCGGATAAGGCGACTTGAGATGGCTTGACTTAGTTTTGACGGACGCCTAGACTCATTGGAGCCCGAAACTGGAAACCTGCGGCATTAGATCATGCCAACTAGCGGAGGTTTTCAGAGAATGCCCGGTCTCGGTGACGGGATGTTGTGCCCTATATTGTATTTTATTATACAATCTTCTAATTATTTGCTTACAGCTCATCACAATGGAACAATGTTCAGTGTGCAAATCAGCTGTCGTTAGGGACAACAAGACGAACCACGCACGCTTCAGTTGCAAACATATTTTTCACAGCAATATCATTTCTGAAGCAGATTTGTCTCAAACTAAAAAATATAAACAGCAATACTGCCATACGAGCCTTTAATCCAAGTCAAGGACTAGGCAGTATAGCTGTATACCAAGTAGCAGTATGGAGGAAAAATCACCGCTATACTGACAAAAATGATGAATGTAACTGATATTAAATATCTTTAAATACACCGTCAAGCAAGAGAACTTATCGTTTGAGGACATGAAGATGAAGGAATGGACAAAGAGGCAGGATAAACAAACTGTTACTCAAAAATAGTATATGGAGGAGAGGCTGAATCATGTGGAAAAGGTCCAGCTCTCCCATCCATTGGAGATAAGAAGGATTACCACGGAGATCAGGAAAAAGCCCGAGAGAGTTGTTTTATCTGTCGGGACCGTCCTGGGTAATATGCTCAATGCTGAGGACCTGGATCTGGTGAAAAGAAAGATAGAGGACCCCCCGCCACCGTTGATCGTCGTGCGCTTTGCCAGCCAGGCGTTCCATGATGAGGTGTTACAATTCCGGAATGTTAAAGAGATTTCATCACCAGACAACTCGGCTGAGAGTGATGGGAGAATTTTTGTCAATGAAGAGATGAACTCTGGAAACCAACATCTCTACTCGCTGGCGAGGCCGAAGAAGGCCGCCGTCGAGGAAAAATATGTGTCGCTTGCCAGATGACGGATTCGTTGCCAGCATGAAGATAACCTGCTATCAATAAAAGCGGAAGACAATGAAACTTTTCGGTGACATGAATTAAACTGCAAGGATCTTCTTCGTGCATATAAGTGGAAACACTTTTGCCACATTGTCTGTACAGTATCTGTGAAGTGAGGTAGCGAGGAGCAGGTTGTGAATGTAGGACCAAGGTGAGACCGTCCGCTCGCTAAGAGGAGCGGAATGAGAGCTGAATGCTTATGAGACCCAGGCTGCTTTCCATTAAAGCGGCATTCTTCACCGAGCAGGCAACTCTTAAACCTTATATAGGTAACTAATCGCCTTAGTGCAGCTGATATGGTATCAATAGTCCTAAATATCGATAAAATCTCACATAAGTTATTATTGTTCTTGCAGAGGAGAACTATATAGACGTCATTAGGATTGGTCAACTGGTGCACTCTGTGGAGTAATTATGGCTACGAGTGGCGGTACCCCTGCACTCTTATTTATTATTGAATTTAACCTTAGCGCTTTATTACTGCTTGTTAATACGCATGCGTATTTTCGAGTTTTGTTCAGTGGTTTATAGTCAAAATGAGTGGTTGCTATAGTTTTATATATTTTTCATGCATGATTTTTATCGATATTATTTTCATCAATGTAAAATATTTATTTGCTATTTTGTGCTTTTTTTGTCCCCGACACCTCATATATAAGCGGCAGATGTATACACTTTATTTTTTTTCTATTATTTATTTTTATGTTTATATTACTTTTACTTATTTTTACATTAATTATATTTCCTTTCTTTTCTGTTTATTCATTCAACTAACACTTTCCTATTTCTTGAAGGAAAAAAGTCTTATTGCACTTAAATTTTTATTTTTTCTCACATTTGCTTTTATTTTTTTATTACCATAAATACTATATTAGTTTGCAAGGACTTTTCTTGTTTGTTCGTATTATACTTTTCGTTTTAATGTTAAAGGCAATACTTTTCTTTTTTTTCTCTATGCAACTCTATTTCGCATAACTATTGTAACTTTCTGCTCCTATACCGATTTCCCTTTACTTTTCTTTATATAATGTCCCTCATTTTCTTAACATGACTTATATCCTATTGTCCTGCCACGTTAACTCCTAACTCCTGGGGGAGGTGTTAATTTTTTCGTTCACAATAGTTTGAGGGTTAAATCCTTCTCAAATCCCCTTCTCCCAAAACTCCTCATTTTGAATACCTATTTGTGGAAATTCGCTGTTTCATTTTCCTTTCTCTATGACAGGGGTTCCCAGACTTTGTCACTGCGTACCACTTCCACTTTTCAGATAACTGGACATACCACTATCCGATCATATCATATTAGTATATGATAGAAAAGGTTTTTATTTTAAAAAAATTTCCTTTAACGAGACCTCAATAAGAATTAGTCTGACTGAATTCACGGAAACGACCCATGCTTCGTTACAAGGACTTCACTTTAGGAAAATGGAATATTTTATCCTTATACAGACTGGGGTCGCTTCGGCAACTGCTACAACAGATTGACAATTACAAACTAGACTTGGTTGCTCTGCAAGAAGGGAGGTGGAAAGGGAAAGGCCTACTGGAAAAGTGACTCCATACCATTTATTATAGTTGCCATCAACATCAACATGTCTGGAACGGGCTTCGTGGAGTGAGGAAGTGCCAGAAATCAGGTTATAGATTTTAAGCCAGTGAGCTCTTAGATTTGCGTCTTGAAGTTGAAAGGCTAATTCTATAATTATACTATCCTCAGTTGCTACGATCCCACCGAAGTGTCACCGGATGATGAGTTTTGTGAGGATAAGACCCTCGATAACTGCACAAAAAGCGATATAAAGGTGATCATGGGAGATTTTAATGCGAAGATTTGCGAAGAGCAGGTCTTAAGACTGCATGTGGAGACATAGGAATACATAGTCTCCACGATGACACGAATGAGAATGGCCAAATGCATATTAACTTCTCTGTATCTAAGGACCTGGTTGTTGGAAGTTCGCCAGAAAAGAAAATTCATAAAGGAACATCGCACTCCTCAGATAGAAATACTGTGAACCAGATAGATCATATTCTGATCAGTAGAAGACACAAGTCTAACTTTATGAGTTGCAGATCCTATCGAGGCGCTAACATGGACATAGACCATTACCTGGTAGTTTCTAGAATCAGAGCTAGGATATCCAAGGCCCGAAAAACCAGAGGAAAGAAGACAGAGAGGATGGCGACATCAAAGCTGAAGGAGCCGGAAGTTAGAATAGAATATTTAACTTTATTCTGGGACTAATGTCCCCTTGAATAACTTACATTTACATAGTGAATGAATAAGACTATTCTAAGCCTGGTATTATAAAAATGAGAAAAAATAAAAATTGTTATCGTTAAAAAGTACAAGGAACAGAAAAAATGAAAAAAAAACAAAAAAGAAAAAACTACAAAAAAGCAAAAAACAATAAATTAAGTAATACTTTATACAGAAGTAAAAATATATCTTCCAACATTTTTTCAATAAAATAAAAACAAACAAAATCAACTATACAAATAAATTGTAATTATAGTAATTACAATAATTAAAATTACATATTAATGAAAATGCATACACATAAATAATATATACATATATTGTATTCAGGTCCACACTATATGGTTATCCATATTTTATGAAATTAAAATTTAATTATAACCTGGGTTATACTCAATCCTCAGTGTTTTTTTGTTTGTGGAGGAGGTATGAAAAAAGAAGGGATTTGAAAGTACGGAGGGAAGGAGCACGGCGAATTTCAAGAGGAAGGGAATTCCAGAGGATCGAGGAACGAATAAGAAATGAGCGGCTATATGCTGAAGATCTGTGAGAAGGTGGGTAGATGTCGGACGGACGGGAGCGTGTATGTTGGAGAGAACGGAGGATCTGAAGGAGAGGAGGTCATAGAGGTGGGGAGGGGAGTGAGTGGATATTATTTGATATAGGAAGGAGCCAAGGATATATTGCCTGCGTGTAGAGGGATACAATCGGAGTACAATTCGGTAACATGTGAGTATCTAGGGGAGCCAAATACAAAACGTACAAAGCAGTTCATGAGCCGTTTTAGCTTGGCATCCAGCTCTCCAGAGAGACCACCATACACAGCACAACCATAATCGAAGTGGGGGAAGATTAGGGAGGAAACAATGAGCTGGCGGATGTCACGTGGAAGGAGAAAGCCAGAACGGCGCAATTGGTGGAGGGTGAAAAAGCAACGGCGGGAGATAGTGGAAATGTGAGGCTTCCATGATAGGTTTTGATCCAGTATAATGCCGAGATTTTTTACTGAGGGGAAAAAGGATATAGGAAGATGGTTGATGGTGAATGGAGGAATAGGAGGTAGGGAATTAAGAAGGTAACTGGAACCGAACACAATAGCCTGGGATTTGTTAGGATTCAAGAATAACTTACTAGTATTTGCCCAAGAGTTAATCGCATTTAGGTCTTCTTGAATCTTTATGAGGGAGTTGTGTAGATCGGAGGGATTAAAGGAAAGGTAGATTTGGGTGTCATCGGCATAGAGGTGATATGAGCAGTGTTTCAGGGCATTAACACAATCATTAATGAAACAGGAAAAGAGGGAAGCGGAAATACTGGAGCCCTGAGGAACGCCAGAGTGAATGGGCAAAGGATTGGAATATGGTTTATTAGGGATAGAAACAATTTGGGAGCGATTGGAAAGAAAGGAATGAAACCAGGTAAGAGCACTTCGGGAAAATTTAAGGGTTTTGAGTTTCTCAAGTAGAAGGAAGTGGTCAACAGTGTCGAAAGCTTTTGAGAAACCGAGGAGAATTAGGATAGTGATATATTTTTGATCCATTACAGCCTGAATATCAGAGGTGATTTTGAGGAGAGCTGACTGAGTGGAGAAACCAGGACGGAAACCAGATTGAAAGGAATTTAAAAAATTTGAGTTTTCAAGGTAAGTAGATATTTGGGATTGTACTATTTTTTCGAGTGGTTTGACGAGGTTGGATAAAATTGATATAGGACGGAAATCATTCGGAGAAGAGGGATTAGGGATTTTGTTTAAGGTTTTTACGATTTCTTGTTTCCAAGCTGAGGGAAAGACGGAATTTTGCAGTGAAAAGTTGTAAATGTGAAGGAGAATAGGGAGGATACTTGGGAGGCAGGTCTTTACTATTTTTATAGGGATGCTATCGCAACCAATCGACTTGGTTTTGATTTTCAAAATAGCAGACAGGAGGCAATCGGGAGTAATGTCGGAAAAGAAGAAGTTAGAGGGAGCAAAAGGGATTGGGCTCGGAAGAAAAATATGGGAGGAATGTGATTGTGATACGGAAGAGAAATGTGCATTAAACTCATCGGGAGATGCAGGGAAAGAAGGATTGGTCTGGGATGAATTGCAGAGGGATAGTTGGCGCAGAAGATGCCACTTGGATTTCGAATCGGAGGTAGCGGCGAAGACGTCGTGGAAGTAACGAGCACGAGCACTGCGGAGCTTCGATTGGGTCAAGTTTCGGAGGCGAGTGTAGATTGCACGGTCTTCGGGAAGACCAGCACGCCGACTACGCCTCCGAGTCGCCTCACGTCTTCTTCTCATGTCCCTTATTTCATCACTAATCCAAGGGGCATGTGGACGTCGGAAGGTACGGGTTTGTAAGGGAGCATGTGATTCAAGAAGGGAAAGGAGGTTTGAGGAGAGGATTTCCACCATAGTGTCTATTGAGGAAGAGGAATATAGTGGGATCCAATCAAGCATATCCAGGTCTGTTTGGAGGTTTTCATAATTTAGGAAGTCAAGTTTACGATAGGATGTAGTTCGAGGGACAAAGGTGGGTGCATACATATTGTAGGAGATACGTATCAGGTCATGTTGGGAGAGGAACGTTACAGGATGTTGGGAAGAGCATAGGAGCTTTTCAGCTGAGTCTATTATAAATAAATCTTGCCAAGTGTCACCAAAGCAGGAGTGATGAGTGGGATTGAAGGGAACTATATGGAGGTTAAAGGATGAAAAAAGGTTTTCAAGATATAACTTTTCTCGGGATGAAGAGAGGAAATTGAGGTTAAAGTCTCCTAAAATGATTACTCTTTTATAAAAAAGAAGGAAATGGTAGAGAGCTGTCTCTAGTGAAAGGTCAAATGGGATATTAGGAGGACGATACACCACAGCAAAAAGGAGATTGTCCCAACCACAAGATATCTCTACAAGAAGAAATTCCACTTGTGGAATGAGCGAAGGAGGAGAAGTGGCCAAGATCTTAGTTTTTAAGGCTGTGTGAACGTAGAGTCCTATTCCACCACCTGTGCGGTCGATTCTGTCATGACGTATAAGGATATGATGCGGGAGGGACACGGATGTGGAAGGGATATAGGGTTTAAGCCACGTTTCGGATATGGAGATTATGTGAAAGAAATTTTTGGTGAAGTATTCTTGAAATTCATCGTAATGGGCCGGGAGTGATTGGGCATTGATGTGACAAGAAAGTAAGATATTAGTCATATTGGTAAATAAGAAGGAATGTAGAGGAAATGGACATTCATAAAGACACCGGGATAGAGAACAGCTTTATATTCCCAAGTACCATTAAATAAAATGAAACTATAATAAAGGAATAATGAAATATATGAAAACCATGAAGCTACATAAAGACAAAATATTAATAACCAAAAAGGAAAGAATTTAATGGAAAAAGTAAACGAAAATAACAAGAAATTACTGAGAAAAAAAAAAAAAAAATTCAAATATAGCTATAATAGATGATACCAGGAAGAAGCAGAAAACGTCGCCAGAGGGGAAGCCAGGGCAATGCGATGGAATGTGTCATCCAAAGACCTCCAGGTCATCAGGCATGTTAATGATGATGACGGGCTGACCATCATCTCTTCGACAACGCACCCTTCTACCTCCGAACCAGGCGTACTTTATTTTCCCTTCCTTCTTCTTCTGCCTGGCAAGATAATAAAGTTTTCTATTCATCGGGCTCATGTCTTCGCTGATGTAGATTGAGTGGGCATCATTTTCTTCCCAGCCGATGTGTCGGGTCGTAAGGTCCCTTTTAACTCTTCTTAATCGCACCATCTCGTCCCTAACCGACTGGCGGACAAATTTTGCGACGATGACAGGGGGCCTTGGATCATCTCTGCGTGGTCTCTGCCTCTCTACAATGTCCAGGTCTTCTGGGGCCAGCTTCAGTCCGAGGCTAGCACCAATACTCGTAACCAGACCTGCGGCAGTGTCGCCAGCTCTCACTGGAATCCCACGAATTTCAATTGATTTCGAGCGAAGATCCTGCTGGGCGTGATTTAATTTTACCTCAAGCTCGATAATGCGGGACTTTAGCAACCTTTTTTCTTGAACTGTCTGCTCAAAAAGTTTCGCTTGGGCATCCATTCTTCCTTCGATTGCTAGTAGAACCTTAGTATTATCAAAGGATATCGTTCCCTGTTTTTCTACCGCTTCTTTAACGGATTTGAGCTCAGCGGTAAAATCTCACCTCACGTACCTCACTGGTTAGTCCCTCTAATAACATTCTCAATCTGTCAGCACTGTCACTACTCAATAATGGAGCGGTATGTACTGGACTGGCAGGCATATCACTGACTGTAACTGTTTTTTAGCCCTTTCACATTTTATACAGCACCAAGTTTTTTTAAGGGACTTCAGTACCTCAATCTCGTTATCCTGTATATTACAACATTTACCATGGAATAATCCTTTGCACATATTACATGTTTAAGAGCTTTTATCATCTCGAGAAATAGTTTGCTTACAAACTTGACACGAAACCATATTTGAATTTGGCGGATAGCGCTCACCTGGTAAATGAATCAGCTGAAGGCGTGGCTAGTAGGTAGGTAGGCGGTGGGGAGTAGCACTGAGGAGGGGATAATTCCAAGTTATAACTAGTCTAGACTTACTAGTGATAAGGGTGCTTAATTCCTCTGCTGGTAGTACTCTAAAAAGGCCTAATTCTTCAGGTACGGACCTCGTATGCCGAAAACAGATGTATTTAGTCGATCACTCACACAAAGCAAAAGCGATAGAACTAAAATTAAAATTAAAAAGGCACTTTTAACGATATTAAACGTAATTTTCACGGAGCCGATCTTTACTGCTTGCCGTCTCAGGCCAGAAAAGGAAGTTAGCGAATGTTATCGCCAGAAGTTAGATAAAATGGTGGTAAATGTAAGCATACCAGAGGGTACAGTAAACGAGCAGTTAGATATCCTCTGTAAAGTAGTGAAAGAAGCGGCGAAGGAAAAAATAGGTCTGGAAGAGCGAGCAGTGCGATCCCCTTGGTTTGATGCACAGTGTGCGGCAGCAACAGATACCAAAAACGAGGCCTATAAAAACATGGTCCAGAAGCGTCATACGAGACGGACCTCTGAGGAATATAGGAATAGAAGAAGGGAGGAGAAACGTCTGCATCGTAGGAAGAAGTAGGAATGGGAAAGGAAGCAGCTAGAGGAAATTGAAGTGCACAGGAGACAGAATGAAACCAGGGCATTTTAAAGGAAGGTGAATGAGAGTAGAAAATCCTTGAAGCAAGGGTTAGATCATGTGGGAAAGAAGATGGTATCATGATCTCAGAGAAAGAGGAGATTCTATCACGGTAGCACTCCACTTCAACACCTTTCTAAATGAAAGTGCAGAAAACCTGGAAGAATTTGCAATCCCAGGTGCTGAGCATGCTTTGGAACCTCCAGACCCGCCAATATGTGAGGATGTCGATGGGACCATTAACAGCCTAAATAACAGCAAAGCTCCAGGGGACCTTTCGAATATTATTGAATATAAGCTCATAGCTTTGAAAGACCTAAGGTATATGCAGCACTGTTTGATTTAGGAATCTCTGTGAAACTTGTCCGCCTGATTAAGATGACTCTGGACGACACTAGGTGTACTGTTCGAGTACAGTCAGACTTTTCTTCGGAGTTTATTGCCACAAGAGGGGTTAGGAAGGGTGGTGGGCTTGCTTGCCTACTGCTTAACCTGGCTATAGAAAAGGTGATTCGCATTCGGGAACCCAGACCAATGACACCAATTTTAGCAGGCTGGCTCGAATACGAGGTTTTGCAGATGATCTAGACCTAGTTGCGCGATCATTCGAGTCTCTCAAGAATGCATTTTTGTAGTTGGCCGAAGCAGCGGGAGCTATACGAATGAATGGGATGGGAATCAGGAGAAGACCAAGTGCAGGACCTGGAACAGAGATAGCAGTTAGTGAACCAGTAATTATGGCTCATTTTACATTGTAGAGTGTAGATCACTTTACATATCTAGAAGCTGTTGTAAGTCGTGGAAATAGAGTCCTGGAAATTAGCCAGCGAATTTTTAAGGCAAATAGGTGTTATTTTGGTCTCAGCAAACACCTGAGAAGTTTGACTATCTCCCACCGCACGAAATGTCTCCTTTACAAGACCCTGGTCAGATCTGTCCTTACTTACGGATTGGAGATCTGGGCACTCACCAACATGGATGAGAAGGAGATACTTGTTTTTGAACGAAAAATCCTTCTCGTATATTTGGACCAGTCAAGGAAGGTGAGAACTGGAGAAGGAGTAAGAACAGAGAGATCTACGATCTGTATAGGGATATTGATGTGATGAGGCATATCAAGCTGGGAAGACTACGTTGGGCTGGACACGTTGCCAGAATGCTGGAGGAAGGGATACCAAGAAAGATGTGGAAGGAGATACCATGGACGGAAGGCTCTACCGTACAAGAGGGAAAGGCAGATCACGGCTGAGATGGGAGGATGTTGTCACTCCGGATGCCCAAGACCTTCTAAATACCCGCAATTAGAGAGCGATCGCACAGGATAGAACCAACTGGCGAAGGCTTGCTTATAGAGAAGGCCAAGGATCACATCGGTCTGTAGCGCCACGTAGATAGATAGATTCATAAAAAATAAAAACAACTTTAAAAAGTTTATTTAACAATCAAAACAATATATGCCAATGTAAAATTAGTTCTCCCTCATTGAACGTGTTAAAAAGATAATATTGGTTGTGACTTATTTTTTAATGACTTTTTGTTTGTTCGAGTACCACCTGGAAGGTCCTTGCATGCCAGCAGTGGTACGCCAACCACGATTTGGGAACTCCTGCTCTATGACATAGTGTACTGTCCTTCACTGCTCCGATTTGATCCTACATTTGAATCCCCCCTTTTTTACTTACGTCCTTTGATTCAATAACATAATAACAGCCGGTGACTTCAACACCGAGCTATGGTAAAGAGTCTCGTCCACCGTTTCGAAGTAGGCTAACTGACTATGCCTGTGAGAGCTGCCGTTGTCCGCCTGAAGCAGATCCTCCACCACCGTTCCCAAGGGGTATGTCCTGCTGCCGGCACACCTCCTTCCTGGCAGGCTCCCTCCCAGGTTACCCCCAGGTCACCCTGCCAGGGCCTCCTCTCTCGATCGTTTGCCTACCCAGTCCTCCGAAGGGATTGGTTACCACAACCTCAGATTGAGTTGCTCGGCTTAACAGGGCCCACCACGAGAAGGTGAGAGTAGGAGTTGGAAGGAGAGGCTAAGTGGTCTCTGGTGACCATATGTTACGTACCATATGTTGGGTATGAGTTTATGATATTTAGTTTATGGTATGAGTTTAAGTCAAGAACAACGTTAATAAGGAATGATGCCGGTGAAATGTTGGGGGACCCACCAAGTATTGTATATTTATAGTATCTATATTTAATATATAGATGGACCCAGTATGTTGAGGGACTCCTGAATTCAGAAACGCCGGAAGAGCTGCTGACCCACCCGGACATGTTGCATGGGACTGGGACAACAGCGATTTAATCGAACCGCCGGAGAAAGAGGAGGTTGTGGAAGTCATGGCAGCCCTTAAGAACTACAGAGCCCCTGGAGAAGATGGAATCCCCGCCTAGCTGCTGAAACATGGAAGGGAGACGCTGGTAGAAGAATTATACAACCTTGTGTTTGATTTCTGGATATCGGAGGAGATGCCGAAGGACTGGTCAACAGGGATAATATGCCCAATATATAAGAAAGGGAACAAGTTAGAGTGCACTAACTATAGAGGCATAGCGCTCCTGAGTACAGCATATAAGATTCTCTTCACATTAGTAATGAAGAGTTTAATTCAGTATGACGAGAGGTTGGAGAATAGCAGTGTGGTTTTAGAAGGGGAAGATCCACTGTGGACCATATATCAAGTATAAGGATAATGCTGGAGAAATGCTATGAAAATAATGTGGACCTTCAACACCTCTTCATTGACTACAAACAGGCATATGACACAGTGTACCGGCAGAAGCTGTATCAAGCCATGGTCAGGGTGGACACACTGAATAAGTTGATAAGACTGGTGAGGACAACACTGACAGGAACGCAGGGTGTGGTGAGGATCCAGAGCACAAAGTCTGCTGCCTTCCAAATTGGTAAATGACTAAGACAAGGGGATCCACTGTCGCCCATTTTACTTAATATTGTCCTCGAACAAGTGATGAGAGCCATTAGGACAAATCCAGAGGGAGCCATTTATAATCATCTGATGATGTGGTCATCAACGGACGCTCAGTGGCAGCATTACTGGGAGCCTTTGAAGAATGCGAACAGGCCTCGAAAATGGTAGGGCTCACCATTAAAACAAAATACATGAAGACATCACATAGGAAATATGGTGCAAGAAATGGTCTGAGGGCTGGAGAGTACCTTTTTGAGCAATACAGGAGTTTAAATACCTTGGGACCAACATCAATGAAACAAATGATGTTCAAGTAGAGATAAAGGCCATCCTGGCAGGAATCAACCTGATGGCAGGAAGTAGGTGTTTCTGGGCGCTCGGAAGGGTACTTAAGTCTAGGGAGCTGCCCTTGCAGTTAAAAAAGATGATATATACGTCGGTTATAAGGCCATTGGTGACTTATGGAAGTGAGACATGGGTTCTCACCAAGAAAGCAGAGAACATGCTCAATGTATGGGAAAAAAAGATTCTATGAAGAATTTATGGACCGATAAAGGAGGGGGACCGTTGGAGGTACAGGAAAAATAGAGAGCTCCGCGAATTATGCAAGTCACCGGACATAGTCACATGGGTCAAGCAGGGCCGGATCCGGTGACTGGGATATGTAGGAGCACCGTATCCCTAAGAAACCCCTGGAGTGACACCCCGGTGGAGGAAGAGGCGGTCCAGACTGAGATAGCTGAGAGATGTGGAGGAAGATCTGCGGGCGATTGGAGTCCGAAGGTGAAGAAGAGCGACTGCGAAGAAAGAGGAATGGCGGAGAATAGGAGGAGACCAAGGTTCTTCACGGACCGTAGAGCTATCGGAAGAAGAAGAAGACTTCAACACCAATCTGTCCTCTGATTCTTCTGATAAGTTATACCTTGTGTATCTCATCCACACCCTAAACATTTTTATCATACTCTTTCACCGTACCCATCATAGCCATTTCTCAAGTACCATCGCTTGTCCTTTTTATTATAAATTATGTCCAATAACCTATTATCCTCTTCTCAGAATCCTGTATCATTCCATTTATACCATGATTTTATCAAGATTTTCTGCAATTTTCCAATTCATACACTCATTGCTAAGCAAATTTCGTGGTGGGACCTTGACTCATTAACCTCTGAATATCTAAATCCTTCTCTTGACTCACTATCCTAATCTCTAGAACCTATATACTCCACTTCTTTGCACGCCAACTCCTAAACTATATTTATGAATAAGAACTTTTCACCCCAAATCCTGGACTATATTTCATTACATGTGCGTCTGTTCTTTATCTCTTTGCTTAGCTTTGTTGTATTTCATTGGAAAACTGTCGAAGCTCATAGAATTCAAAACAAACCTGGTTAAGTGGTTTACAATTTCCATAAATACTGTTAATACTTCTTAACCTAATAACAAGATGTTGAATGGTAATTTTTTTTTTATTTGAGAGATTTGAGAGATACAGCTTTGTGTTAGGATCTTCCTGTTTCTTCTTTCAGTCTTCTAAATTAAGGTAACGATCTTGTTGTTTTCAATTAATTTATAGCCATAAAAAAAAATTGTGTTAAACCGTTGGAAGTCAAATAGTGTTTCAAATATGCAATTAAAGTCAAGATTTCTAATAAATTTAGTGTTAGAGGGTCAGGACTGAATAGTTGTTTGTTGTTTAATTTAAGCCATATACTGAATGATATACTGTGTATGGTATAATGCAATATATCTAATATGATGTACTGTAAATAGCATTTTACATATTGGTACTGTATACCATTTTTTTTTTTTTTTTTTTACTTATTTCACTTATACAGCAAAATACAATAGATAAAACAAAATTAAAATGTCTCATAATTGAGTAATTTATTTCTTCATTAGATATGTTTCTCTCTTTAACAATGTTTTGTGCTATTATGTAATTACTTTGATTCTTACATTTCCCATATATCAAGGCTAGTTTTCTATTGAATGTATGATTCCTGTGTTGATGTTCTTTGATATTAATATTTTGCTTCTTTGATATTACTGCTTTTAATCCTGTCTCCCTGGTAGCTAGTCTTCTGTAGTTGTAGCAATGGCAAAATTCTCTTAATGGATACTAATTGAAATATTTCTAGAGGTATATGATCTTCAGAATAATTGACCTATTATTATTCTTACATAGGTATTATATAATCATAGTTCGAATTTTTATTTTTCTAAACTGCCCAATACTTTTTAATTTGGTCTTGTGTCTTGTAGACTTCAGCTACAGATGTTGTTAAGTATTGTTATATTTATATTATTTAAGATTTATGAGTGATTCTTAAACTTCAAGCAAGTTTTAGTCCCTCTTGGAGTCAAGAGTTCCATGTTGTGTGCAGCAACTACCAGCTAATGTTTTATATCTATCTTAAAGTTAGTTCTAGCTGTTTCTGTCAATAAAATAATATATTTCATAGTTACAATAATATCTAAGTAATCATACAGTCCTTAATTATCACTGTTGTGACCTGTCCCTGACTGTTTGTACTCAGGGACAGGCTTTTTATTATAAAATAATAAAATGAGTTTAATAAAGCTAATTTTTCAATTAAGTTTGTTTGTTTAAAATGGGGTATATACATGTTTTTATTTTTTCTATCTTTATTATTTCGCACGTGTCATAAAACATTTAGATGAAAACCAGAGTTCCCTGTGATCATCAATTCAAAAGATATTAATTTTCAAAGTCGTGATATCAGGCTGACTGATAAGAATCCAGTGTTTGACAGCTGCGGCCGATTAACGTCAAACCTTCTGGAATGTTTATTCACATTTCCTCTAGGGCGTCTTACCCGTGTCCCTAAGATATTATGTGTCCATTCTGATTTGTGTTCTTTTCTGCAAGATGTCTTATTGTGTCATGCCTTCACTTAAAGCCCCATCAGTGTTTAAAGGTGTTTAAATTTTGTGCTCCTTGTCTCTCGGTGGTTTTCATAGAAATCACTTCACCTCATGCTCATCAAGTTTTATTAAAACCCAATATACCTCAGTCGGTTTTGTTTTTTCAAAAAATCCCCAACTCATTGTATGACTATCAGTGGCAAATTTGACGAGTTGGCCTGCTCAAAATGATCCATGACTTTATATAAGAACCTATTAAGAGGAAAAACTTTAATATAAGGGATGTCCGCAGAAAGGTAATACTAGGTCTGTTTGGAATGAAAGGCCTGATGCCGTGCCAGATGTATTGCAGGTTTTGCATATTTAATAAATTAATTAGCTCATAAAAAATTAAGTTACAAACAAATTTATGTCAAACTTTCGGAAATCTTATTTTTTAAAGTAAATCTATCGTCCAAAAGTTGTTTAACTGAAATCTGTGGCATATACTGTTTATACCCCATTGTAGTCCAGGCAAACTAAGCCTGAAAATGATGAAAATGATTTTTTCGGGAATGTGTAAATGTGTTTTGGGTCTCCTGTACTCACAATAAATAATCCCCGGCAATCGTGTTGCGGCAGGGGGTGGAGATGCGATTTAAAGGGACCTTGCAACAGTTACGAGCTCATATCTCAAAGACGGTGCGTCGTTGAAAAAAAAAGTGGAATAAAAAATGAAGATGACAAAATTCCCTATAATATTTGCAATTATACATTATTTGGAAAAACGAACCGTTTCCGAGATATTCTCTCTGGAGAATGGGAAATTTTTCAAAAAATTGTTTTTTTCACCAAACTTGTTCTTACTCCTTCCCACATTTTTTTAGCACAAAGTTGTGAATTGAAAAGTTGTAGAGAATTTAATTCTCTTCAAGAATATATATACAAATATCATTATCTTCAACTGGTAAAAAAATACAGCAATTTGAAGTGTTGTGGTAAATGTCAACACAGCCATAAAAGACCTGAAGTTATTTTTGCCACTAATTCCTTTTGAAATGTGTACTAGGAGGTTCCTGATCAAGTATAATGTATTATAATGAATTCCTGAGATTACGTTGCCCGGGGAGGGGAGGGAAAGAAGTGGGTGATAAAGGAAAGATTGAAGGAGCAATCGAAGAGGAAATAAAAAATAGTAGTGTAAAAAATATTCTATAGAAGTCAGCAATACGCAACATAATGACCACTCACTACGGCGACACCAATTGTGCGGTCATTTTTGACGGATGCGAGAACATCACTTCTGCAAAACGATCTGAGCAAAAGAGAAGAGGATACACCAAAACATCTGTAGACTTCTTGTTTGGCGAGGACATGATGGATACTGTTTAACAAGAGCATTTCATGGCCAATGAGAAACGTAAGGTAAGACCACGTTATTTTTATTCCCACTCTTTGTTGGAATTTGGCTTTTATAGTTCAAGATAGTCCTATGTTAATAAGGCTGGTTTTGTTTTAGTTAACAGATCAGGTTTATACGCGTGCTAGCGTCAGCACTATCCACCAAAGGCATTGAAACAGCAACAGCTACAGGAGACGCTGATGAGAACATTATAAGATGCGCTGTAGAAAATTCTACTTTCCACCCAACTATCGTCGTAGTGGTAGAAGATGTCGACCTCGTTGTCCTGCTTCTCGCACTTACTCCATCTGAAACTAACATATTTTTTCTAAAGCCTGGGAGAGGGCAAAATGAATACACCATTCTTTCGTCTAGGCAGCTCCAACAACTTCCATTCAGCCAATCGATTCTTTTCCTTCACAGCTGCCATATTCCAAAAAAGTAAAATCACAGTGATCAACATTGCCAAGGTAACTATAAGAATACAGTGGTTGTGGAGGAGAAGGACGATGAGGAAGATGATTTGTAAAGAATTTTGAAGTTTCCTGAGCCCTAATTATTTTAATACACAATACTTATAACTTTTAATGACTTCACATTTCACATTTTATGTAATTGAATTCATTTTTTGAATAATTTAAAAATATACACTACTAATTTTTATTAACTCTTTGATTATTCCTTCAATCTTTCCTTTATCACTCCCCCTTCCCCAAGGTAATTTAATCTCGGGAATTCATTATCCATTATACATTATCAGGGGGCCTACTACTCATTCCAAAAGGAATTAGTGCTAAAAATATGTTCTGGTATTTTATGGCTAAGTATTGACTTTCTCCTCAACACTTCAAATTGCTGTATCTTTTGGCCAGTTGAAGATAAATTGACATTTTTACATATATTCTTGAAGGGAATTAAATTCTCTTCAACTTTTTAATTCACAACTTTGTTTTAAAAAAATCTGGGAAGGAGTAAGAACAAGCTTGGTGAAAAAAAAAATGTTTTCGAAAAATTTCCCATTTTCCAGAGGATATCTTGGAAACGGTTCGTTTTTCCAAATAATGTACAATAGCAAATATTGTAGGAAATTTTGTCATCTTCATTTTTTATTCCACATTTTTTTTTTCTACGGCGCACCGTCTTCGAGATATGAGCACGCAACTGTTGCAAGGTCCCTTTAATCACCCCTCCACCTCCTGCGGCAACACGATCGCCGGGGATTATTTATTGTGAGTACAGGAGCCCCCCCAAAACACATTTACACATTCCCGAAAAAATTGGAACTACATGACTTTTTTGGTTTATTTTTATTATTTTGCCTGGACTATTGATGTCATGGCTTTAAAAGTTTATATAAATTGCTTAAGTTTGCATGGGTAGGCTTTTTCTTGATCATTCTGATCCATTTATGTTTGTAGAATTTGTAATTTTTTTTTTTAAAGGTCTTATTTAGTTTAGTATTAATAAGTTATACTATATATGATGATTATCTATTTATATTATTATACTTGTATTTTTTCAGTGATTAAAATGCAGCGTAGTATCGGTAAGCGAATCCGTATGGATGAACCACCTCCTCCAGAGTATGATACTACAAACCCAATGACACCTATGGATGATATGACACCAATGGACAGCAATGACACACAGGAACCGTATACACATTTCAATACTTACAGTCATCAACAATCTACACCTGTTCACCATTCTAGGTAACATAAAAAAATTTAAAGAAACAATATCATATTGTTAGAAATTATGCACAAGTATTCTAAATTATACCAACCTAACCATGAGATAACTGTTATCATATGTGAATAATGGTCCATTTATTGTGGTCTAAATTGAATCTTATATCTAATCATAGCCAGCAAACTCACAGGCTATCATATTAGCTATAGGACACACAGAAGTTGATATACTTGCTGAGGTCACCTATAAAATCCATGAGGTCAGCTCTTTGGGGAAAGTATGTGAAGTTGTAAACAATGATAGGATTGCTGGACTCGAGACAAAATGCAGCACTGGTTTCAGACAATACTCACAGAGGTCGTCTTATAGCAGAAATTCATATTCGAGAGCATCTAGTGAGAGAAGAAATAAATCTGAAAGGGAAGGCTGGCTCTGCTTTTATTACTATAAATTCAAAGATAAAGCTAAAAAATGTATCTGATCTTGCGGCTTGGAATCTTAGAACAAGCAAATCCCTGAAAACTAAATGAAATGGTGTTGTTCGGTTCCACAAATGCCCAATACCGTTTATTCGTGAAAGGCAGGAAGTCCATGCAATATTTGTCGATAGATAACTGAGCAGCATTATTGATCATACCATCTACCAATAAGAAATCAATATAGGAAAAATATACTTTATACGCTGCCTGTGGGACTAAAACTTTTAGATATAAAACTGAAACTAATGGTAAAGCAGAGAACTTCAGTTAGAATTTGATTTCAAACTATCCTTTAAAGGGATTTTTATCAAAGTCAGCATACCTAAACATATTATCAGCGCTGACTACATGTTTCATTTTGATCTGGAAATCAGAAAACACGTCAATTTAATGATGTACTAAAAAGGCATTAACAACTCTTTGCTTCGTACTAAAAAGTCATTAACAACTCTTTGCTTCCCATTTGAATTGTAAGATAGTTTAATAAAAAAAATTGGTCTACACAAATGTTGGGCCATTTGGCATGACCTCCACCCCTAACATGTCAAAATAATGAGGGTATGAAAATTTATCAACAACGAGCTGATTTTCACACAATTGTTTAATAAATACCAGTAGTATCAAATTATCATGTTGACCTACAATTTTCATGGGCAGTTTTTTCAGGCCTACGTGCTAAACATGACAATTTAACGATAACCATTTTACTGATTAACACTTGTTGGCCTTGAAGCACACATAATTGGGGATCTGTTTTGTGATTAATTAATGCAGTGGTCCACAGAAAAAATTTTGGGCCGTATCTTTTAACCCACAAAAATGAGACAATGAGTTTTTCGCTTATATCTCGGAAACTATGCGTCCTAGGTATAAGATTATTCTATACTAAATTAAATTGGCTGCAAGATTGAATTCATTCATTTTTTATATGAATATCACGGAAAGTATGTGAGATAGAGAAAAAATTATGGTTGGAACATTGTAAGGAAAATATCAATATTCGATAGTTTGCAATATAGCAAAACCATATATCGATATCCACTGATAATCGCTAGAAAAATATCGAAATGGATGAAAAAGTTAAGATAAGTGCATTAAATGAAGAATGGGTCGGAATGTAACAACCTGCTACTTTGTTACAGATACTGACAGGTAACAGGTACGCGAAAATGTGACAACCTAAAAGTAGCAGGTACTTTCAGTCACAGCCTTGCACCAGGTGTTGATTGAAAAAATGCATACAGCCACAAAGGTTTTAAAAAACCTATATGCAAATAAAAAAATAATTTCAGTCTATAATAAAATTTATTATTATATGTGCAATAAAAGCACGTATTGTGTAGCCTAATTGATTAACATGTGTTCTGTTTATAGTTTAAATAGGAATTAAAGTGTTGGGTGTTGAATCTACGAGTATGTTAGGAAAAACATTGGATTTTGACTTTATTTTTCAAACTTTTGTAGAAACACTGACAACAAGGAAAAGCATCACAAAAACTGTTTTAAACACTGAATAGGGTAAACTTTGACAACGTGATGTCTCAGACTGAAATACAAGACTGTGGCTATAGGAAAAAATGGGGAGGGTCTGTTGTCCCATTCGGAGAATTCTTATAGCTGAATTCCTTGGAAAGTCAACAATTGGTTTCTACTCGAGCGATTTATTAAGTTATAAGGATTAGGACTACTAATGAAACGAGGGATGATCTTTTGAATTCTGTCAATACCTAATCTTTGAATTATATTTTTACTATGAATTGTTATAAATAAAAAATTAGTGATTGTATTATTAACATAATGTGTCAGAATTGGTTTAATTAATCAAAATAATTTTACTAAATGTATTCAGTGTCCACAAGAGTGAAGACAGATATAGAAATATTTTCATTAGAACGTTGAAGAAAAAGTAAATCCATCATTTACATCTAAAAATATATATTATTAAATATTGTCTAACAATACTTATTTCTTTGGCGTCCTGAAAGAGTGCCATGAAGTTGACAAAGCATACCAATTTTAAAAAATCTGATTTACTACCCACTCTAGCTAGATAGGGTGCTAACCTGTAGGAATAGCCCGTCTTGTTTGCCTAAACAGGCACAGGAAAGAGCGTTAAACACCCCCTCCCCCCCCCAAAAAAAAAAGTTTGGAACATGTGACAAAAAGTATCAGCTAAAAGGACCAAGTACATCTGTGGTACAGGAACAACTTGCCATTGTTTCCATTAGCAGCTGTCACAATCCATCTCTAATTAAATGAGTATAATGTTAAACTGCGAAGAAGGTTATGAAATAATATAATTATTATTTATAAAACAATATTTTTATTAGCCATAAATCGGTATAAATTAAAAAGATAGAATAGAATTAAACTTTGGCAAAAAAAAACGTTCTAACACATTTTTATCTTGTAGACTTTTAGCGGTATTTCATATAGTATATTCTTCTACAAGTTTTTTAATAATAAAACCTTCAAACTTCTAAAAATTGTATTTATCTTATAATGTTTCCGACTACACTGTGCATTCTCAAAACATTCATCTAAAAGCATTCATTTGGTATACGAGGTGTGGCTATTAAATAACGAGACTGGCGTTGCAAAAAATTTATTTTTATTTTATACATAATTACTTACTATCACCTTCAATATACACCCCTTCTCTATCCCTACAACGCTCCATGCGAATTTTCCATTGTTGGAAACAGTGCTGGAAGTCATCTTCTGTCAGCTCCTTCAGGACACGTGCCGCTTTCTCTTTTACAGCTTCCACGGTAACATGTGATGAAACGTGGTTTTTTACTTATGATCTGGAAACGAAGCGCCAATCCATGCACTGGAAGACCCCAACCTCACCGAGAGCCAAAAAAGCTAGAATGAGCAAGTCAAAATTTAAAGCAATGATGATTGTTTTTTTCGATATTCATGGGATTGTGTGAAGGTCAAACTATTAATCAATACTACTACCTCGAGGTACTTGCAAAACTACGTGAAAGAGTAAGGATAAAACGACCCGAAATGTGGAAGGACAAATCATGGGTTCTCCACCAAGACAATGCGCCAGCTCATTCCGCGTTATCTGTCAAGAGGTTCCTAGTCCAGTACAGCATTCCAGTGTTAGAACATCCACCTTATTCACCAGATCTTGCTCCATGTGACTTCTATCTGTTCCCTAAGGTGAAATCTTCATTAAAAGGGACGAGATATGAGTCCGTGGAAGCTGTAAAAGGAAAGCGGCACGCGTCCTGAAGGAGCTGACAGAAGATGACTTCCAACAATGGAAAATTCGCATGGAGCGTTGTAGGGATAGAGAAGGGGTGTATATTGAAGGTGATATGAAGTAATTATGTATAAAATAAAAATAAATTTTATTGCAGCGTCAGTCTCGTTATTTAATAGCCACACCTAGTACATCTCAATACAATCACCATTTATATTATTAACTGTTTGTCTTTACATTGGATTTATTAACATTATTTATATATAAGTTGTATTTACTAATTATTGTTTGGTTATTAAATATTGCTTATTCTTATATAGAATCGTGACCCCAACATGAGGGATGTCTAGATTTTTAAGACCTGACTGCGCATATTTACAACAAATACAGTCAAACTAACGGATCCTTATGAGTTGAGGTCAGAGCTTCACTGTAATTTAAATGATTACTACTTTGATTAGATTACAGCTGTCGACTTCCGCTCGTTCAAGAGATAAAGATCCCTCCCTCACCCAATGCAAGTCTATTCAGAAATACTAACAGAATTTTAAAAACACGCAATAAATATAACCATGCCAAATTACAGAAAAAAAAATTTATAACACAAATCGCGGAAGTCGATTTGTTGAGTAAATATTTATTTGAATATTTGTTGTGGAAATGCGCAGCTCGAAGTATAGCCAGGTCTTAAAAATCTATACCTCCGCCATGTTGGGGTTACGATTCTGGAGTTTTACCCAATAAAGGAAATTGTCAATTAAAATTAAGACACACTTTGTAGATGTATTATTTTGCCATTTTAGAACTAATCGTCGACATCAATTTCTCCTTCATCTCCTTTTCAAACGGAGTCATAATTTTCTCGTTAGTTAAGGTCCTAGCTACCGCTAAACCTTCGTCAAAATCTCAGGAATTTATGGTAGTTTCTTCATTTTAAGGTAGGTGATTCTCATCCACCATGCTGTCAAAGAGTTGTATCACTACTTCCTTGCGTTAAATGTCTTAAATCGTTTAATTAGGGCTGTCAGCAGTTAGAGACTGTTGTTCAGAGATTGTGTCAGGAGGCAAAAGCAGAACGTTAACATCGCTAAATGATGGGGTACTGTTGTAGGCCGTACAATTATCAATAAGCAATTGAAGATTTTCGCTGTTTTTGATATCTGATTTTACACATTAGTTGAATATTTCGATTGTGGTCCATGTTTTTGTGTTTGCGCGCGATAGGCTATTGGTGACTTTTTTTTTTTAAACGTGTTGGTTTCGCCACTTGCCAGTCATTAACGAACTTAATTTTTCTGATCAATTCATGTTGGTGTCTAACAATATGGTTACAAGTTTTTTACAATTTTTTTTAAAGAGAGATGAATAGAAAAAAAAAGGATAAACCGACCGAAATTCATAGAAACAATTCCCCTCTCACTCACTCTCTTCGCCTCTAAAGAAGATTAAGAGTTAATCAGATTTTTTATTTGGAAATTCGAATTATAAGACCTTTACAGCACTTGGAAGACAAAAATAAATACGAATTATCCATGGAACCAGATTGCATTGGTTTTATACGGATTAAAGAGAGATTTTCAAGGGACCAGAGAATTCTTACAAATTATCGGTATATACGGATTACCGGGATATGATTTACCGAGATTCTACTGTAATAATGTTTAAAATGTCAGTATGTTCGATAGTATGGACAGCCTATATGCCTGCCAGGTGAGTTTCTGTTTCCTTCATCTGGTAACTCCACTTAAGAGAAACAATCCAAGAGCTCAAGCAGTTCAAGAATGGCCTGTGCTCTGCAGCATTTAGAATTAATGAAAAATATTTTCATCGAATCATTTGACACATGCACACCTGTGTTTTAAAGCGATGATAAAGTCAGAAAACAATTATTGCCTACATACTTGGGATCTTATCCTGTACTAAGTCATTTGGAAAAACTAGGTACGCTGAAGTTACCCAACAAATAGGTCACTGTTTGATTGGAAAACCAGCTTTTCTATTGGCTGGCCCAGATGAAATACAGTAATTCGCACCAGCTGAGGAAGACTCTTCAAGGAAGAAAATTGATTTTGTTCCAGAAAAGACTTCAGCAGTTAATAGAAGGATTACAAAACAAAGCGTGCACTTCCCTTCCTTGATGCAGTTATTGGGGTGGAGTAATGTAGCAGCACTGCTCTCTTATCAAAAACCCCTTTATATATATATATATATATATATATATATATATATATATATATATATATATATATATATATATATATATATATATGGCAAAGACATAGGTATATGTGCTATTGATATAGAGGGTCTAGGTATCTTGACTGACATCTTGCCAGATGGTAATAAATGAAATTTAATTAGGGGCTTAAGATATAAATTTAACATTGTATCGTATTATGAATATATTTTTTAAAAGATCTGTGTACAATATTTTTTTGTTTAATTAGTGCTATAAAATTTGTGTAAAAATGGCCAGAGCTCAAAATGGTAGGTGATAAATTTATTTGTATAATTCACAGCATTAATGTACAATAAACTGAATGAACATCTATTGCCTTTAGTTTAAGTAGAATAATACTAAGTTGTTACAAAAGTCTTTGTGCATTAGTATAGTTTTATTTCAGATTACATATTTTAAACATTATTGAATACTACTCTTCAAAGTAAAGTCCATTGTTTTCAACTACTTTCACCTATTTTTCTGCCAGTAATTGGATTTGATGCCAGTACCACTCCTTTGGTTTTGAGGCAAAGAATTCTTTACATCCAATTTTTAAGTCCTCGTAATTATCAAAGATCCAATCTTTTAAAAAATGAGCCATTGATCTAAATAAACCATAATCTGATGATGCAATATCTGGGCTATATGCAGGATGAGGCAAAATGTTTCTTCCTTGCAGTTCCGATAATTTTTCTTTGGTCAAACGAGAACGATGTGCAGGGGCATTGTTGTGTTACAAAATGGCTTGATTCCTGTTGACCAAAGTGGGGTATTTTGCACTCAAAACTGCATAAACTCTGTCTAGCTGTTGACAGTAGCTTGAGTCTATTGTCCGACTATTAAGAACGTCATCATCAAATATCGATGAGCGAACTGATCTGAGTTCATATTCCCATTGTTGAAACGCCTGAACCAAAATGCCCCAGTATTTTGATGGATAAATTACTATCCTTCTATAGCACAAATTTCTTCGGTGGCTGTCATTGTGCTTAAAACTTTTTTCCAGTAATGTCACAAAAAACCGCGAATCACGATTTTTTCTTCTGATATTGCAAGTGCGTTTTAAAAATGACCCCATAAAGCCAACTCAAGTCACAAGGAATTCGAGGATTAGTCAAAGTAAGCACATTGACATAAATAGTAGAAACAAAAACATTCTTATAGAAATAATTATGAGAGTTGGAATTGAACAATATGCAATATTTCATAGATATCCAAAATCAATTGGTTTGTATTTAGCATCGAGAAATATTAGTGATATTGTAAAATGATGTTTCTCTTCTGTTTTTCTGCTAATTATGAAATGAGTGGCTCAAAGCACAAAGATTCACCATACTAATCTAAAGTATCTGCTGTTATTTGCATTTTGTGTTAACTATTCATTCCTACAAAAATTTTACAGTTTTCACGAACTAAGGCACATGTGTAAACATTTTTCGCTCATGAAGTATTTTATGAATTTCTGAAAGAAAGCTCTTTTTATTTGTTTTTATTTGATGCCACATGTTGAAGATGGATTAGAATGATTTACTATTTCTGTGTCTTTTTTGCCTAATCATCTTATTTGATCATCCTTAATCTGACACTGTGCTAACTGTATTACATTATATACTAGTCAAGGTGGGGGGGGGGGGGGGGAGGGACTTTATATTACTCCATATGATCATATTTTTAAATTTATGTTCTTTTTTTTTTTTTAATAGCAATGAAATCTATTCTGGAGATCAACATTATGATGTTTTACAAAATTATGAAAACTCACAATCTGTTTTACATTCTTCGGGACAACAGCCTGTTCCATATGAAATGCAAGGGCAATATGAAATGTCATCTCCAAATGCTGCCCAATCTTCAAATCATTCTTTTGACTCACCTATGGCTCCTATGAATTTAAGAGGAAGAATTACACGTTCTAGATTGAGAAGTAATTGTTATTTACTTTTAAATTAATTATTATTTCTGTTATTTAATGGGTGCATTATTTATTTGTATAAATGATTAATACCTTTAGTTACTTTTTTCCCCAAGCTTCTGATAATAATATAATACAATGATTGGTTATGAACTATGACCAAAAGTTGAAAAAAATTTGAATAAGATATTGTTAAAAATTCTCCTTTACTTCTTGAATAATAAAATAAAACAATTAAGCTAATACAAATGATAATTAAAAAAAAATTAAAGGTGGTAGGCATTTATGACCTTATGGAGAGCATTACTTAATTTTATTATCAAATACCGATCAATTTTTTCATTAATTAACTTGACTTATAATTTTATGAAAATTGATTCCTGCTATTAAACAATTTTCTTATCATTGCGAAGCATAATGATCATGTACAAGTTGAACTTGCAGTTGCAAATATTATTTTACAGTATATTTACTCATGTTTACTTTGTTTTTATGTCTTTCTATTGTAAATTGTCTAGAATATATGTAATCACTTGTTTTTAATTTATTAGACTGATTTTTGTAATTTTAATCTAAACTCTATAAACGAAAATCACCCTAGAGTATTTTCCAAAATTTCATTTCACATATGGTAGTTGCCTATTATCCTAAGCTATCACAGATATTTTATTTGTCACACTTTGAAGACAAATAATCCTGTAGTTGTTTCATTCCCCTTTTGTATACAGGTAAAATTATATCTTTCTTTCAGTCAAGTGAGATAGTCTTTTCTTTTCAAATCTGGGCCACCAATTTGTTGCACTCTTTATCCAGCAGCTTTCTACAGCTTTGAATAATTTAACAATCTCTTCTTGGAGACTTATCGTTCTTTACTTTTTCGACAATATTTTGAATGTTGCCAGCTTCTGTTGGTATAAATTCTACATCTAATGCATTTTGTTGTAACACTCTTTCCAGTGCTTTTCAGATTAGGGGTTAAAAAAAGTTCTTTTTAGTCTCATTTCTAGTTTATCAGATAACTTTGTAAACCACAAAAAGTCAAAATGAGCAAAAAGGAAGAATTCGACGAGTGTGTGTAGGTAAGAGATGGGAGGGGAGGGGGATAGTAGTAAAATTCCTAAGGATGGTGAATGAACAACGAAAGAGGTGTAATTCTGTAGTAAATAGATGCCGGGTAGCACATGCAAAGAAAAGTAGTGAAAATGCTATTGAAAGTCCTTCTCAAGCAAATTCATGGAAAGAGGCGAAGGGTTGCCCAAGACTGATATAGGAGAACTGCATTGCTGCTGACCGTTAGAACCTTCTGAAAACTTGCAGTCCAAAACCAGCAGCATCGGATACAGTTAGGTGGTGATCTGTTATAGAGCAAGCCAAGACTTACTAACTGGGTTGTTGTGCTGAAAAAAAAAAGAAAAAGATATTTGCATTGTGATACAAATAAAGTTACCTTTTAGGTCTTATATACCCATGGAATTTATATACCCAATATTTTTATATTCTTTTCTTTATTATATCAGTAAAATTATTTACTTGTTTTATGAACAGATGCAACAAACCCTCAACCACCTACTCCTCCCACTCAAAAAAGGATACAGCCAGAAGAGAGAGTTACGAGGACTCGCCGTGGACCTCCAAGGAAGACTTACGCTGAAAATTCAGGAGACGATGATTCTTGTTTATATCATGTAATTAGAAATGCTCGTATATCTTTACAGGTAATGAAATACATTATTATTTACTTATGTTCTATTAAGGTGTGTATATACATAAATATATATATATATATATATATATATATATATATATATATATATATATATATATATATATAGATAAAAGAACTTTATTCTGGGACTAGGTCCCTTAAGAATAACATGAAGGAACCAATAAAACAGTAACATTATCTGGCCATTAGACTATAGAATACAAATTAATTTTTACAATATCTTCTGTAAAATAAATAAGCAAATAAATAAAAAAAAATTTTGTATCGAAAAATATAATTAATTTGAACAAAACAAAAAAAAAGAAAAAAAATGTGGAAGGGAGTATGGAAATCAGAAAGGCGAGATCTTGTTTCCAGTGCGTGGATCGAGGATTTGAATTGTAGGAGGCTGTAGATGTAGGAAGGATGGTGGGTGGTGATAGTTCTGTATAGAAAAGATCTGAGGAAATATTTTCTACGGTTGCAGGGGAAGAGCCACTCTAACTCGCCGTAAAGGTGGGATACATGGGCCCCTCTCGAGGTGCCGAAGACAAATCTTAAAAAGCAGTTCATGATCTGCTTCAATCTGTCCTCGAGCACATTCGAGAGGCCCCCGTATACCACACATCCGTAGTCAAAGTGGGGAAAGATAATAGAGGACACAAGGAGTTTGCGGATAGGTTGTGGGAGAAGATGTCGGGAACGATGGAATAATTTAAGGGTACTTATTGACCGTCGGGAAATTTGGGCAATGTGGGGTTTCCAGGAAAGGGTTTGGTCGATAGTAATACCCAAGTTTTTGATTGAGGAGCTGAACATGATGGGGTGATCATTTAGGATTAAAGTAGGAAAGGTGTCATTGGATCTGAGGGGGGAATTGGAACCTATGACAATGGCCTGAGTTTTCATAGCGTTTAATCTTAATATATTAAAGTTTGCCCAGGCACTGATTCTATCTAGGTCTTCCTGGATACTGGCAAACGCTACTAATTGCTCAGAAGGAGGAAAGGATAAATAGATTTGGAAGTCGTCTGCGTATAAGTGGTGGGAACAGTGGTGGATTGAATTAGGAAGATCATTGATATAGGTATTGAAAAGCAGTGGGGAAATACTCGAACCTTGGGCTGCTCCTGAGGACAAGGTAAGGAAGGAAGATAGGGGTTGATTAGGAATGGTGACTGCTTGAGTCCGATCGGAAAGGAAAGATTTGAACCATTGGATAGAGCTGTTGGAAAAGGATAGTGATTTTAATTTGGCAAAAAGGATAGAATGGTCCAGGGAATCAAAAGCTTTAGAAAAGTCAAGGAGTATTAATACAGTTAATTTTTTTCGGTCCATAGCGGTATGTATGTCAGTGGTGATTTTGACTAGCGCGGATTGTGTGGAGAAACTAGGACAGAAGCCGAATTGGAGAGGATCAAGTAGTTTGGACTTTTCAAGGAAGTTTGATATTTGTGATTGGACTATTCTTTCTAGAGGTTTGGAAAGGTTAGAGAGGATGGAAATTGGGCGATAGTCTTTAGGAGATATAGGATTGAAGATTTTGTTAATAGGGTGGACTAAGGCTTTTTTCCACGAGGAAGGAAATACTGAGTTTTGGAGGGAGAAATTATAAATGAAGAGAAGAACTGGAAGGATTTCGGGGAGACATAATTTTAGCAATTTAACAGGTATTCCATCAGGCCCAGTGGAATTGGTGTGAGATTTCATTATGGATGAAATAAGATCGGTAGGGGAAATGTAGGAAAAATAAAAATTATCAGAGTTGAATGATGGAACTAAGGAAAAGCAGGAAGGAGGAGCTGGAGAAGTGTTAGAGGAGGCTGATAAAAAGTATGAATTTAATTCATCAGGTGAAACTGAGAAGACTGGTGAGGGAGAGGATTTACAAAGGGAGAGTTTGCGAAGGAGTTGCCATTTTGATTTAGCATTGGGAGCAGAGGAGAGGACTTCATGATAGTGGTTGAATTTCGCTCTCCTAACAGTTGCCTGTGTCGAATTGCGGAGTATCCTAAACGCTTGGTAGTCGTCTGCTAGCCTTGTGCGTCTAAAGCGTCTACGGGCTGCCTCACGCCTTATTTGCATATCTGTAATTTGTTGACACATCCAAGGAGCAGGCGGCCGACGGAAAGTAGAGGTTTTGAGTGGGGCATGGGTATCAAGGATGTGGATGAGATTAGAGGTGAGGATATCGACCATAGAATCAATGGAAGAACAGGAATATATTTCATTCCACTGCAGCGTTTCAAGGTCAGGTAAAATATTTTCATGTGTGAGGGCGTCTAGGTTATGGAAAGTAATGGTATATATATACATATATATATATATATATATATATATATATATATATATATATATATATATATATACCCGGTGTATCAGGATTAGTGATTCTACACCTCATTTGCAACGAATAAGTTCATAGGGACCATGGTCCGATTCCACACAGAAAAGCAAGAAATTTATGTTTGTGTTTTTTAAGTAGGTCACCTTTTTTGTTGAATAGGAAGTGATAACTAAAAAAATATTTAAGTTAGGCAATTTCCAATTGTAGCATCATAAACTAGATAAAATGTTCTTTAAAAAAAAGTAGAACATGTGTTTGTTATTAGGTGTACAACTTTGCTCCTCTGCGCTGTCTATGCTCCACTACGAAAAGCCACTGTTTTGACAATCTCAGAGTATGAACGGGGGTATGATCCGTTGAAGCGAGTTGGCCCTGAAAGCCTATTAGGGATCGCGTAAGGAAGCCATCAATGCGATGACCAGGCAGATAATCGTCCTCATGCGTGACTGGAAGACCTCACTCTGGCATGAACAGTTACGGAGGACTCATGATGATCATCACCAGTTCTGGAGACTCGTCAGGACCCACCTAACTAAGAGGAGGACTGTGCACCTGACTTCACGAGGTGACCTGCTGACACCTGGGGAACAGGCTGAACTTCTGGCGAAGAGCTATGTGGCGAGGGAAGAAACTCGGCCGGCAGATGCTCCTAGACTTCCAGAAGGATCACTGCCGTACCCTAATGAAATGCCCATTTTTTCCACCTTTGGCCAGCTTAAGTCGGTACTACGTCGCACTAAGAGGAACAAGGTGTCAGGAAAGGATGGTATCATCCCGTATGTGTTGTTGAAGATCCTTCCTAGGAGGGGTAAAGCCTTCCTTCTGAATATCTTTAACTCCTGCATTCGGATCTCGTACTTTCCTAAAGTCTGGAAACAAGCGATCGTAGTGCCGCCACTCAAACCGGGGAAGACGGGAAACCTACTGGAGCACTATCGGCCGATCAGTCTCCTCTCGCACATCAGCAAGATTTTTGAACGGCTTCTTCACCACCATAATTAAGTGTAGACGTGATTCACTTTGATTACTAGTGATATTTAAAAAGTGGGTTGTCGTGCAGAACGAACTAACAGTCAAAAGCTCTGGTGGAAGGAATAAAAATGGAGATGGAATTTTTACAGCAAGCTTCAGTAAGTTTTCAGATTACATCAGCAAGGGAAAATATTTCTAAAAAAGAATTAAGATTACAGAGTCTGATACTATCATGAGGGGGGTTTGAGGATGAAGATGACATATACATTTTTGCATGCTGATCTGGTTGCTGTGACAGGGGTTGGACTTAATAGGAAAAGATGCTGTTTGGAACTACTAAAATCCAATGTTCAGTTTAATCAGATAACAATAATACTCTGCAAGCTTTTTGAGAGATTTTGGACACCTGAACAGCGATTATTAACATTCAAATGGCTGGGGGTAAGAGTTCATGACTATAACTGATATGTGCCGAAGGTTATATCCAAGTTGTTGTCAGTAGTAAAATCTAGTTGGGCAAGGATTCATTACGAAGAAGTCATGATGGTTGCATTTATTAAGGGCCTGCGTATGGAAATTAAGCTACCTTTTAATTGAAGGAGCCATAAATAAGACATTCAAAGTAGGTGAAGCTGTTGTGGATGACCCTTTATTAAATGATGAATGAGTGAAAAATTATCTTTATTCTGGGAACAAATTCCCTGAGAACAAAACCAATGAACATAAATGGGTGCTTATGGTCTAGCTGGCAAGTAATTATAGGCTGTCATCAAATAGTTTTAAATATTCGAATAGTCAAAGTTAAATAGTCAAAATGACATAAAATACATAAATTTTACATTTGATCGGAGGATTGAGATTTAAGGATGTGAAGAAATAGTTGATGCTTGAAGGAAGATAGGGAAGAGGCTTTACGAATAAAGATAGGTAAGAAATTCCAAATGGAGGAAGAACAAACAAGAAAGGATTTGTCAAAGGAAGCAGTTCTTTGTGATGGAGTACAAATATTGATTGGCAGGGTTCTGGTGTTCAAGGAGTGGACAGAGGAATGTAGGGTAAGGAGTTCAGTGATATAAGAAGGCTTAGTGTTGTTATTGTAGAGAGGGATAAAGCCAATCTAACTTGATGTAATAGCCATAGATATGGATGCGTCTGGGAATTCCAAAGATAAATCTTATAAAACAATTCATAAGACACTCTAATTTCACTTCTGGTTCATCACTAAGTCCCCTATGTACCAGGCAGCCATAGTCAAATTGGGGAAAAATAAGAGAGGAGACAAGTAGCTGGCTGGTTTTAAAAGACAAAGATTCACGGAATCTATCTAACTGTCTTAGGATAATAATGAATTTTCAGGATATTTCGGAAGCATGATTATTCCAGGATAGGTGTTGATCGACTGTGTATCAAAATTTTAAATTCAGTCAAGTACACCTCTTGAAATTGGCAATTTCCTGATCTTTAGTAATTGGCATTATTCAGTAAAGATATCATTTTAGATTGCAAAATGTAGAGTAATTTTGGCTTGTATGTATTACCCTCTCATGAAAAATCCATGTTTTATACCTCTTCCTTCTTGTGCGTTATCCGCCATCTTAAAGAATCGTTAAGAAAAATACTTTTTTCCCTCAATAATTCGCTTCAAGTTCATTTATGTAAAAATATGTCATTCCCAATTTTAAAGTGCGTTAAATTTCTTGCAAGTTTTGTTTTTAATATTTCTTAAAATTCGGAATAGCTAGGAATAGTCAAAATTTGCAAACATGTAAAAAAAAAAAAAAAAAAAAAAAAAAAAACTCAAAAGGTTTGATTTGGATTAGCCCTAATAACTATTTTTGAGTGCAGTTTAGTAAAAAATGGTTATTAACAATCTTTTAGAGTATTAAATTTCCACATTTTTACCTTAATTGCACTAGAAGTGAGTTACTGAGAAATAACTGGAAAAAAGAGCTTTTTCTTAGTGGTTTTTCAAGGTGGAACAAAATGCACAAGAAGAAAGAGATCGAAAACTTGGATTTTTCACAAGTGGGGCAATACATACAACATTCCTGAAAATCCATTTACAATCCACCACCATTTATAATCCAAAATGATATCTCTACTGGGCTAATATACCAATTGCCAGAGATCGGGAGATTAACAATTTTGAGAGGTGGACACAGAATTTGATACTCTACAACTTTTATGAGTGTTTCTTTTAAAGTACTTCTTTCTAAGCTACACTCATTTATAGTGCTCAGTCTCAGTTTTTGAAATAGTTCAAAAAATCTTCATTTTTGGAGCGTGATTTTGGATCATATCACTTAACCAAATCATCATGTGGTAATCATTTAACGCAGAATTTAGTGTTCTTTAATTTATTATACTATATATTTTTCGATTGAATGCAATCTTTAGCAATCATAGGCAAATAAACAAAAAAAAGTTGTAAAACTTTGAGGCTTTTTACCTGTCAAAGCTCTCCTGTGGTCACTCCACCTGTGTTAGCGTTTTTGTTTTTTACATGTTTGTACCCATACAAAAAAGTTACCCCACCTTTTGCATCATACAAGCCCTCTACTGACTGGCCTATTATAACCAGAGCCCGGATTTTTATGCAGTTAAAATCCGCAGAATATGCAGTAAATAAAACATAAAATATGCAACAAAAAATCTCCTAAAATCTAAAAATATGCTATGAGACAGCTAAAATATTCAGATATACGTACCAACGTGCCCTCAAAAAGTTCCGAATTATGAAAGAAATTGGAGAAGGGATTAAAAATTAACCGTAAATGATTTATAATTTTGTTATATTTTTTCATAAACCAACATATGAAAATAGTTTAAAATAAGGTGACAAACAAGAAACGACAAAGAAACGTAAAAATATATATTAATAGTTAAAAACATAATAAGAAACACTTCTTAAAAACTAAAACATAAAAATAATACAAACTTGAAATTAGTAACAAAAGAAAAACAGCAATAATTGTATTTAAAAAGGATAACTAATTGACAATATTAAAAAATAAATAAAATAAAATCGGAATGTTTAAAACACATAAAAAGGAATAAGAAACAGTATCAAAATAGTTGTAATTATTTGTTATCTTTGTTTTTATATAAATTTGCGAAAACTGAAATATGAAAGTAATAGAAATTTACAATTAGAAATAAAAAAAATAGCAATGATTGTATTTAAAAACTAATTGATGGCAAAACAAATATAATGAATGAACAAAATAAATTTTATGCAAATGTGTTAGTCAGCGACATTTTCTCCGTTAAAATTAATTACCAGATGCATTTCTAAATTTATTTCTATTTCGTTGTAGATCCTAATATATCAATGTAATGTCCTGCAAACACTAAATATTCTCAAAATTTTTACTTATGTGTTTACATAATTTAATCTGGTGGTTTTAGATCTAAATATTAAAAAAAATGTACGAGTTCTCGATTTTGAAAAGTTGATATTTAATTGTGTTTAGTTAACGAAGGGACACACTTCTGATAAACCAATTTAGTTTAACACCTCCATTCAAACCACACTTTTAATTCAATATACGTTCTTCCAGTTACTTTGTCCCTCTGGGTAAGAAAATTGGAATTATATTGCGTTTCAATTTTGGAGGGATTGTATCATTGTTCAGACAATTTGTGGTAATATCTAAAAACAACCTTAATAAAAAATAAATAAATAATGTTCTGGTATCAGGACATATATAATTTAATTAGTAAGATTAAAATTGGGCATTTTTCAGTGATAAACTTCTTTTGTACAATGTATTTCTTCTTTTTAAAAAATATATAAAGTATTAGATGATTGACAGAACATTCGAAGAGGAGATGGTAAGCCGGGAAATGAAAAAAATCCATATACTAAGAGGTCGATTACTGAGGGTAGTAATGTCTTTGTATTGTATTTTTTCATTGATAATGAATCTACCCTTGTTATATGGAATTTCATCTTCCTTATTGCATTTTAATGTTTTATTTATATTTTTTTTACTTAAGTGAAATTATCAAAATATGCATTTATCATCAAATATGCAAAATAAAACTTGACTGATTGCCTCTAAGTACACAGATCGATAAAGATATTTGATCGACCATTTAAAAAAAGCACGCAAACAAAATATGCAAATGTATACAAATCCGGGCTCTGATTGTAACCGAAGCATGATTACTCAACAAAGGTTAACAAATCTGAATATGATCTCCATAGAGTACAAATGAACTGCTCCCATAAGCTATGACGAGATCATAAACATTTTTGCTGCAAAACAAATTTCAGAAAGTTAAATTTTAATGTTATTAGTACAAGTTCATAATTTTAATATTTTATTTTTTTGTTGTTTTTTTTTACCTTAATTTAGTCAATAAAGTGTCATAAAAATTCAATAAAATTGGACTTCAAATAAATGAAGAAAAAACAAAATATATGACGACAGATAACCGACAGACTGACCCAACCATCAAAATTGGCGCTTGGAACTTCGAAAAGGTAAATAGCTTTAAGTATCTAGGTTCAGTAGTAACAGCGGACAACGATATTAATCAGGAAATAACACAGAGGCTCGTTGCTGCGAATAGGTGCTACTATGGACTCCTGCAGTATATGAAAAGCAGATCGCTGTCTAGATCCACAAAGGTGAACATATACAAGGTACTAATACGCCCTGTACTGACATATGCGTCAGAAACATGGACAATGACTAGGGCCATAGAGCGAAAACTGTTGGTGTTCGAGAGGAAAATTCTCAGGAAGATATATGGCCCCGTTAAGGAAAACAACGAATGGAGAATCAGACACAACAGTGAACTTTCTGACCTCTATAAAGAGCCCGATGTTGTCAAATATATAAGAATAACTAGGCTTAGATGGGCGGGTCATGTCTTACGGATGGATGATAATGTAGTCCCGAAAAAAGCATTCAATGTCGAACCAATTGGTAAGAGGAAAATCGGAAGACCAAAACTGAGATGGCTCGATTGTGTGAGTGGTGATGCCAGAGCTCTGGGCATCCAGAGTTGGTGGAAGGACGCACGAGATAGGGAGAGATGGAAGAAGATTCTTGAGGCAGCCAAGATTCAGTAATGGATTGTCGCGCTAAGGATGATGATGATGAATTTAGTCAATAAAATGTGTTAATATTATGAGATGATATTTATTTCGAAATATATACCTAAAATAGAATTAGAAAACTGTTGACTTTTATTGCGAGGAGTGGATGAATTATGCTTGCCCCTTCTCTCTGGAAAAAATCCGGGATCATGTGATGAGAGGAAAGGTGCTGGATATTGGGAGGATGGTAATAAAATTTTGAGCTGAATCTAGTATAATAAGGTCTAGCCATGTGTCTGAAAACTGGATATGATGGTTGGGTTAATAGGGCACCATAGATAGGGTAGGTATCCTTTACAAGGGGATAAAGTAGATCTACTAGGTGGGATTTATCAGAATTTGAAAATAAATTGGTATTAAAATCTCTTGATTATGTTATTGAAGAGAGGGATGTAAGTGAAGAGGTAAGATTCGATGGAGGGTTCAAATGGAATATGAGGATGGGGGTAAACTATGGCAAACAGAAGAATGAGTCAGAGGAAATTTTGGTAAATAGATATTCTAAGTCTGAACTGTCAGTGATCTGGGATTTTAACTCTCTTACTGTCATGGACAAACAAGTCAACACCCTCCGCCAGTTCGCATAGTCTGATCGTGACAGATGAAAGTGTAGTTAGGAATAGATACTGCCGAGGAGGGAATATGAGTTTTGAGCTAGGTTTCAGAGACAGCAATGATGTGATAGAAATTACATAGGAAGTTGTCTAGGAATTCTTCGTAATGTGTTTTGAGGGATTGGGAATTAACATGGCAGGATAATAAGGTATTGGTCCTGTGATATAATGGATAGGAAAACTAGGAAAAGATTTACTATGGAATCGGAGAAGTTTATTTAATTGAAAGTTAAAGAAACATTTGGCCAAGAATTACATTGTAAAATACCTGATCTAGAATCTAAATATGACATGAATGTATTTTTATCCATAAATATACTTATATTCACACACATTCGCAAACTTACACAGGCAGACATATTTACACTTATACATAAAAAGAATAAAATAAAACATTAAACATAAAAGCTAATGCCGAGATGACTGGTGTAAAAGTCTCATAATTTTCCTGAGCCGTATCAATTCATCTCATATCTCCCAGCAGATGAAGCGTGCTACTATTGCCATTGGTCTTGGTCTTCTCTTGGTCTTTTTCTCTAACATAGTCCAGTTCTTTTATTTTTTGTTTGATGCCCAAGCTGGCCCCTATTGCGGGTACACCAACCTCAGGTTGTCCTAGACCAAGGACAATCAAAGCTCAAACTGGGAGAAAGTTTACTTGACCTGGTAGTGAAAAAATTGGCTATGTATGCAGTTCTGCAAAACGCTTTGCAAGAGTCTGTTCGAGACGCACTACCATGCCTGCGAATAATTTTAAAAATTAAATTCCCCCAAGGGGCTCAATAGAGGCGCCCCGCCATCGTAAGCACTACTAAGGGACTAATTACACAATTCTTAAGATCTCCTCTAATAACGGTAAGGGATCATTGCAAACAATAGAAATTGTGGTACAGTGCCGCGAACTATTAGTGGATAAAGGATCTGAAATTTTAATGATAAAAAAACCTCTACTTGGATGTATCCTATATTCTACTTTAATAATCGTATCCAGTGTTACAGGTACCCCAATAATAGTTCGTAGCAATTAGAGTGTCGAATTCAGTCAATGGTTTTGTCTCACTGATTTGTGGAAACAGATGTCGTATCTTGAGCGGATGGATTAATGGGATGGGACATGTTAGGGAAGTTTAGACTCGTTATTTACGCTACTAAGTGGACAGTTGTGCTAACTGATGGTAATCAATTAGGTTTCTATCAGAAAAGAACAACCCAGAGGCAGTTTAAGACCATTTGTAATTCTGCAATTTAGTGGGGATTTTGTTAAGGGTAAACTGAAAAGCACCCTTCAATGGTGACATCTTACTAGAGCCAGTTGTACAGCTGCAATATGGTGTTAGAATAGCCCTCAGTATTAACAAGCTTGATGGTAGAAGATTCTGCATTAAACTATGTTAGTATAGCAGTGTTGACTATCCATCATTGACTAAATTATAGTACCTACATCTTTTTAGGTAATATTGTGTTATTAATTTTTTAATTATTATTTTCTCAAAATATTTGTTCAGACTGTTGTGGATGAATGGATTGAATCCTATAAGGCCAATAGAGACAATGCTTTGCTTGCTCTTATGCAGTTTTTCATCAATGCTTCAGGCTGTAAAGGAAAAATTACACAAAGTATGGCAGCTAATATGGAACATGCTGCAATTATTAGAAAAATGACAGAAGAATTTGATGAGGTCTGTATATTAATTATAATCATTTCTTATTTTTTAAATACATTTTTTATTGCCTTTTGTGGAATCATTACTTTAAGGATTTAATTTATAGTGGACCAGCAGTAACTTGTAATTATGAAATTAATTTAACCATTTGATACGAACTTTATATTTCTTTATTTTATTTATGACCACTGATATATTTAATTCATACCTTAGCTATTTTCTTATTAAACTAATTCATATATAGCTATTTTATTTTTATTATTTTTTATAGGAATCTGGAGAATATCCTCTGATAATGTCTGGTCAGCAATGGAAAAAATTTAGAACCAATTTTTGTGATTTTGTGGCACAACTTGTAAAACAATGCCAATATTCTATTATCTATGACCAATACTTGATGGATAATGTAATTTCACTACTAACAGGATTGTCTGATTCCCAAGTTAGAGCATTTAGGCATACTGCAACTCTTGCTGGTAATATATATGTAAATTGTATAACAGTCTAATGTAGCCTCTCACGTTTTTTTGTTATCTGCAATTTGATGTTTATAGGTTTTGAATTTTTTTTTTTTTAAATCTTTTAATTTAACCTCCAAGCATGCATAAATTAATATAAATTTGTGGTACCAGTACGTCACCCTCATTTTCATTTCATTTCCTTTATATAAAACAAAATTATCTCATTACTCATTGATTATTACTAAGGTGTGAGGAAAATATAAATGACATAATTAAAAAATAATGAGTTATTAGGTTGCAAGAATCAATAATATACAAAGTTTTAATAATGCTTATTTTTCAAAAATAAGTTTTAAAAAAACAAACTTTGATTTAATAAATATTTTGAAAACTACTCTCATCTTTACTCCTATCCACAATACACTCTATTTTAGTTTTCACAAGGTTTTTGCGTGCAAAATTTTCTCTTCTCGCTCAAGTTACAGTTGTTAAAATGTTTTTTTCAGAAATATAACATCTCCTTTTTTCTTATTTTTTTTCTTGTGTTTCGGTCTGTTCTTGGAAATCCTCAGCCAGGAATCACCTTTTTAGGAACTCTGGAATGTTTGATGATAGATTTGGTATTTTTGATGCCCAGCACATAATTTTGAAAAATACCTCAAATCAAAAAAATTTTGATAAGCTAGATCAGTCATATTCTCGGTGTGGGGCACCATGGGGAGGAAACCAGAATTCAACCCCTTCATTAGTTATCCAATCTCAAAAACAGTCTGCTGGCCCAGATAAACTGTTTCCTGAATTTTGAATTCCTGACACTAGTTCATTTTGAGCTAGTGAACCTGACTTAGATAAATTATAAGTATATGGTTGCAATAATCCTTTTGAAAGCCATCCAGCTGCCTCAGTAGTATCTACATGTCAATTCACATAATTCGTAAAATACAGATTCCATGCCAAGTCAACACATGTCTTCTATATCATCTTCAAAACTGCTTGAGGCAATGTATGTTGCCCTTTACTTATCCTTGAAATTTTAAAAATGAAAAAATATGTTGAAATAAATCAGAAACACAATAATTCATTTGTCCCAAATTCAAAAAAAAAAATGTCTAAATATAAACAAAACCTAAAGGGGATGTTAGTATTGTTCAATGCTTTGATCAATATCTTATGAGCTACCATACAACTTAGGTCTGGTGTTTTCAGTCTTGAAAAGGGCAATACTTGATGAAGCTCTGAAAAATGTGGCCTTTTGGTGTGTCAGTTACAAAATAATCATTAAAAATAGTAAAGACATCAAACACTAACTATGTTATCCTTAAGTTATTGTCAACACTTAATTGGAATGAGGTATCAGAACTGAATTTAGAACTTTTCCAATTATACGTTACAGTTATTCTAAGGTTACGGCAAAGCTGGTGGGAATCATGACTGAATTATGCAATAAATAGGAATAACCAAGCTCTTGAAATTATGAGAAAATGATTAGAAAAAAGTGAATTAATTGGCTGAAAGTTTACAAAGGAATAGACTATTTGAAATTTTGAATAAAATAGTTCAGAGAGTGTTTAATGGATTAAAAAAAAACTTTAACAGATATTTTTAGAGGCAGAAGAACATTTAACATAATTTATCACAAATAAAAACATCTGCCAAGTAGGTCAGTATAGCTTCCTCACCATTTCTATTGGGCCCATAAGGAAAAACAAATGCAAACAACAAATACAAAAAAATAAAAAATTTGTTAGGAATAACAAATTTAATATTTTAATTATTTATTACGACATGTTTCGTAAAATTTAACAAAACAAATAATAGTTCTAAATGCGCATGCGCAATCAAAAATCTGATTCAAAAAATGGAATGAGAACCCTTGATTACATTATAAACTATCCCTATATCGAAGAAAACTTCAAAATTACAGTAAATAGAAATGCTCATACAGTTTTAAAAATCTGATTATTAAAGCCAGAATCGGAACCCTCGTTTAACTAATAAACGACTATATTAACGAAAATTTCAACAGTAACTGTAAATCGAAATTCGCATGTAAAATGATCAAATTAAGAAAATGGAATCAGAACCCTCGAAAACCTAACAAACGATCCATATACCATTGAAAACTTCAACAGTAACATGAAATCGAAATGGGTATGCGTGATCAAAAATCTTATTCAAAAAATGGAACTAGCATCCTTGACAACCTAATAAACAATCGCTACCCTGATGCATTCACAATTCTGCAAAAGGTCTAGGAGAATGGATTTGCTTAAGCGAAAGTAGTTTATGAAATTTAAAAAAAATTTATCCTAAGCCATTTTTACACTACTTCCCAACTTTCAACCAAATCAGACAGGTTGTTTTTTAAATATCGATGTGTCAAGGAAAACACGGTTGCGTATGCGTAAGCTAAAGTAGTGGATGGAATTTGATAAAATTGATACTGAACCATTTTCACCTTTATCCTCAATTTTCTTCCAACTTTGGGCCAAATCGATGGGCCATTTTCGAAATACAGTAGAACCCCTGTTAACTGGCCATGCATTGACCAGTCTTCCTATTAACTGGCCTAGTCTGAAAAAAACACAAAGACAATAACAGATAAAAAGAAGTGCTTCCTGGAATGTGATGGGAGCCCGTTGTTTATTTGAGCCAGATATTATTACATTGTATTCTGGTATATTTGTTCCCGCTTCTCTCAATTCAGTTTTCATGTTCAGACTGGGCTATTGTGTATTGTAATTAATCATAAGGGAGATTCCCTGAGTGTGAAGTGTTAACGTGTTGTTGTGATTATGGAGACACCTCCGGGCTCTGAATGGAATTGATAGTGGTGAATCTTAGGCAAAAATCTGTCTAGAACTGAACATGGGGAAAAGTACAGTCAACGATTGGCAAAGGTACCGGCGTTCGGGAGAAGAGTTTTGTCTAAGAATTGAATCAGATAAAACTGTTTTAACTCACTGCATGTAGAAAAACCATCCTCCGGCATTGTTGACAAAAACTCATGTAGTTGTGTTTTTTTCAAGAATGTCAGAGAGGTACGCCCATTAATGGCCAATTTTGAAAGTAGTGAGTGAAGGCTGGATTGACCAATGGAAAAAACAACAGCAATGCGATTCAACTGCTAAAGACGTTCTAATGATGAAAAGATGCAGAGGTATTGCATATAAAAATTCTGTAAATGTTGAAAAACAGAAGAAAATAACATACTTTTTCAAAAAATAACTTTGATATCATTATTACTTTTTACATTGAACACATTTATCAAATTCTCTTTTTCTATGTTCTCAAATACATAGCAAAATGTATATATACGTATTAAATATGTCATAAAACAGTGTTATTCTATATTTCTGTTAATGTTTTTCTTTGAAAATACCTAAACCTCGGATTAACCGGCCAGGGTCCCAGTTCCGAGGTGACCAGTTAACAGGGGTTCTACTATAGAGGTGTGTCAAGAAAAATGTTTCCGCTTGGGTAAGTGAAATAGTTGATGGAATTTGATAAAATTGATAAGAAATGAGCCAACTTGCACAATCCCTGAAAATTTCATCAAAATCAGATTAATGGTAGTAGGTGTTATGCCTGTCACATGGATTTGACTACAGGCAGGTAGACAGGAGACCAAATTTGTTCCTTGATGTCTAAAACGTAAAATGCGAGTGAAAATTTTCGATTCTGAAGACACATTTTTTTCACTTCCTGCATGAATACAAGACTTTCCTACGTTCAGTAGTGAGGAAGCAAAAAAACTGTTAAAATACTTAATTTAAATATACAAGAAACATTAATATTAATTAGTAAATCAAATAAAGAATTGGAAAAATGAATATTGATTAGTGTGGTATGATGAAACTTACAACAGATAATTACTCAGGAAAATATTTTGAGTGTTTATTAATTTTGTATTATCCATCTGTATTTTCTTTATTAACATATCAGATCTATCAATAAGATGCTGTTATTAAAAGATGTTACTTTCTGAAAAAAAAAAAAAATGTTTAGCTTCAAATTCTAAGGTTCTCAGAAGTTACTTTATAAAACATATTTCTTGTTGATTTGTTTTTAGCAATGAAGTTAATGACTGCATTAGTGGATGTTGCTTTGGTTGTTTCTGTTAATTTGGATAATACTCAAAGACAGTACGAGTCTGAAAGGCAAAAGGCACGTGATAAAAGAGCTAGTGACAGACTTGAAAATTTACTAACCAAACGACAAGAACTGGAAGAAAATATGGATGAAATAAAAAATATGCTTACTTACATGTTTAAGTCTGTATTTGTACATCGATACAGGTACCTTTTTTCTTTCCTTCTCAATTTTTCCTTGTTAAGAGTCTAATTAAATTTTATATCTCTATTTTCTCTCCATTGATGAACTCTTCCAAGATGTTTTTTAGTTAATAATACAGATTTCTATGTTCCATTTCATCTATTTTAATATACTGTACCTTCATCTCTTAATATGATATATATATATATATATATATATATATATATATATATATCCAGATAACTTTTCATGTGATGAAGATACTTCTACTGATGAATGACAATGTTAATAAGTTACTCAATGCTCTTAATTGATTTGTGTTAATAATAATAAAATAATTATTTGGTGTTCTTTAACAAACTCTTGTAGTTCTTAGACTATTAAATTTTTGGATATGTTTTCTTTTTAAATCAAATTAATTTATGGTTAAATACGATTCACGAAATATATATATATATATATATATATATATATATATATATATATATATATATATATATATATATATATATATATATATATATATTTTTCCATGACTATCATATAATCTGTTCTATGGATTTATTTAAATGTGTATTACTTTCTCAAGGGATACATTACCAGAGATCAGAGCTATATGTATGGCTGAAATTGGAATTTGGATGAAAAAATTTCATCAAAATTTTTTGGACGATTCATACTTGAAATATATTGGTTGGACACTTCATGATAAAGTAGGAGAAGTTCGACTAAAATGTTTGCAGGTATTTTCTTAAATATATATTTTTATAAAGATTATATGTTCTTATTTTCTCATGAAGTTAAATGATGGGTATTAAAGAAAATGAACTGATATCATGAAAGTTAATTAATTTCCTTATATCAATTGAACTTATAATATGTCTACTTTAAATCCAATCATTGGCATAAGTAAAATTAATGTCTAATTATCAGATAACTTTTTTTAAAAATTAGAAATAAAAACTTTATTCTGGGACTATTTACCTTAAAAATCATAAATGTACTTGTGATTAGATTTCCTTAAGATTCAAAATCTTAAGTATCATTAATATACAAAAAAATGTGCAGAAAGTAGGTATCCACCCTCTGTTTTCTTTTGTATTTAAATTCCACGTCTATAAAGTAGCCCTCAATTAAGTTTGTATTAAGTCCTCAATTAAAAAACTAAACAGGGTTTATTTATAATGAGACATTACCAAATTATCCTGATTATAAAACTTTAATAAATATGAGCTCTGAAAAGTTATCAAACTTCTAAGAAACTCTTGCATTGCTGATGGTTTGATTTTATTTCCAATGTCATTTTGCTGATCTTATCTATAAAAAGATTAGATATTTATAGCTAGGCCAACTTGATTCACTTACATGCTTACTAATTTAATTAATAACAGTTTATTTAGGCTTTGAGGCAGTAATGGCCGAGTGCGTTGGGGAAAGGGCCCCAAAGTGCCCGGTTCAGAGCAGTGTGGGTTTATTCCCATCTGGGTCAGTTAAAATTTATTTCGTAACAGTCCCACAAAATGAATCTTGGCACTTCCACTCTTGTTAGTATAGGGCAGCAACCTCTAGGTAATTCTCCTAACCAGTACCAGTAATTAGGTTTTATATTATTTTTATAATTATGAATAGTAAATATTATGCCCACCATAGAACTTTTTTTTTTGGGGGGGGGGGGGGAAATCAACTCAAAGAAGTCTTATCTACATATTAAATTTCACATTATTTATGATAAGTGCATGTAATAAGTTTAGTTTGTTGATTGAATGTCATAGTTAGATCAGGATATTATATGGGAGCAAAAGTTGTTTACTTATTTTAGAAGTAAATTTGTTAACTGCATGTAAATGAGAGTGGTCATGGAAGAAATTTTTTTAAATGTTTATACATTTTAATTCATAGGCATTGCAACCACTATATGCATCTGAAGAATTGAAAGGTAAATTAGAGCTTTTCACCAGTAAATTCAAGGACAGAATAGTTTCGATGACACTTGACAAAGAATATGATGTAGCTGTTCAGGCTGTCCGATTGGTTATAAGCATTTTAAAGTAAGTGAAACAACTTTTTGAAACATTATTTTTGCATCAAAATTCTAATTTTTTTCTTTCTATTAGGCATCATAGGGATATTTTGACTGATAAAGATTGTGAACATGTTTATGAATTAGTTTATTCATCTCATCGAGCAGTTGCTCAGGCTGCTGGAGAGTTTTTAAATGAACGATTATTTGTACCAGAGGAAGTTGTATCTGTTCAAAGAACCAAACGAGGAAAGAAGAGGCTTCCAAATACTCCTCTGATTAGAGATCTTGTTCAGTTCTTCATTGAGTCTGAGGTGCAAAACTTATAATTTATAATATTTTGTAATGTGGAATATGTAATTATTTTAAAACTTTTTATATGATCACACAAAAAAAGATGTAGCTAAATTTCCTAAAAATATGAGACAACTACAATCGGTTACCTCGTTTCGAAATAATACAATTTTGTGGTAGCTAGTTATTCTCATGACTCCATCTTTAATAGTAGTTCACCCAGTTCACACTCAAATCCATTCGTAACCATATTTAGAAAGTATGTAAATAAATTTTTCTGTGCACCAACTTCAGCATAAATTTTGTTTTTGGAATTTATTCTCCTTTATCTTTTAAATCCATTTTCCTGTTGCAAAGAAGGCGGAATTATAATTCATCTACCTTTTTGGTCATTGAGATGCATAACTATATCTTCTTTCATCCTTGAGACCATTAGCCATTTTTTAAAAAGAAAAGTTTTGTTCATAAAACTGTTGAACTTGTTAATAAAATAAAATATCTAGTGCGTCCACTCTCACGACTTTCCTTATTACTTTGTGTGCAAAGTTATGCACAAAAATTGTTTGCTGTATCTTCATTAGTATTGCTCTGATTACTTTTTTTTTTTAAGTTTAGCTTTGTAGACACTTTAATTAACTTTCAAATGAGCATCTAGAATGTTCTGAGAGAGGTATAGTTTTGGAGTTATTAAAAAAAATAAACATGGGTGCAAAGTCCAATACGCAAACAAAATTACTTTTCATCATAACTTTTTTCTTTCTTTTTCTCAGGGATGTACTGTTTATGAAAAGTTAGAGTTTTAAGGAGAAGACTTAAGCCAAGTTTCATCAAAATCGTTGGTTGTTTTGGCACTACAGTCTCTAGAAAAACAGATTTTTCAGCTATTGTGCGCATGGTGCCCTTCTTGTGTCATATGCTTATGTGGTCTTTCCTCTCCAAAAAAAATAAAATAATAGAATCAGTCCATCTGTTTGCAAGTTAGCTGTGACAGAGACACACAGACCAATGACCGAAAATGTGTTTCTTGGACTCAGGGGGCTTTGAAACGTAAAGATCAAACCGTATACCGAAAATTCGACCCGATTACTGTACCTTCCTTGCCTAGCCACATCTGGTGATGGTAAGGAAAATAAAAATTGATCAAGCAAAACAAGAACCTATGGATTAATCTAAATCTGATTTCTTAAAGTCTATTATTAGAACGTGGAAAATTGTTCTAGCATAAAAGTTACTGATGAAAAAAGAAGCTAACAACCAAAGAGTAAAGAAGTAAGTGAAAAAGGAGATACACAGTGGACAACTGATGAAAAACTATGTAAAATACTATCTGAACTTGTAATAATAATCATAAAGCCCAATGAACCGGAAGGTTCGATACCTAGCCTTCGAATAATCTTTGGCTATATACCTCCCTCCACTGAACCCTGCCAAAGCCTAAATTTACAAGATGAGATATGGCACAATCTTCCCATCAGTCTAGCCCTTGGACATTTACCCATCAATATAATGCTGATTAACTTTTTAATGATTTATTCGTTATTTAGCCCAACAGTTTTACATTTCCAGTTCAGCTGTTACAATTTTATTACTTATAACTTTATAAGTACTTATAACAATTTATAACTTCCAATACAATCTTCTCCGTTTCCTCATCAGAACAATTTTTCTAAAATTGAATGAGATTAGCTTTCTAATGACATACCTTTGAGCTGAATTAAAAAAAAATAATATCTAAATAAAAAAAGTGGGAAAAGGGAATCACCTTGTTTTAAATCTGAATAGACCTCAAACTTCTCTGAATAAAAATTACTAATTCAGACTCTGTTGAATTTCTCGGATTTAAGTATGTACTGGATTAAATAATTTCTTTGATTTTCTCTGCTCTATCAAAATATACATTTTATTGTGGTCAATAGAATCGTGAGCCCTTTTGAAATCAAAAGTAAAGTTGGTGAACAACACTTCATCTCTTATTTTTGCTATAAGGCCAATATTTCCAAGTAATTAAAATAATTTAAAGTATTTTGGTTCATAGAAATTAAAACACAAAACAAATTTACATTTAATTGCTTATTAATATTAATTTTTTTAGCTTCATGAACATGGTGCGTATTTAGTTGATTCTCTCATTGAAAGCAATGCAATGATGAAAGACTGGGAATGTATGACAGATTTATTACTAGAAGAACCAGGTCCTAATGAAGAGGCTTTAGATGACAGGCAAGAAACGAGTTTGATCGAAATAATGGTATGCTGTGTGAAACAAGCTTCAACTGGAGAAGCACCTGTTGGTAGGGGTCCTACAAGAAAGGTAGATCTATTTATTAAAGTTAATAGTATATTTCCTTGTAGTCAAGTTTTTTATTTATTTTTTTTGTTTTTCAATTCAGATTCCCTCCGTGAAAGAAATCAAACAAGTGCAAGATGATAAACAAAAATTAACTGAGCATTTTATTGCTGTTTTACCCCAGTTGTTGGATAAGTACAGTGCTGATCCGGACAAATTGACAAATCTATTGACAGTTCCACAACATTTTGATCTTGAAATTTATACTACATCAAGACAAGAAGCCGTATGTTAAGATTTGTCTTTAAACTTATTTTAATGTATTTTTTTATGTTTATATGGTTGATTTAATTTCATTGCTTTTTTAGAATTTAGATTTATTGTTGAAAAAAATTCAAAGCATTACTGAAAAACATCATGACACAGAAGTTCTAGAAACTTGTGCTAAAACCTTAGAACTACTCTGCACTGAAGGATTTGCTATTTATACTAGGTGTGATGTTCAGAGAAGCACGTTAATTGATTCAATTGTTAATAAATATAAAGAAGCAATGGACGAATGGAATACACTTATTGAAGGGGTTTGTGCTTTTTTTCTGTTTTTTTTTTTTTTTTTTTTTTTTTTTTATAATTTATATTATTCATATTATTGAAGTTTTATTTTTAGGAAGAAACACCAGATGATGATGAAACTTACAATGTTGTTAATAGTCTGAAAAAAGTATCTATTTTTTATTCTTGCCATAATTTAGGAAATTGGAATATTTGGAGTTCTTTATTTAAAGATGTTGAGGGAGCGAAATATGGAGTTACGAGGTTACCTGAAGAAGTAAGTGCTGATTTACTTACCTTAGTTCATACTTTTTATATTGGTAAAAATAATTTATTCAGGAATAAATATTGGCTGTAATGGTTTTCTAATAGAGTTTCGTCTTGGTACTAGTTCTGATTTGTGGAAGGTTTTTGCTTTCAGTGAATGATGCTATTAAATAGAGAATGGCCTTGAAATAAAAGTTTTTAATTATATTGAATAATCAATGGTTGACCATAGAACTTTATGCTCCCTGACCATCTCATTCCTTCAAAAAGTTTTTAATGTATTTATTTTTTTTAAAAGACCTGCAATTTCAGTATTAATTATTTAAAGGTATTTACTTTGGATTACTCACCTTTATTGGTGCTAATATTTTTCTCTTTATTTTTTCTTACTTCATTATGATAAAATAAATACAGATTTTTGTTCCCCTAAAATGTTTGTGGCTTTGTTTTTATGTTTATTTTTCGAAGATCCTTATTGCTGTATCTATTAAAAAAATATATTAAATAGGATATCAAACTTTTTTGAGCTACTGATCACTGTATTTTAGTGGTATGTTTATACTACCATTTAGTTGATACTTAAGTCAGGGCATCAAATTATCAATTATCAAAAATTGTTTAATTTTAAAAATTTATATTGAAGTAATATAAAAAGTATTTTTAAGAAGAAGAATATTTATTTGTTTAATATGGGTTTAATTATAAATATATAATGGTGGAGATGTCGTTGACCATAGATGTAATCAAGGAGAAGTTGGTTAGGGTTGCGTTCAAGAGAAAAAAAAAACACTGTATGTGTAAAATTTCTATTAATGTGTGCCGACATTTCGGCCTAAGAAAAACATGATATAACAATATAATAAAATTATATTAATCTATAACATTATTAGCCTTCCTGCTGCAAAATATTCCCTTTATCCTTCTCATATTATGAAGTCTCAGATAACCAAATAGTACTACAGTCACTGAATTTCTATATGGTTACATTGTGAATAGTCGGAAACTGCCTAGATGTCCTCAAACAACTGGCAAAAGGCAATTAACTTACTCTAATAAGGATGTCAGGTTGCTTCCACAGGTATGAAGTTGTCATTACAATGATATGTATGCAAGTTGGACACTTTTTCTCTTAGAAATTTATTTATGGTTACTGCTCCGTTCCTATGGGTTGTAGGGTGTGATGAACAATGGATGACCATGATCGTAGAATGAAGATAATTTTTTATCCTGGGTCCAGTCAAGGTGTATAACAAATAAACCAACAGTTAGTGTTATTTTAAAAATTAAATTAGCTATTGTTTTGGCCAAACCACGTAGGCTAGCTTCTGAACTACAAAAAAGATAAGAAACAATAATGATAATGGTAAGAAAAACAAAAAAAATTGTATTATTATCTTCTTAACTCTGGTTCATATATGTGTTGTGTCACCGCTGAAGCATTTTTATTATTTATTATTACTGTCATCATTCTTGTTTCTTATCTTTGTTGCAGCTCTGATAATGGCTTATATGTGTTGGCCGATTGGCCAGTTAATTTAATAAAAGGAAAATCAAAACTTTGACTTATCCCAGACTAAAAAATGATCTTAATATGCTTTTTGTGTGTTTATGACCCAATAAAGTAGAAATTGCAGATATGGAGCTTTTTCTTTTTTTAATATTTGGCAAAGGATGGTTTTAGTGTTCTTGTTTTTCCTGCCTCTTTTACAGTTTTTTTTTTGTTTTATTTCTTGATTATTGATGTTTATTATTTTAATTGGTACTTTCCTATTATCCAGAGTCATTTACAAGTATTTAATTTCAAGGAACATTAATATTCCAACCATACATTTTCTTCAGCAAGGACGTTCAGGCATTCATATAACCATTTTCAAATCCAACATCTATTAATGTTCCTTGAAATTAAATAGATGAATAATTGTGTACCCTTAGGTATATATATTATATATTTATGAAGAATTTACAAATATATTTTATTAGTTAATTTTTTATTTAACCCTTAAAGGACGAGCATAGCCATATGGCAGGGGTGAATCAACCTTTTTGCTTTGTCTAGTCCCGTTACCGTTTTACCTGCTACTGGACCAAACATCCTTTCTCCCGTATGTTGAGGGTTCCAACTTCAGTTTTAGTCAAAGATTTGAGGTGTGAACATCATTTTATTGTGAAAAAAGTTTATTTCAAAAGTGCGAAACTTCCAACATGAGTCGTGAATTCTGGTAAGTAATCTTTTTCTTATTATAAATATTTATTTATTTTTTTAAACTGATTATTTTTATGGAGGTCCAAATTAAGTTGCGGAATACTTGAAATTGTTTTTATTGTAATGGTTTGGATGCGAAAGGGGTAAACATTACGTCAATGCCAAATGGCTATGCTCGGCTTTCCGGCTACTTTCTTTAGATTTGCAGAGTAGAATTTTCTATATTTATGTATAAATCCAACAGCTCGATCTTTTATTATTTGTGCTAAATATCATTAAAAAACAGTTGGTTTTTAATTTTTTTTTATTGCAAAATTTTAGATTATCTATTTATTTTTTTATGTTTGTATTGTATAAAACCGGAAATACTATTTATTCTTTGGCTAAGTTATAACAGAAGATAGATTTTTTTTATGGATATGATCAAAATAATTATATTTTAGGAGCTATTTATTTTTGTAAGGTTTGTTATTATACTAGCGTAAATAAAATTTTATATTTTTTATTGGCGGGTACAGTTTTATTGGATCTGATTTGACAAAATTATTATTTACATTGTTATTTACTATTTGAATGGCAACAATACATTTTTTTTTTCTTCTAGGGAAAATTTTAGTTTGCTTAGTGGACTTACTGTGGATAATTAAGCTATAAACATTTTATTTGGTCCAGAGGTTGAGGGAGGATCCGAAAATGTTGACTGCATTTATATAACTCCTCCTGAGCCAAACGCATTATCTGAGGAGAATAGCACGGATGAAGATGGAGGTGATTTGATTGATAACCTCAGTGGGGCTCAACTGGCTGCAAGAGCTGAATTGAAATTCGTGGTGGTAAATCACATGGATGTTAATATCCAGGCTTTTGAGAGAATAAAAAAGAGAAAATTGATCGATAAGGTCGACAAGGTCATTACCTTGTCAGTCCCAGCAGTGACCTATGAATATATATATTCATATATCATATTCATACCTATATGTTCATGAAAGTGAGCGATATGACCTTTTCAAAAACGGGACCATTCCCCAAATCAAGCCCGAGGAGATGAAAGCTTTATATTTATCTTGAGCAGATATAATGTTCTACCAGGGAAGAAGTTTTATTGGGACACTAAACCGGACATGTGCAATCCATTAGTAGCTGAGGCAATGCGAAGGGATAGGTTTATCCAAATAATAAGATTCATACAAGTTGCAGACAACACAACAATTTCCACAACAGACAAAACTTGGAAATTTCGTCCACTGATTGATAAGTGTCAGCAGAATTTTAGAGAACATTTCGTCTCTCACGAATTTTTTAATTATGATGAAGTACTACAGAAGGAATGGCTGCAAAAAATTTTTGAGGGGGAATCCTCTTAGATTTGGCTACAAGGTTTAGTGCCACAATACAGATTTTGGTTATTTGATCGATTTCGAAATTTATCTGGGGAAAAGTCCAGATGCAGTCCGTGGTCACGTGGAAGCGTTTGGAAAATCTACTGCTCCACTAATTCGGATGATCAAAAACCTACCTGCCTGCAAAAAGGAGTTTCAATACAAATTCTTTTTCTTTAAATTAATTTACAGGTTTGAATAATTCACTTTATACCTACCTATGTGTATAAATTTTTTTATTATTAATTTTTATTATTTTTGCCTTAGGAATGAATCTTTTGAAATACTTAAAAGAAAAAGGCTATGGTGGAAATGGGACGTTTTGAGAGAACAGAATCCCCAAAGACTGTCCCATTCCTCTTAAAAAAAAAATTAGTAAATGAAAGAGAGGATCTTCTGAAGGATCCCTTGAGTGGACAGATGGGATAATGATCAGTAAATGGATGGACAATTCAGTACTTGCTGTAACCTCAGCCTCGTATGGTTTGACTCTAAAGACTAATGTGAGGCTATACACCCAGAAAGACAAAAAAATCATTTATGTACCCCAGCCTTTCAGTGTACAACTGTATAATAAGCACATGGGAGGCACTGATAGGATGGACGAGGACATTGCCGAAAACCGGGTTTCAATCCGGGGGGAAAAAGTGGTGGTGGCCTCTATTTACTTGGATGCTGGATGCGTCCACAAATAATGCTTGGCTCCTTAACAAGCAAGTAGGGCAAAAATGTACCATGGTTCAATTTCGAAGGAAAATCTGCCAAGTGTACGCTTCTTCTGGCCCTATTTCTGGAAGGGTCGTGCCAGACATTAGGTTTGATCGGTTGGATCACTTGGTAGGAAAAACGTTCGAGAACAAAAGAAGAAATTTTTGTTCTTGCTTGCTAGGGAGGGCAAGTAAGAACTAGGTGTATAAAATGTGATATTGGATTATATATATATAATGTTTTTTATCGTTTCACAAAAAATAAAAAAAATATTTCGAATATATGTTGTTTTCTTTAGACTCCTTAAAAATTATATAAAAATATAAAGTAAGTTTTTCAATTATGATGTTGGTATTTAATCAGCTTTAAATTAAAAAAAAAAAAGTCCTCCCTATTTAGCAACATTTTTTTTATTTTTTTTTTATTGAATTTTTAAATATCTCTTATTATGTTTAAGGGTCAGGGGTTTTCCCACCCTGAAAAAGAACCCTGACTATTAAACCGTTTACCTAAAAACATCCTATCTACCTTTCGTTCATTGTTAGTTCAATGCGAAAAGAAACCAGTACAAACTTTTCTGTTTGATATAATCCATTTAAACCTTGGTGAGTACCAACATATATTTGATTTCTTGTCTTAATTAAATTCATAATTCATAAATGTTTTATAATACTGATTTATATTAATCTAATTTAATATGTATAATAATACCAAACTATATTTTGAATTGCTTATTTTTGAATTTTTTGTGTGTTTTTAGAACTGAGGATGAATGTATAACATTCGAAACTAGTTTTCAATAAAACAAATTTATAGAAGTGGCAAATAATTTATCAATCCCTAATTAGATTGATCCTTCTATACCATCATGCGGATGTCAGCTGATTGAATTAACACTTTAATCCTCTTGGGAACGTAAACAAATACATGTTGATACTCATTCATTCTTCCTTTTCAATAATATGGTTCATAACATAAATTAAAACCTTTCACAAAATAAAGGTAAACAGCACATACAACCCAACCACAATAACGAGATTCATTTGATGGCTTCAGTGTCAGGATTCAAGAGATTATTGTGACATTTTACTTTAAAAGTTGCAGTTCTTACTTGCAGGTGTGCCAACAATCCAAACAAATTATAGAAACATCTGTTGTATTGTCTAAAATTTCCATCACCAATGTTTTTGCCCAGTCATCATACACTTTGACTGAAAAGCACTGCTGTTTCCCTCACAAAGTCTGCCAAACATCTAGTGTTGATGAAACACTCAACTTCCATTATTCTTTCTCTTGCTGAATAGGTTTGTTAATTTCAATATTTTGTCCACAGCCTCTGATTTTCTGTTTAGATTGTTTATTTCAATAATCCATTTCTTTTATCTAGTTCCCATTAATGGCTGTATTTTTAATCATAGACCTTTCATTCAATTATCTATGTCAATTTTGTCATTTAGTTTTTCAACTGCTGTCACAAAAAGATAGACAACTAACGACCAGCTAACAAATTTCCAGCACATGGGTTTATTATAACACCTGTAAATACTCAAAGCAAAATATATCCATCCTCATTTCAGCATTTCTTTTGCTACAAATCCTGTCAGGGTAGTATTTCTTTCTCTTATTGAAATACGTAGTAAGGTCCATAAGTTTCCGGCTTGAGGAAGAAAGAAAGGTGAAAGGTGTTATTATTATTCAATATATTCAATATATTCTCCTCTAAGTTATATACACTTAATATAAGGTTTAGGCAACATTTCTATACCATAAAAAAAAAAATTTTCTTTTTGTTAGAAAAATATTCTTCCACCACTGCCCTCCTCTTCGTCGGTGTTAAATCTCTTCCCATGAAGGTCAGATTTTAACTTTGGGAAAATATAGAAGTCGCTAGAGGCCAAATCTGGACTGTAGAGTGGATGGAAAGTTTCTTGGAATCCGAAGTCCTTCACAAGACTTGGAAAAAAATGCTGTGTGGACAGGGGCATTGTCGGGAAGAAGCCGAACATCTCTGCTCAACTTTTCCCGCCTTTTCTCTTTGATGACGTCTCATAAGCGGTGAAGTAGGGCTGTATAATACTCGGCATTCACTGTGATGTTCTTTTCCTTAAAATCAATCAGCAGTATTGCTCTGCAATCCCAAAAAATGATGGCCATTACCTTTTTTGTCGACTGCGTGCCTTTTGCCTTTAGTGGAGGTACTTTTCCATTCCATGGACTCCCTTTTGCTGAGTGGGTCATAGTATAGAACCATTGTCTCAACCCCAGTTACAATTGAATTACAGTGGAATACAAGGGGGAGGACTCCCCATAAATATCATCCAAGCGCTCTTTAATTCACGCAGGAGTAAGGCAATTACACAACAATTTATACAAATACAAAATACACAAGAATTTATACAAATACTAAATACACAAGAATTTAATAACCACACGGTAATCGATCTTGAACATTGTTAAAACGCACAGATTCCTTCAAGGTTAGATACGGACAGGCAGGACTGAGGAAGTGCAGGTGATGTGTATGGAGAGTGTAGGCATAGACATGCACGGCGTGCAAGTCTCAGCCTGCTTGAAGTAGAGAAACGAGGGCAGGCTGGAAGCTTATGGACCTTACTACGTAACTCAGTTTCTCTTCCAGTAGAAGGCAAAGTAAATAGATTTGTTATTAAAAGTGACTAGTAGTAGGAAGAATAATGGAAATAAACACATGAATGAATGATATATTACATCTGTTTCTTATTGATATTATTTAAAAATTATTATGGATAACTGGAAAATATCTTTTGATTTGTATGTTTTTTTTATTTATCCCTTAAATGAACTGTAATACTAAATAAGAAGCTTGAAATCATTTTCATTGTGTTCTATATATCGGGTTGCTATGCAAAAATCATGCTGAATCCCAAGCCGTTATTTAGAAACTAACTTACATATTTATGATCTTGGCTCTCTTCCCCACTATTATTATTTATTTACTGTTTTTATCACATTTTATAGGCTGTGAAGTATTGTATATCATCATGTTACTTTGGCGTACTTTGGGATTTATATCACATTGAAGAATTGATTGAATCTGGAGGGCCTACTGAAGATAAAATTGTAAATGTTAAGTCCAGACTTGAAGTTTTCATGGAAGTAATGAAAATGATGCTTGTTCAATCTCATAGTCAAATATATAAAGAAGAGGTACTTGTTGTATATTACCTTATGTTTGTAGCATCTTAATTATATGCATGCATTTTTTTATTTTTGTTGAACTTTTTTGAAATTTATGATATGTTTTGGTCTATTAGTTATATAATAATTTCAATTACAGGAGAATCGCTTTTATTTAGTGGTTTTGGACCTAGATGCTAAATCTGGTTTCCTAAGATCTAGAATTTGTGCCCTGATTTTTCAATTAATTATTATGTTTGCTATTCTCTTATTATAGGAATCGCTTATTTGGTTTTGGAAGTGCTCCAGATTTCTGATAGGATTTTCAATCGCCCATGTACATTTCAAGATTTCCACCAAGGTTTCTTTTGTATAAGGATAATTTATTAGATTTTCAAGGATGCTAATGCTGATTTTCGATTGCACCTTCATATTTTGTATTATTGTTACAGTTGTACATTTAATCAGTATAAAAGTCATTTATTAGGATTTTACGATTTGCAATTTTTAATTTACATGTGTACAAGTTTCAATTTTTTGGACTACAATAACGTAATAAATGATTCTTATATTAAAGAATATACTAACATAGTAATCTGTGGCCATATTCTAGGGTCGGTGGTTTGAAATCGCGCTGATAAACATACACTCTCCTACCGAAGACAGTGATGATGAAGTTAAATGCGAATTTTATGATAAACTAGAGTGGGTTTATGATAAACTACCTCGAAATTGCATGAAAATAATATTAGGAGACGCGAACACAAAGGTGGGAAGGGAAGAAGTATACTATCCGACGATCAGTAAAGAAAGTTTCCACGAACATAGAAATGATAATGGGATCTGTCTAATAAACTTTGCTATCTCGAAAAACCTAATAATCAAAAGTACTATGTTCAAACATAAAGATATTCATAAGTATACGTGGACATCAAGGATTCACACACTCAAAATCAAATTGATCATATTTTGATACAATAAAGATTGCAAAATAGTATAATTAACGTGAGGTCTTATCGTGGGGCAGACTGTGGGTCAGATCATGAATTAGTAATCACGAAACTTCGACAAAAACTTAATATTAAAAACAGAAAAGAAAGCCGTATTTGTTCCGAAAATTTTGATCTAGATAAATTAAAAACCTTTCAATTAGAAATCAATTCGTGGTTGATATCAAGAATAGGTTTGAAGCCTTGGAATCTTTAGATGAGGATCGCGAAGATAGACAAGCTATGGACATGGACAAGCTATGACATAGACAAGCTATGGATCGGAATTAGGGATAATATTAAAGTGGTAAGTAATTTGTATCTTGGAAAAAGGGACAGTAAAAAGAACAAACCGTGGTTCGATAATGATTGTCTAAACTTGTGTGAAAAAAGAAGAGTTGCTAAATTAAAAGCTTTAAATAATCTAAGCGATAACAATGTTGCTAACTTCCGAGCCTTGATGAATGAAACGTCCAAATTTCTCAGAAATAAAAAACGAGAATATCTTAAAAACAAAATAATAGAGATAGAAACTGATAGATTTGAAAACAACGTAAGAGACATGTACAAGGGTATAAACAGATCGCGTAAACAGTTTGAACCCGCAATGAATGGAATTAGAGATGTTGTGGGACGTTGTGAATAAATTTAAAAAACACTTCGAAAGTATTTTGAATTTAGGAAATAATGGTCAATCTCCTCCTTATGCATATCAGAGAGCTGAACCGTTAATTGAAGAACCAAGTAAAGAGGAAATCGAAATAGCCATCGGAAAATTAAAATCTCATATAGCAGCGGGAATCGACAACATTCTCAGTGTACTAGTAAAAGCATGCGGTGAAGCTGGAGTTTCTAAAATACATTTTTTTGTTAAAAAGATCTGGGAAAATGAAAAAAATGCCCGAAGAATGGAAAGAATCTATACTTATTCCGATTCACAAAAAGGGGCCGAGGATGAAGTTTAATAACTGTATAATATCACTCCTCCCGGTATGTTATAAAATATTCTCGTTGATCCTAACTAGTTGAATCACGGAATATGCCGAGGATATTATCGGAGACTACCAATGTGTTTTTAGACGGAACCGATCAACTATCGATCAAATATATTCCTTACGGCAAATATTAGATAAAAATTAGAATTCAGGGGTGTAGTTCATTAGCTTTTTGTTGATTTCAAAAAGGCTTATGATTCCATTGATCGCCAGAGACTGTATAATATTTTGATGGAGCAGGGAATACCGAAGAAGCTAGTAAATCTAGTAGGGGTGTGCATGACCAAAACATTCAATAAAGTTAGAATCGGTAATTATTTTTTGGAGAAATTTGAAGTTCGCTCGGATTTAAAACAAGGCTATTCCCTTTCACCTGTCCTATTTAATTTAGCACTAGAGTATGTCATTAGAAAGGTGATGCGTACCGAAAGGGGTTTAGATCTGGGTGGTAAAATATCTGTGGTCGGGTTTGCGGATGATTTGGTATTGTATTATTAAGTGAGGAAACTATAAAACTGAATACAACAACATTGAAGACTGCTGGCAAAGAGGTTGGCCTCAATATAAATACGGATAAGACGAAATATATGGTTAGCAATAGAAACAGAGATGATTTTGATGATTTAGATATAGCAGAAAATAGTTTTGAACACGTTGAGAAATTTAAATATTTGGGGTCTATGATTACTAGAAAAAACAAAATTCAAAGGCGCGGTTGAAGGTGGGGGGAAATGCTTGTTATTTTTCAGTATCAACATTACTTAGGTCGTGCATTTTGTCCAGAAACTTAAAACTTAGAATGTACAAAACTATTATCTTTCCTACAGTTCTGTACGGGTGTGAAACGTGGCCGCTAACCTTGAAGGACGAATAATGCCTTAAGGTCTTCGAGAATAAGGTATTGCGTAAAATATTTGGTCCGAAAAAGGATGAGTCAATTGGAGAATTTAGGAGGTTACACAACGCGGAATTGTGTGTTTATGTAATCGCACAATTAATATCGCACCTTGTTAATATAATCAAAGTGATATCATCGCGACGGTTGAAATGGGCTTGAAAAATTGTTGGGCTCAGTAACGAACGAATTCCTAAAAAATTAATAAACACTGATCCGACTGGTAAACGTCCGAGGGGTAGACCGAAACGTAGGTGGGAGGATTGTGTTAAGGGTGATCTAATGGATTTGGGTTTGGACGGTAGTCGGTGGACCGAGGTTTGTAGGCAGCGATTAGTGGTATCGGCATTGAACCATCGGGTTCGCTAAGTCTTTTATTATTATTATTAACATAGTAATAAATCAAATTGTTCGTGTACAAGCTATTGTCATTTAATATAACTGATAATGATAATTTTAACTTTAATCAACTGTAATATACACATTTTTTCAGAGTTTATGTACGTAGTAAATAACTATTTTTTTGTATCTTAAATTAGATTTAGTATTTGGAAATAGGGATTCTCAGGAAAATAATACAACATTTATTTATCCTGACTGCAATCATCAAAAATTATAATCCAAAGTGTGTTTGTCATCATAAATGGAACCAAAATAGACGCCTTCATTTAAAAACATGGCGGCTCTATTTTGGACTTCAACAGAACCACTGCCATAATGATCGAGTGGGTGAAGATGATCAATTTTTCAATACTTCGACAATAAATCTAATATAAGAAAATAAAAAGAAGTTGAAGAGATTTTCATCAAACGAAAACTTCTGAAAATAATAAATGGTCCATTTGTATTAGATAATCAAAATGGCAGTTCGCCATTTTGAAACCTGTAGAGTGGTGTAACGGACAACAAAGGGAGAGTAAGTTATTGTTTGGACCAGGGACCGGAGCAGACATCTTAAGAGCTCCCGTAATACTTCATCCACATTCAAGATCCACATCATTTGGTAACACACTTTAATTATATCCCATAGACCACGGTCGTCGTTCTTCAAAGACTTTATTAGACCTTATATCGTTATTCAAAGAAGAAAGTGTTAAATTTTAAATATATTGACGCTTCACGTTTTAGTATGTTTTGTATTAGTAATAGTTCCGTGTGTCTGTGTCTGATTGTCTAGTAACCCTGCCCTGAGAATAGAGTCAAAGTTATATAAAACAAATATATATATAAAAAAGTGAAAATAAGTTAATTTATTTATTTTCCAAAAACCGTAACTTTACACAACTTCCTTGAAAATGAAATATTATCAAAGAATATGCTAAAAATATTTCTTTAAATTGTTATTCTTGAATAAAAAAAATAATATTTCTGAATTAGTTCGTTTGATTATATTATATTTGGTATGGAAAAGGTTACATTTGACTTGGAAATGCTATAATTTGGCTGTTTTCTTTTAACATCATCTTGTGTGGCATTGCGATTGCTAACAATGGAATTATGCAACTGTTTCTTCAAGTTCTTGAAAGTAGAAATTTCACCCAGCCTTGAAAATATTTTTATGTTGTGTTCAACACGTTTCCACTTTGGTGTCATGTTTTTTTTTTTTTTTTTTTTTTTTTTTTTTTTTTTATATGAGGGTGGGTGGAAATCTTCAAAAGACATGGATAGGCCCGTACCTATCCGCGTGTGGGATTTCTAGCCACTAAAACCACCTCCCCCTACACCTCTTTCCCACCCTCCACGGGACCACCGTTAGGCATTACTTCATGGAGGGTGGTTGGCTGTGTGCCGCCTCATTGTTTTAGGCTGCCACTATTTAGGCGCGCCTTTCCTTCTCCTCCTTCCTCAGCTTCTTGATGACCTCTGCTGCTAGGCGCTGGCCTGCCATCCAACACTCCTGTGAAAGCAACATCAGGCTGACGATGCTGTCGACTGTGGGTCCTGAGCCACAGATTCCTAGAAATTCTTCCCTCTCTTCTTGAAAGCGGGGACAGCTAAAGAATACATGTTCTACAGTCTCATATATTGTTGGGCACCTTGGACATACAGCGGTATTGTCCAGCTTGAACCGCACTTGGTAGGCTCTGAAGCAGCCATGTCCTGTGAGCATCTGTGTTAGGTAGTAATCTACTTCCCCATGTTTTCTATCCAGCCAAGGTTGGATTTGAGGTATCAGCCTATGGGTCCAGCTGCGTTGCCATCTCACGGCCGTCTGCTTCCTTTCCTCGGTCCTGGGGATGCGGTCAACTCTCTTATATGAGCGTTGCCTCTCTTCTGCGACCAGCTCTATCGGCGGCATCCTGGCCACCACACATGCAGCTTCGTTGGAAACTGTGCGGAACGCGCTGATCACTCTGAGAACACTCCGGCGGTAGACAGATACCATTGGTCTCCTGTAGGCCAGTATGTCCAAGGCCTCACTCCATATCGCGGCTGCGTAGAGCAGAGTAGATGGGACCACACTTGCTACCAATAGTCTCTGACTACTTCTGGGTCCGCCTATGTTGGGCATCAGTCGGGCCAACGCTGTGCTCACTCTAGCCGCTTTATCGTATGCTTGTTGGATATGCTCCTTGAACCGCAGCCTCTCATCGATTATAACCCCAAGATACCTCAGGGAAGACTGGGACCTAATTTCTTGTCTACCCACTCTCAAGGTTATTTCTTCCTTCCTTTTGCGACTACTAATAAGAAGGGCCTCTGTTTTCCTGTCGGCTAGCTGGAGCCCCACCGATGCCAGCCAATCTCGGATCAATGAAATGCTCTGGTTGGCCTTCAAGGTCACTTCATCTTTGTATTTTGCCTCGATCACCTCTGCGATGTCGTTGGCAAAGCCCACCGTCTTGGCACCCTCTGGCAGGCTAAGCCTGAGGACCCTATCGTACATGATATTCCACAGTAGTGGCCCAAGCACTGAGACCTGGGGTACTCCACCAGTTACCTTAAACCTTTTTGGCCCATCTTCTGTTGAATAAATCAGGGTTCTGTCCCTGAAATAATCTCGAATAATGCTCGTCAGGTAAGTGGGGACACCCATTTCCTGTAGGGCATTCAGAATACAGCTTCATCTAGCCAAGTTAAAGGCGTTTTTAACATCAAGCGTGATAACTGCGCAATAGCATTTCGCTCCTCTTCTCCACCTCTTCCCCGCAATAGCCTTCCGAGCCGTTTCTATCACCATGGTGATTGCGTCCAGAGTTGATCTTGCTTTCCGGAAGCCAAACTGAGTCCGTGCTAGGCCCCCTATACACCTGTGGTCTCTTGTATCCTCCCAGCTATAATTTTCTTCAAAGCCTTGCCAGCTGTGTCCAAAAGACATATCGGTTGATATGCTGAAGGGTCCAATGGGTTTCCCTTGCCTTTCTGGATCAGCACTAGGCGCTGTCTTTTCCATGGCCGCGGAAAGGATCCTTCACTTAAACAAGAACTGAAGACTTCTTGAAAAAGATTTGGCCTTGTCTCCATTGCCGCCTTTAGTGCCACATTTGGGATGCCATCCAAACCTGGTGCTTTTCCTATCTGAAGGCTAGTGCAGACATCCTTGAGTTCTTCAGCTGTCACGGATGGTACGTCGAATGGCTGCCAAAATCCTGAATGCATTAATTCTTCTTGTTCTGGGAAAAGAGTTGTCACTATCTTCTCTACAACAACCGAGCACGTTGGTGATCTCGAAGAGTTGCTCTTTAACTTCTTCATGACGGTCCGGTAAGGCCGTCCCCATGGATCCTCGTCCACCTCTTTGCAGAGTTCCTTCCAGCACCGTCTCTTGCTCATCTTGATTGCTCGCCGTAGTTCACGCCTCATAGCTTTGAACTCCTCCTGGAGTATTTGGAACTGAGGGCTGCCTTTTGCTCGCTGATACCTTCTTCTCGATGCATGACACCATCTACGACAGTCAGCAATCTGGTCGTTCCACCAGTAGACTGGGTCTCGGCCCATGCCTGCGTTGCTGTGCACTATAGCTGCGTCACACGCTGTGGTGACCAGATCCATTACCTAGTGTACCTTATCCTCTGTGGAGCCTGAAAGCTCACAAGATGCCTCCATCATAATTTTGAATGACTCCCTGTCAAAAGTCCTAGCTATCCAGCGAACTGTACTCCTTTCTTGCCTCGCTGATATTGATTTTCGGTTTCCCAAGGTGATCAGTATAGCCTGGTGATCGCTGTGGGTGTATAGGTTGCAGACCTGCCAATCAGTAATAGGATGAGGCTGTCACTGACAAATGTTAAGTCAATGATGGAAGACCTGCCCCCCTTCACAAATGTTGGTTTCGTCCCTGTATTTACCAGCACCAAGTCGTCCATCTGGGCAAAGGCTTCTAATAGGACTTCTCCGCGTCGGTTCGTCGACCTGCTGCCCCACTCTGTTGCCCAGGCATTAAAGTCTCCGGCAATTACTATTGGCCTACGCCCTCTGGCGTCTCGTACTATGCTATCTAATTGGTCTTCGAATTCCTGGATTGTGGTGCTTGGTGGTGCATAGCAGCTGAACAGGTACAGATGTTGTATGCAGTTTTGTTCACATGCCCACATTGCTGCCCTTCCTGTGACGTCAGATACCCAACAGTTGCCGTCCAAGTTTTTATACTGCTCACTCAAGATCACGCCGTCCACTCGTAGATCTTTAACGGTTTGCCATAAGAGATCCTGAGCAGCTTCGCAGTGGTTGAGATTAAGTTGGAGGATTCTCATCTGCAACGATTTTTTATCCCCCTTGTTCGTCTAGAACTCGCTGTGGCATTTGCTACCACCGCACGGGTGTCTGTTATCACTTACTCCATCGCATAGTGCGCAAATAGGACTCTTCTTGCAGTCCACTGCTCGATGACCCTCTTCACAACACTTCGTTCGGTTGGGCCCTTTGCATCGGGGCCTTGTGTTTGTGTAAGTGTGTGTGTTTGTATGTGTGTGGCATATATATTAAAAAATACACACTATATTGACTGAACCTCATGATCCTCAAAAACATGTATTATTATCAGTTGATATTTTAGGTGTTTGTTCAAAATTCCTTTTTGTTATGCTTTTCATAACTATATTATTTAATTATTATATTATTATTTAATCATTAAATATTATTTAATTTTTTGTTTTTTTCCAGGCTTATCTTGTTGTCTGTGATATCCTTATAGTTTTTTGCAACCAGTTATCTACACATAGTCACGCTGCTTTAAGTGGTTTAGTTTATGAACCTGATAAAAGCTTTCAAGTTATGTTAAATGAGTTTATCCAAAGTAATGTTTTCTCTTATGAAGAGGATGGTAAGTTAACTTGATTGTCTTCGATTGTGTTAGCTACTATTTATTACTAGTATTATTTATTACTAGTTATATATTTATATTATTATTAGCTATTATTTATTATATTATTCAGCTACTAGTTATTACTAGTAGTCTTGATCCGGGTTCTGGACTGCTGTTTGATATATTTTGATGTCTTTCAAACTTAACATTGCCAAACCTGCTCTGATTTTAATTCCTTTAACATTTTTTTAAAAAAATAAATCTCCCCACCATTCCGTCATTTCTTTAAAATTTTAATGGCAGCTACCCATCCCATCATCATTCAGTCTCTCAACTGTACTTGTTTCCATTTCAAAAATGAATTGTCACAGGTGCGAGATTAGTTTTTCAAATTTTTCAGAGAAATTAGGGAACCCGGAAGATTATCTCAATTACTTAGGAATGTATAGTGTTTTAAAAACTCAAATGAATTGTCCTGATTGCAGGTTGATTTGCTGGAAATTAGGAGTCAGTTGTTGAGATTCTAAAATATTATGGTATAATTTATTAAAATACATTATTTGAATTCTCAAAATTTATTAAATTCTTTTATGGATTTTATATTTTAAAAAATTAAGGCTGTCAATGACCATAAGGGGTCATAACTAGCAGCAGTCAGACCGATAACTTTTGTGTTTATTCCATTGCTTAAACAGAATTTCAATAATAATTAAAACCATAGGGGATCTTTATTAGCTGTAGTCAGGCAGATAGCAATTACGTTTACTTCATTGCTAAAACAGAATTTCGATATTATATCCTTAATAATAATAAATGCCGCAGAAGGTCATTTGCGGCCGTTGGAAAGGTAAGAAGAATTGTGTTTATTTCATTGCTAAAACAGAAAATTGTTTATTTCATATTTAAAATCTAGCAAGAAGTGAATGTGGTGGATACTACAGCTGAAAAACAGCTCCCTTAAATGGTGTATAATACAACCAAAACATCGTAACGCATTGATGTTGGTGGAAACTTGTCTTGATTGTTAGAAAGCCAGTTCAGACAGGATCGTGGCAAGTGCCATAGTTCAATAGTATTATTTTTGTTATATTAAGGTGGATTTGGACTGAAATGTTTAGTAACATTGTTATTAGCAAAATGTCAATAACATTTTTATGTCTACTTTTTAAACCAGTCAATAGCAAAATGTTATTAACTATGTTTTTAACTGTCAGGCTGGCTATATAGGAAATAACAAAATGTTATTAGCAAAGTTATTAACTTTGTATTCAAAATGGAGCAAAAAGGGTACAGCTCCCATTTGCCTTCAAGCCAGCTCATTTCAGGCATGGCCTCATGGGAAGAAGTTGTCCGTGCAGCAACTTAAGCTGTGATTATCAGTCTTGTTTGGCTTCCACTTATTCCACAAAAATCAGTTGAGATCTGCCACCGAGTGTCATTTTTTTTTTTTTTTATCTTTATAATCTTTTAGAGTGAAATTCCACAAGCATTCATACTAGCAGTATTCTTTTATAAATTTAGTAATTTCCTTCTTTGACCACTCCATTGGGAAAATTAACTTTACTGAAATTAAAAACAAAGCAATGCTATATTTTTCACAACTTTCGACTGGAAACTATAGCCCATCCTTTACCACAGGCGATCAACCCTTCTTCAATCAAAATGCTTACAGACTGTAACACTTATATAAAACAAGCTAAAAATATTTTGTTACTAGCATTCTTTGGTCTGGACTGGTCCCAGAAAGATCGCAAAATTTATTTTATTCACAATATTAAAAAAATGTTACTGTAAAAAGTAACAATATTAATAGCAAAGTTATAAAAAATTTATATTAACATTTTTAATTATTGGTGTATATGAAATCAGCTGTTATTTGCAAAAAAGCAAATGTTAGTAACATGTTAATAACTCTTATGTTATTAGAAAAGTTATCTCTGCTCTAAATTTACCTTTAGGTATCATCCACTTTTCTTTTGTATAAAGCTACAATTTTCCCTTCTTTTTAGACTATTTAAGGGTCTTGTTTTACCAAAGTCACTTAGCTCGTTTATTAGGTCGCTTCCTGCAGCTTTGAATAGTTCAACAGGGATTTCATCACTTTCTGGAGGCTTAGTATTCTTTAACTAAAAAAAAAGAAAAAATATCAGGGGTACAAATAAGTTTCCGCCGTTTTTAATAAAAACTTAAGAAGTTGTAAAAAAAAACAAACAGTACATTACATTTTATTTAAAATATTGTCCACCACTAGCTACTACTTTTTCCCATCTTTCTGGAAGCATTCGGATACCATGTCAAAAAAAACTCTTCTTGAGACTATCCATGAATTGATCCAATTTTTCGTATCTTCATACGATTTGAAGCGCTGCTCAGAGAGACCATGCGCCATCGACCGGAAAAAGTAGTAATCACATGTCTGGGGAATACGGTGGGTGGGATAGGACTTCCCATTTCAATCAACTGAGACTATACAGTGTGAAAAACCTTTTCTTTTATGCCTGGCAAGCAGCATTTTAGATGTGCACAATCGGTATTCAATGTCTCTTGGCTTCAGTTCATACGGGACCCAATTTACTTCATTTTGTATCATTCCCAACGATTTTAAACGATGTGAAATTGCTTGTTGACTAACTCCTAATGTAAGTGCAAGTTCTTCTTGCGTTTGGCACGAATCTTCCACCAATAATGCTTCCAATTCTTTGTCCACGTCAAACTCGCCGTTTTTAAGCTTTTGAAACCACTCACAACTCCTCTCACTTAAAGCAGCATCACTGTATGCTTCTACAAGCAATCGATAGGCCTCAGCTGCAGATTTTTTTAAATAAATTAAAAAAGATTTTAAATACGATACGATAAGATTTTAAATACATTAAAAAAAGTTAAATAAATAAATCAGAACTTCCCGCAAATGACACTTTGCATTCGGAACAAAATGACATTCTCGCAAGAAAAAAAATACATACTGCTTACACAGAGTCACTAGTATTTAAGATTATGTTGTTGCCAAATTTCCAAACTTGCCATGTGCCATTGCACAGCTGACAATTTCAACATAATCTTGTCGGTGGAGCCATCTCTCAACAACGGTGGAAACTTATTTGTACACCTAATAAAATCCAAGATTTCTATGTTTTTGCTTGTTTTCTTATTTCTATCTTTTGCCTAATTTTTTAAGAAGCTTCCACTTTTATCTGTACACTTTAAATTGCCTTCAATATCTTAGATCCACTGATATTCACTTACCAATTTATAATTTTAAGATTTATGTGCTGGTACTGGTGGGGAGAACTTGTTCGGCAAGTGGGCTCTTGTCAACCTTGCGTAGCCCTTTTTGCCAACCCCTGACAGTTACCTTGTTGCTGTCTAATACTAATTAGTGTGGGAATGTCAAGATTCATTTTGTTGTACCACCATGAAATAGATATTAACTGACTGGAATCAAACCCACACTGCTACAAAGCGTGTACTTTGGGACCCTACCCCCAATGCGCTCAGCCTTCAAAAAAAAATAAGTAAATAAAAGTATATCACATTTAAAAAGAATTTGACTGTCTGTTTTTTTTTTTTTTTTTTTTTTTTTTTTTTTTTTTTTTTTTTTTTTTTTTTTTTTAGATATATGTATAAGTCACTTGTTTTCAAGTAATTTTTTAATATGTTACAGATGAATTAGACGAACACTCGAAGATAGCAGAACTTCATAAAAGAAGAAACTTTTTAGCTTCCTACTGCAAACTGATTGTATACAGCATATTACCTACTTCATGTGCTGCTGATGTTTTTAAACATTATGTGAAAGTAATCTTTCTTTTAATAGCTTTGTCAGTAATGTTTTCTGATGAAATTTAACTTATCACTACCTAACATTTCATTCATTACATTTTGTATCCATTTAGTGTAAGAAGTTACCCACAAAATACTCCTATTATTACCGCTCAAAATGAAACAGGTTACAAAGCTATTCAAATCATAGTGGGAATTGAATCTGTAGGTCCACTATGAATTGAGTTTTAGCTCTCCTGTGCGGACCTACACTACTTTTAATTTGAGTGTGCTGTTCTAAAGACACCCAGCTTCAATGGTGTCTGTATCATTCTTAAAATCTGTGACCATGATAATACAATCTGTTCACTGTGGTTTCTCTTAATCTATTGAAATTTTGTCAAAATGATATATGAGGTAAATAAAATAATAATTTATTTAACCATATTTGTGAAAAAAATGTACTCCTAATAATTAATATGTAAATATAATGTACTTATCATCAATGACCATTAATGTTGTATTGTAGAATGTCATGAAGATAGGATAGAGCCCGAAAAATGAAAAATTCATGATGCTATAAAATTTCAATAACATATTTAACAAGGAAGATATTCAATTCACAATTATTAATTATTGATACCAAAAATCTATTTATATCATCAGGATTCTAAACCGGAACAGGATTTTGTAATCCAGTGCCTTACCCATCCCTGACCTTATTTCCTTATATAGCATTTCCAAGTCAATTGAAACGTTTTCCAATTCAATTATAATTTTTTCCATTTTAGTTCTAACCCAACCAGATTTGAATTAATTCATTAAGATTATATTTCTTTTCTTTTTTTTTTTTTATTGAAAAATAATTATTTTAATTACAATAATGACTTATGAAATGATTTCGGCATATTCTTCTGATATATTATAATTTATTAGTTTTTCAAGGACAATATTTCTGAATTTTGTTTGCACTTATGCATTTCTATTAACTGTAGTAACTATCGAAATTTTTTTTTATGTAGGGATCATTTATTAGGCTTTCGAGGGGTCTGGTTCCGTTTTTTTTTTTAAATGGATTTTTTATCAAGCATGTGCATTTCGAATTGATATTTCAGTTGACAGTTTGATATAGGCATTACTTATCAGATTTTCATAGAAGCTAATTCGTAATTTACTATCAGATTTTTAATGGTACTTGCGCATTTAAATTTGCTGTTATATATATTTCAAACTGTTATGGTAATTCGAAATGCGCATGCTCGATCAAAAATCCATTTATTAAAAAAAAATGGAATCAGAACCCTCGAAAATCTCAAAGAAAACTTCAATAGTTACAGTAAATCAAAATGTGGGTGCATGATGAAATATCTGATTGGAAATTCAGAATTAGTGTGCTTTAAAACCTTATAAACGATACATCTACCTAATCAAATGAAAGGGCTTGGGTTCTTAACGCCAAGGACAATGATTTTTTAAACATGAAAACAGACTTTTCAGCTATTTTCGTACTTATTTATCTCCAGACAAACCCAAAAATAAATGTTTACCTTTTGGGAGAGTAGGACGGAGTGTAGCCTATATATCACGCTCGTCCCTTGCTGTAATTCCATGGAAAAAGGATTAAAAAAAAATTACATATTTATACATATTACATCTTTTTTAATTGTCAACTTCACAAAAAATATGGTCAATTTTATCGTATCTAATGCCATGTATCATCTGAGATTCTCTCTTCGAAGTTGAACTCCTGGTGATTTTAGCAGAACTTAGTATGTTCTCAACTATATTTAGGCTATCTCCCTTTTTATCTTGTCACTTTCCGGCATTATTATTGTCACTTTTTTACACTTGCCGTGCATTATGGGCTGCTACATCGATCAACCTATGACATATTTGATACGCTCAAAATGTGGTTGCCTCAGAACATTGATAAACCTGTTGATTCCATTACAAATTGTTTATACATGCATAGAAACTATAAATTTGCGTATTCATTCATAAAATCGAACCACTATAATAATCAAAAGAATTATTTCACTTTCCATAATTCAAGATTCATGGCGCGAGTAACATAAAATTCAATTGAACCCAGGATAAACAATATAGGTGCTATGGCAATCTCCTCAGATGGATTCAAGTAAAAGAATATGGATCCTATCTCTGTATAACAAAGAGTATAACAATGACGAAGCAATGCCATTCAAAGAAGTTAATATATTAAATAGAGAGAGAGAGAGAGAGAGAGAGAGAGAGAGAGAGAGAGAGAGAGAGAGAGTGATCAGGAGGAAGCTCCTAAAGACTTTCAAATCGAAATATTCTGCAAAAAGTATGGGGCTATTTCAGAGGAAAAGGTTTGTGAAACCTGAGTTGTTTTGAAACAGTCCTTGAAAATTAAAACAAATATTAATTACTATAATTTTTTTAATGTAAAATATTAAAGTATTATGAAGCCACTAGTTTTAATTTATGTATATTACATTATATTAACTCTACGAAATTGTTCGCCCAATAACTCCTTCTACTAAAGACAAGTGACTTTAACTTTGTTAAAAACTTTCAGTGGATTTAAGTGTTAAGTACTGTTTTTTGTCAATAAATAAAATAATTTTGGTCTTTGGAAAAGGTCTGTAGAGATAGATTTATTTAGCCTTTATCAAGAATATGGACACCTTGTTGCTTGGGTCGATCATGTCTTTAAAATATTATGTAAAAAAAAACTATTTGTCATTTTCTCAAAACTTTATCTTTGTAACATATCAACTTCACCCACTCATGTCCTGAACTGTTTTTCAAATTATTTATTATATATTAAGTAATATTTTTGCAATAATTTAAACAATACAGTATTCATTTTTAAAAACAATAATTTAAAAATTAACTATAATTTAACCACTTTTGTTTATGTTACATATTTTTTATTAGTCCTACAATGATTATGGTGATATTATCAAAACAACTGTTGGTAAGGCCAGAGAAATAAATAAAGTGAACTGTGCTCGTACCATGGTAACTGCACTGACTGCATTGTTTCGAGAAATGCAGCAAGGTATGCGAGGAGCTCGTTTTTGTAGATCAATGGAAGATTTTACAAGCCTAAAGGTAATTTTAATTTTTAATATTTTTATCTGTTACTAAGTATTAAGTAATTTGTGATCTTACTATAAACGTCAAGGGGCATTTAAGAAAGAATTATTGAGCCCTTAGAATTCAAGGGCTATATGTAGGATGAGGCAAAACGTTTACTGCAAGGAGTAAACGTTTTGCCTCATCTTGCTTATAGCTCAGATATTGCACCATCAGATTATGGTTTTTCTAGATCAATGGGTCATTTTTTAAAAGGTCGGAACTTTGATAATTACGAGGACATAACAATTAGATGTGAAAAGTTTTTTGCCTCAAAACCAAAGGAGTGATACTCGCATTAAATCCAATTACTGGCAGAAAGATGGGTGAAAGCAGTTGAAAACAATAGACTTTGCTTTGAAGAGTAGTATTCAATAACGTTTAAAATATGTAATCTGAAATAAAGCTATACTAATGCACAAGGACTTTTGTAACAACCTAGTATATATATATATATATATATATATATATATATATATATATATATATATATATATATATATATATATATATATAAATTTGCTTCTGTTACATGAATATCTTCAACGTTTCTAGTTGATTAAAAATTATTTGTTACCAGAGATAAAGTTTGTTTACTTTTGAAAAGTTTTTACTGCTGGGAGGTAAAGACAGGTAATATATTGTGTTTAGTAAAATAAGCTAAAAATAATTGGAGAGATGACTGAAACAAAAGGAGAGCCTATGAACAGATGTGTAGTCAGTGTGTATACACTATCAGTTGTATGAATTTCTTCACTCTTGTCTTAAAGAAAGTTTGAAGTTGATTTTTTTTAAATCTGGTGCGTTGTGTGCCTCACAAAACTTTCCCTTACCGTCCTATAACTATCTTTTTAATATAATTTTAAAGAGTTCACATAAAAAATACTTGAAATAAACTCGGCAGCATTCACTTCACATCTTCTCCCACGTAAGTACTATATAACTACAATATAACTAGTTTTTTAAAACAATTTTAGTACAACATTTCTGTACACTACCTATATATTTTAAGTTTGTCCAGAAGAGAGTGTCATGGCCGCAACTGGAGTAATGCTTAGTTATTGCTCTGTACTAATTCAGTAATCATAGTGGTATTAGCACGTATATTGCTCAGCAACTTTGTAAACATCGATTTTATACAAAGGTGAACAATGTTTTAATAACTTTGAGTGAGGTGAGTGCTCCTTAATTAACTTTAATAGTGAGAACTTGTGCTCGTAGACCAGAGAGATCACCCTCGTGGCAAGGCAGTCTGTTACCTGCTCGCTACTGGTCTCTGGCTTTCATCGCATAGAACAGTGTCTTATCAGATCTTAGGTAGCTCAGTGGTCTAGGCGCTGTACATCTGTTCTCTTCGTCTGGTTGTCACGAGTTCGAATCCATAGACTTATTACTCTTTTTTTTATTTTCTCTTTCCCGTATCCATAGAATCCATAGAATGTTTTATTTTGTATTTTTTTTTTTTTATGTAGAAGTCTTCTCTACAATTTATTTATATTAATTAAAATGGATAAATCCTCGAATATGGACACGGATGAGGAGACGGCTTTTTCCAAAATAAGCGAGACTGACTCGCAATATTTGAAGAGACGGACCCTCCAGAAGCGTCAACGAAACGCTGCACCTGGCTCTGCTGGGAATTCGCCAAATAAAAAAAAAATAAAACAGTAAAATCCAAACAAATTTCACCAACACCCGCAGTAAATCTGCAGCACCTAATGAAATAGAATCTGCATCAAAAATTCCTACCATACTAACAAGCAAGAAGTTTGCAGTCCTAAATAATACAACAGAACCTACCACTCACCGGCAGTTCTTTGAACCAGAGCCACCTCCAATATTTGTAAGCAGTACTCAAGACTTTATGGCGTTTGGCCATGAAATTGCAAATTTAATTGGACAAACCAATTTCAAATGTTTTTCCCGATCAAAAGACATCAAAATAAACACTACGATTAAATAAAATTATAAAAAATTAGTCAATCATTTGACAGAAAAGAAGTACGATTTGCATTGTTTTCAATTAAAACGAGAATAAGTGTACAGAGTCGTCTTGAGGGGTATTCACACCACCACCCCCACTACTGCTATCGAGAAGGATATAGAAGAGTTAGAGCACAATGTGAGAAGCATCTCCAACGTGTTCCACCCTACTGAAAGATATCCACTGCCACTGTTTTTTTGTTGACCTTGAGCCAGGACCAAACAATACTGAAATATTTTTAGTTAATAGGCTAGGATACTCGTGTATACGTTTCGAAAAGCCGAGGCAGAGAGCAGAAATTGTTCAGTGCACTAAATGCCAAAGTTTAGGTCATACCAGGTGTGTTAAATGTGCAGGCTCTCATGCGTCTGACACTTGTCTGAAGCCTCGAGATACCCCAGCAAAATGTGCTCTATGTGGTGAAAGCCACCCAGCAAACTTCAAAGGTTGCAGTGTTTATAAAAACATGCAACGACAAAAAATTCTTGTTGCAAGAAATTTCCTTGAAATGTCCTTCAACGAGGAATGATCCTGTGACCCTGAGAATTCCAGCAAATAATGAAGAGTGAAGACCGACGAGCTCCAAGAGCAGGATAAGAGCATATTCTAACGTCACAACAAAACATCTACCTCGTCCACAGGCGTTTCAATCCTCCCTACCTCAGCCTCAGACCTCCCATTCTCAACCCCAGACCTCTCATCCTCATCCTCCGACCTTCCATCCTCAGCCTCATGCCTCCCGTTCTCAACCTTAGACCTTACATTCTCAGCCTAAAATACCTACAAATAAAATTTCATCCAAAAACGCATCGCTAAGGGTGAAGTTACTGCCACAAATTCCACCACCCTACCACCCCAAACTTCCTGATCCATCCCAGTCGCCCTATCCTTCACAAGAAGCTCAATTAAATGTGGATCCCATACAACGATCCCAAAGGAGGATTCAACCTCCACCAAAGCAGATTAATCCTCCACCTCACGACTCTGTCTTCTACTTCTATCCTAGCCAAAACCCTTCCGACATAACATCAATCCTATCATTATTTCTTTGTGATCTTCAAGATACAATAAGACCTCTTATCACACTACTTACCAGAGTCCTAACTGAAATCCCGCTCAATATCTCACGATGAACAAAAAGACCCTAACTATCCTTTTGTGGAATGCAAATGGCTTACATTGATATATGGAACTTGATATATTTCTCCACCAAAATTTCATTGACATTACCCTAGTTACTGAAACCCTTTCATGACGCGTTCTTTCTTTTGCATACGTGACTACATTACATACAGATCAGATCACCCAGACAACACATCCCACGCAGGCTCTTGCATCCTTATGCAAAAATCCCTACCTCATTCCCTAATTCCCTCCACTCCAACCGACATCATTCAATCAACCTCTATAGCCTTATCCTCCCACCCTTTGAACATTACATTCACAGCTGTATACTGCCCTCCTGATAATTCCCTTTCCTATAACCACCTTATTCCGATCCCTTGGTCCGCGCTTCGTTGCTGGAGGAGATTACAACGCCAAAGACCAACGATGGGGATGTCGAACTTCCAATACTCGAGGCAGGATTCTTTCTTGTATCACGACCTCTAATAGTTATTCCATCCTCTCTCCCATGAACCTTACTTATTGGCCCATATCCCTTAAAAACGCCCTGATATCCTTGATATATTCATTACTTCCCAGATACCCTCCTTCCAATCCACAATAAAATTCATAGATGACCTATCCTCAGATCACAGTCCAATTCTGCTACTCTTGCATTCAAATCCTGTTCCTAAACCTTCACTGATTACAGGACAAGTAAACTGGGACAATTTTCGGTACGATCTAGAAAACAAACTAGATTTAAAAATTCCGTTAAAAACTAAACATCAGATCGATTACGCTATTAAGGAATTCACAAGAGCAATAGGAACCACTATTTACAGCAACACATCACAACTCAAAATTAGAAATACTCGTGAAACCAATTTACCACATCATCTCCACATTTTATTAACTGAAAAGCGCCGAGCAAGAGCGAGGTGGCATAGAACAAGATACCCATCAGACAAAACTCTTTACACAAAACTGACCAACAAATTAAAAATAGAAATCAGAAAATTCAAAATTTCCAGAACTTTTCAGAGAACCTAACTACTAACGATAAATCATTATGGATAACTACAGCAAAGCTACTAAAATTCAAAACCTTTGACCATCCGCTTCTCACTAAATCTCAGACCTGGTCAAGATTAGATGAGGAAAAATCCCAAATATTCGGTGAACACCTATTCAAAACTTTTAATCCTCATCCTGAAATCCTTAACCCTTCCCATTTTGAGCATGTTGAGGCAGAACTAACTATTCCATTTCAGATGTCCCTTCCTCCTAAAGCGTTTCATCCTTCCAAAATAATTAACATCATTCAGAAATTGCCTTCCAAAAAAGCTCCTGGCAATGATCTTATCACACCACATATCCTAAAACTGCTCCCTCGAAAAGCTGTCCTATTCCTAACCTATATATACAATGCTTCACTCCGATCCACCTATTTCCCTAACCCTTGGAAACTGTCTATTATAAAAATGATTCTGAAACCCAAAAAGCCACCTGAATGCCCATCCTCCTATCGTCCTATTTCACTCTTGCTTAATATGGTCAAAATCCTAGACAAACTCATATTAAAACAACTGTACCCAATCCTAGATTTAAATCAAGTGATTCCTGACCACCAGTTTAGATTTTGAACATCCCATTCTACGATATAGCAGTGTCATCGTGTGGTGGATGTGATATCCTCCACATTGGAGCGCGGAATGTACTGCACGGGAGCCTTTCTCGATGTAGAACAAGCTTTTGACCGAGTCTGGCACCCGGGACTGATTTACAAACTCCGTCAATTCCTTTCCTCAATATATTTTCTGTTAATCCGTTCCTACCTCACTGATAGAATCTTCAAAGTAAATCATAATCTTGCCTACTCATTACTATTCTCTCAGTCCGCCGGTGTACATCAAGGTAGTATCCTTGGCCCCATCCTATACATGGTGTATACAGCTGATATCCCAACCCATCATAGAACCATCCTCACTACTTTCACTGATGACACATGTGTGTTATCTGTGAAGAATGACCCATTTTCCGCATCTCAAACCCTGCAGTCACACATCACGGCCATTGAAGAATGATGTCAAAACTGGAGAATTAAAATTAATCCCAACAAATCACCTTTACCCTACGTCGTAAACCCACTACATCCTGTCCTACAGTATCCTTTAATAATATACCATTTATCTATCCCTGTTGAACAGATCCGCTACCTAGGTCTCCATTTTGACAAGCATCTGACATGGAACCCTCATACAAGACTAAAACGAAAAGAAACTGCTCGTAGATTCCGACTACTACAACACTTACTTGACAAACGTTCCAAATTACCAATTTTCTATAAAAATCTCATTTACATTACCATTATCTGGCCTATTTGGACATACGGAATAGAACTTTGGGGCACCACTAAACCCACAAATTCCTCCCACATCCATTCCTTACAATCCAAAATCCTTAATGCTCCTTTTTTTGTCACAAATAAAATTATCCCGAAATAGATATACCTCCTTTAATTCCAAACTCCTTACCCACACCAACCCTCTTGTTCGTAGCCTTTCATCCCTATGTATTCCTGATAATCCTCTGAGGCGTTTGAAAAGAAGATGGCCACGAGACCTTCTAACTTAAAATAGCCATTAAAGTGCTACCAATGGGTGGTTCCTTCACTAGTCATTATCATGTCTTATATTCTAACTTCACATTTACTTATTTTATGATTGTAATACATTTGTAAATTTCAATAAATAAATAAATAAAAAAAAAAGTTTGTCCAGTTGAAAATATATTTTAAAAGTTTCGGTTTAATTTCTATGGAAATATTTTGTTTCCATTAAATAATATAAAAGTAGAAATTATTAAGTTAATTTCTGCTTTTGTATTCTTACATTATTTTATTGCAGAGCATATTGTTGACAACAGATTGGCGGGAGCAGGTTCGGTAGCATCCGTCTCCTTTCGGATGCACTCGATTATCCATCTCGGGTCTTGTATTCCTCATAAGATACGCTGTATTTTTGTTAATTCCGGTCCGATTTCGATGATTCCTCTTTGTATTTGAGAGAATTTAATCACCTTTCATATGATTTCATACATGATTTACCATAAAATACTTTTTGAATTATGCGCAAATAAAATTTTCTTTTCGCTGTTACTTTTTTTCCTGCATTTTCTCGTTGATATACTACATATATGAAAAATTAAAAGGCTTTAAGGAGGAGACATTAGGCAAATTTCATCAAAATCGTTAGATCCATTACGAGATAATTGCCACTTCCTTGTTAGTCCGATGCGCTGTATATTTGCTAATACTGGTCCAATTTTGATGATTCTTTTTTTGTTTTTTGGTAATTTAATTACCATTATTACAATTTCATACATAATTTACTATAAAATGCATACTTTTTAAGTTATGTGCAAATAAAATATTCTTTTCATCATAACTTTTTTCCCTGCATTTCCTCGGTGATGTACTGCATATATGAAAATTTAAAGGCCTTTATGAAGAATAATTTAGGCGTTGAAACGCTTAAAGTTAGAACCGTTTTCGAGAAAATTATAAAAAAGTGTAAAATGGATTATATAAAGTGGCACTTCCGGTAAGTTGATTTTTACGAAAAAGTTCCTGTAACATAACATGCATGTGCCTACCTTAAATACGTACTTTCTGTATCGTACAACTTTTCGTTTTTGAGCTAGGCTGTTCACAGACATACAGAACATTTTGCGAGACTTGGTTATTTGGACGTGTATTTCTGTTGAAAACTTGAATTAGAAAATTTTCATGATCACAATACTTAACCTTACTATATATTTCATGTATAGGTAAGGAAAAGTAAAGAATTATGTAATTTTTTTGTCTTTAATTTAAAATCATTGGCCACCATACATAGTCATATGGCCATACAGTATCTAGTTTCAGTTAAGATTTGTGATTCTTAATTTTGCGCATTTGGATAGTTTCAAAACCATAATATAGTATTATCTGGAGTATATTTTTTTTTTTTTAATGTCACTTATTAATATAATTTTTGTTGTCCTGCATGGATACACTGGACCTAAAATCCCTAGATGATGTGTCAAATAGTCTATTAGTTCAGTTCTTAAGAAGTTATTTAGATGTGGTTAATCAACAGTAAGTTTTATCAGTTCTGCGACTGCAATCTTTTACTTGTTAATGATGATGCCTTAAAAACTTCCCGGAAAAGAAAGAAAGCAGAACAGATTTAATTAAATTTACTTCAGTGTTTTATAGATACTGCTTTATTAAAACTTGGTACCTTTTTTTATAATGAGGATTATTGAATGGTAAGATGTGGTAAGAATTTTTTAGTATTTTCTTTGAGCCAAATCAGTTTGTAAATGTTTGAATTCAATTGGTTAAAATGATGCTATTAAATGTGTACCATCATTTTATCATGTAATAAATAGCTTGTTTTATTTGTCCAATAGAGTGTCATTGTGTTATATTTTTAAACGTTGTCATTGTCGGTGTATTATATTATGTTGATGCTCTGTCTAAGTTTAAGATATTCCCTAATATCATTGTTTCTTTCTTCTTGATGTGATAGTGTATCTAATAAGTACTCTATGCTTTGTTAAAATTCTATTATTTTCTTATGTCAATCAATCAGAAAGGTTTTAAAAGTCATTTCAGTTTTTTTGTTTTCTTAACTGTATTATAACTTTCTCAGTAATCAGTTTGATGTATGTCTCTCAGTTTATTGTTTTCTGGTTTAATTTTCTCCATCTTTATTATTTCTTCTTGAAAAAAAACTTAATAGGTTTGTTTAGTTCAATCAATTCGGTATTCTACTGGATGTTTAATTTACGAAAGGAAATTTTACAGGTTGGTAATACTTCCATTAAGTATGGAAAGGCAGAACTATGGTTTCCTATTGAACAAGTATTGAATTAATTAGATCTCGTCTGTCCAATTATTTTAAAATTAAAGATACTACATTTCAGTCATTGTTTCCTTTTAACAGTTGAAATAGTAATTTTGTTTTATAAAAATCTTTTTTATTTCAGGAGTTAGCGAAGCGTTTTGCTTTGTCTTTTGGCCTGGATGCTGTAAAAAATCGAGAAGCTATAACAGTTCTTCATCGGGAAGGTATTTTGTTTGCTGTTAGTACTGGTGAGAACAATGAAGATCCCACTGGCCCTCCACCTAACCTTCCTTTTCTGGAAATCCTCTCTGAATTTACAAATAAACTTCTTAAACAAGATAAAAGGATTGTGTTAGTTGTTTTTGAAGTATATTTTTTATAGCTATAATGATGAAATATTTTTAAAACATATTTTTTTATTTTAATCTCCCTACCCCTTATTAATTAACTTATTAGGCCACTATTTACCACAGTTTTAATCATTTGATAGTCAAGTACTTCATGATCTAAAAACATTATATTATTGAGAGGCCCTTCTCTCTGAATCTTGCCGTGTTCTTAAATTTTTATAATTTTCCTCAATTCTTTAGTGGTTTCATGAAATTTAAGATAATGCCAATAATGATTAATAATTCTTTATTATCATTTGGTAAGGAACTGCCTATAAATTAATATTAGATCTATTTATTACATAAAAATATAAGTAGATATAATATATAATGAAAATGCATATTTTTCATTTGAACTTTTAAACATATTGGTATGGACAAAACTAAAATAGGTGGATAGAAGTTGATAAGAAAGTTTGACATAGAAAATTAAAATAAGATAAATACTCGTTATTTATTGGACCCATTTTTGTTTGAACTTGAAACCAAGCAACACATGAAGCATTTCAGTAGTTAGGATTGAAATAAAGGCAAAGGAAAGTAGGATAGGCAGTATTAAAATCAGCATAGATCTATTCATTGTATATGCTCTGATGGACTAATTCCAAAAAGTCTTTTATCAATAGCATGTTTATAGTTTTGAGCAGTTAAAGTTATATTTTCTGAATTCTGTTACTGCTAGTTATACCTGAATTCAGCCCAAACAATCATTTATCTAGCTGAAAAAATATCAGATACTTAAGAAAATTAAATTAAATTATGCGATCCCATCACCTGGTCTTTGGACCGCAATCAGCCACTGGCCCTCTAGGTTGGGGGAACAGCACACTGACACACATACAGTACACTAATTCAGCACACTACAACACCCCTACACTGCAGACAAAGGACACTTAACAGTACATACCCTAGGTTCTAACTTTCCTAGGAAGCCGCCCGGTCCCCGGAAGGGGAACCGGTCAGGAGATTTAGGAGGCAGCCCCTCCACCTGAATTGGGGGACGTGGGTCTGATAAACCCACTCTCCGTAAATCTTATATATCACGAAAGCAACACAAAGATTAGCCGGACTGGAATTTAGGAAACAACACAGCAAATGGACTTCACACTTGCCTCTTGGAATATTTTATCACTTTATAGACCTGGAGCACTCCAAGTGCTTCTTAACACTCTTGACAACTATTCCATAGACATAGCTGCCATTCAGGAAATCAGGTGGACAGGGCAGAGTACCTTCAAGAAAGGAACATATACCGTAAACGTCACAACTCGTAATAGGATTTAAACAAATTAACCCTAGGCTATGCACACTACGGATAAAAGGAAAGTTCCACAACTATAGCTTAATATGTGTTCATGCTCCAACTGAGGTATCAGAAGATGATCTTAAGGATGAATTCTATGATTAATTAGAAAGGAGCTACAATAAATGTCCTCGGTACGGTGTAAAGATTGTGGTCGGTGATTTCAATGCCCAAGTTGGTAAGGAAAGGATATACCAACCTACTATTGGCCAATTTAGTCTGCATGAAGTATGTAATCAGAATGGAAAACAACTTGTGGATTTTGCAACATCGAAGAACCTAATTGTTGGGGATACATGTTTTCTCATAAATCAATTCACTTAGGTACATGGCGGAAGTTTGGACCCCTTGGACAAGTAACAACATCCCAGATAGACCATATTCTCATGAGTGCAAGACACCGCTACTGGATGTCAGAGCATATCGAGGGGCAAATGCCGATTCAGATCACTACCTCATTGTTAGTAAAATAAGATGTAGAATTTCAAACACTAAAATGCAGCAGGGTGTGGAACAGTTAGATTTGACATTAGTAAACTAAAGGAGCCTTAAGTAAGTCAAAATTTCGCTCCTACTCTAGATGTAAAGATTAGAGAAATTAATTTCAACAAAAATATTGATAATACGTGGGAAGCATGCAAGGAAGCACTGTCTGTAACAGCGAAAGAGATTCTGGGAACCGAGAAATCTGATAGGGGGAAAGGATGGTTTTATGAGGAATGTCAAGTAATAACGGAGAGAAAGAAAAAGACTTACAGGACCATGGTGCAAAAAATACACATAGATCGGTGGATGAGTATAGACTAGCCAGAAGAGAAGAAAAGCATACACATAGAAGGAAGAAAAGACATTGGGAAAATAAATTGCTAGAGGAGGTAGAACAGTTTTTTAGTGAAAAGAATAGCAGAAACTTCTTTCAAAGGGTCAACATGGGACGAAAGCCCTTTAGTCCTCATAGTCAAGCCTATAAAGCAGAAGATGGAAGCCTAATTACCAACCAGCAGGAGATCAAGGACAGATGGGCTGATTATTTTAGCCATCTTCTCAATAGAAATGGGCAACCACAAGAGAGATGTGACGCACAGGAAGCAACTAGCAATGAAGACTTTATTGAGCCACCAGATGAAGAAGAAGTACAGGAAACTATAGATAAATTAAAAAATCATTAAGCGCCTGGTTGTGATGAAATTCTTGCAGCGCTCATAAAGCATGGTAGTTGTGAATTGGTTAAGCTGCTACAGGAACTATTAATTGAAATATGGAAGGAAGAAAGACTGCCCATGGAATGGAAGAAAACGATTATTTGCCCAATATATAAAAAAGGTAACGCACTGGACTGTTGCAACTACCGAAGCATATCGCTACTTCCATGAGCGTACAAGATCCTGTCAACTATCTTATACGGCAGGCTGCTACCTCTTGTTGAAAAGGAAATTGGAAAATACCAAGCTGGATTCCGAAGAGGAAGGTTAATCTCTGACCAGATCTTTACCCTCCGGATGCTACTGAAGAAGACAGCAGAATACCAGATCTCAACACACCATGTCTTCAATATCTCTTATGTTAAAGTTGGTGGAGATTTGTCTAGAGGGTTTGTCTGTTTGACAGAGACTGTCAGGCAGGGTGATGGCCTGGCTTGCCTTGTTTTTAATATAGCCTTAGAAAAGGCTGAGAAATGCAGGAATACAGGTAGTAAGGACCTTGTTGAATAGATCTGTTCAGCTTCTTGGTTATGCCGACGATTTAGACCTTATGGGTAGAACATGGAGAGATGTGGCTACATCATTCGAAGTACTAGAGGTCTCGGCTGCAAGAATGGGTCTCACAGTGAGCAACGAAAAGAGAAGTATATGACTACATCCAACCAACAACAGGAGCAAGAAGGAAATGTCTAAATAGGTACTCACAAATTCCAGAAGGTACGAGAATTTGTATACCTAGAGACCCAAGTCAACTCCCAAAATAGGATCGAAGAAGAAATAAACAGACGCATATTCTCAGCAAATCGATTTTATTTCTCACTGCAAAAATACTTCCGTAGCAGAGGACTGTCCAGGGTAGCAAAGCTTAGAATTTATAAGACGCTGATCTGCCCAGTCCTTACCCATGGCTCAGAAATGTGGACAATGACTAAAAAAATTGAATTGTCGCTTCTGAGGTTTGAGAGGAAAATTCTCCAAAGAATATTCGGACCAGTATTTATTAATCAAGCCTGGCGAGGAAGGACAAATAACGAGCTAAAGAACCTTTACAAAGGTGTAGATATTGTGCATGTCATTAAAATAGCCAGATTAGGATGGGCCGGTCACGTAATAAGGTTGAAACCTGAAGAAGTTCTAAAGAAGGTGTTAAGTGAGGGAGTGTATGGAACTAGGAGAGTTGGTCATCCAAAACTTAGATGAGAAGATTCTGTAGCTACTGATGCCAGGATTCTGCTTGGTACCCGAAATTGGAAGGTAGCAGCACTTGATCGGGAAAACTGGCGGTCGATGATGGAGCAGGCCAATTCTCAACTTGGGACATAGTGCCAATAAATAATAAAATAATTTTTATTTAAATCTTATATCTCATCTAATTTTCAGTTTCTGATTTCATTTCTATATTTGCTGAGCACTTATAACATTATTTAATTAGATCACTTATCAAATTTTTAGTTTTGTTTTTGTTAAAAATATATTTATTATGTACGCAGGCTAAATTATTTAGATCGGCGCATTTCTATGGGAATGCCTTCAAGCAGAGGTGAAGATTGGCAACCTTTACTTCTTTATCGAAATAGTCTTGTGCATGGTGAAACTGATCAACCTCCTATCACTTCTAAAAGAGCTTATTCTAGAAAAAAGAAAGAAGCGGGTATGAGTTATATTTTATAAGTTTTATAGATTTTTAATTTTATAGTGGATCATGAACATAAATTATAAACTGTAAGTTATTTCTAGCATTCCTAAGTTTTGTTATTTCACACATTTATCTTTAATTATTGTTAGTTTTATGTATTTAATGTAACATTAATTTGATTATCAACTAATAACAACCTTCTTGTTATTGGTGTGAGAACTAGTCTAGCAAGTGGTCACATTGGTCCTTTTTGCTAAACCCAATCGTTAACAGCTAACTAATGGTTACTTATCAGTCCTAAGTAGAGTGAAGTGTCAAGATTCATTCTGTGGGTTCGCTAGTGAATAAATTAACTGACCTGGGTGGGAATCGAATCCACACTGCTCTGAACCGAGTACTTGGACCCTATCCCCAACTTACTTGGCCATCACATTCTTGAGATCATATTTACTTTTGGTAGATTTGCACTTAACTCCATTTTGGCAGTTGGCAATTTTAAAATTTTCCTTGGCATATTTAATCAATTTGGAAAATAAATTAATCTCTTATACATTACATATATTGTTTTGTAATTCTGTCTTCATCTTCATTCCTTACAGTCACTAGTTGCCTTGCACAACTTTATAATTTATGTTGTATAAACATTAACTGAACTATTCTTGTGAATAGTGGAATATTTTTTATAGTTTCATCTATACTTTGCTATAGACAGTCCTAATTGTTTTAAATGGTTTCAGTTTTAAGCCAAATTCAAACCACCTATTTATATTTTATTTTTTACCAATTTATTCTTCTTATAGGTATTGTTAAAATATTGATTGTTTATCATTACCCTTAAATTTAATTTATGTCCATAATTATCATTTATAAAATCAGTACCTCTAAATAAAAGATGAGTAGAATTTCTTAAATTTTTGCAATTAAATCAACCTTGTAAATAGCCAGATTTAGAAAATGTAGTAATGGATAATAATTCGATCTTATAGCAACTATTAAAGGTATCATTACTAGAATCACAGTTTTATAAGAGTTAAAGTTTATTGTTTAATTTTATTATTTATTTCTCATTATATTTCTGTGATATTTCCAGTTGATGATGAATCGCTTGAAGATGGTGAAGAAGGTACTTCTGATTCAGAATTCATGCCTGGGTACGTAAAAAGACAACTTTTTTTTACCATTAAATTAAACTTTAGGTTCAATATAGGAATGAAACTAAAAACTGGTGCGTAAGAATTACATTAACATTAAAGTTGTAATTAAACATTTCATAATATAAATTTTTACTCCAGAATAATTATATACAAAAAATCTTACATGATAAAGCATGATTAATTATTGACTATAAATTATTTCTTTAGGTCAAACAATTTTCTTTGTCTTTTGGTCTGTAATTAAATCATTTATTAATATATAACAATTGAAGAATAAACTATTGCATTGGAAATCAAGAGGCTGAAGAAAAGATTTTTTATCCTTTAACACGTTGACTGCCAACTATGAGATAACTTGTAGATTGCATTTTTTTCTAGGACGTCAACTACGAGTTATCTTGTCCTGTGTTTACTTGCCATTTTTGTGCAGCTACGATTAAACTCGAAATAAATCAGTGCTAATATCCAATAGATGGCTTCTGGCGTATCCATGATTCAGCTTTAGAGAAGCGACAGTTCGAAACGTGTCTGCATGCGAATTAACTCATAGTTGGCTTCCGCAAAGAGATTTCTGTTACAGAAGCCAACTACAAGATAATTCGTAAGACCTTTTTTTTTAAAAAAACACATTTTTTATGCTTTTTGATGATAACTATGCACTAGAATTAGAGTTTTTAATAATATAATGTGATTAGATCAAATTGTCATTTTAGGCCAGATTTCTGAAAATTGCCGTGGCAATCAACGTGTTAATAGCTATAAATCATTGATACTTATAATATATGTTATATATTTAAAACAGCTATAGATAAGATTGATTGAAATTCTCTATGATGATATCTCTATCTATTTTAAAGATATCATCAGCTTTTTTTATGTCATAGCTTTTGGAATATAGTAGCTGATGTGCTTACTCTTACTCTAGATCTGATGTAGTTAATCAGTAAAACACTGTAGTTCTCGGTAAAACTAATTTTTTTCTAATTTAAGTTTTCAATAAGCCTCTGTCACTTAATTTTATGACTATTTTTCACATCCAGCATAATTGCATGCCGTGAAACACTACCAGAAGGAACACTCTTATAACTCATTTTCCTTTTTAAAATACCTATTGTATATCACATCACATTTCACAAGGACTGGAAGCAACTGAAGAAATAATATTACAAAGTTAATACTTACTTAATAAAATCAGTGGAAAGTTAACTCAGATCGAATGTGATTGTTTTCGGGAAAGTATTAATTGAATTCATGTCTGTTTTACCATACCATTTAAAATACCTAATGTATATCACACTTCGCAAGGACTGGATGCAACTGGAGAAATAATATAATACAAAGTAAATATAGTAAATACCTACTTAATAATATTAGTAGAATGTTCTCTCAGATCGGATGTGATTTTTTAACGGTTTCGATTAAAAAAATCATTTTTTTTTTTCATGCAACGTAACTTTGAATTTGCTCTTTAGCGTAAATCGGGTACTTGTAGAAATTGGCTAGCAACGTAACGTTGCAACAATTTAAAACGGTGACTGCCTGTATCTGATTTTTGGCATTAAAGGATTACTAATAAAAACAGGTTAATCATGGTCTATAAGATTGTTCTAAATCAGACATGCCATATTTTAATTTAAATCATTAAGATATATTTCCATATTTTATTACTGATACTAGTTGAAATGATTTTTTCTGTACTTATTTAATTACATGGTATATCATCTTAATTTCTAATATTTATATTAGTGTTATAATCTAACTTAAAGATTATGCATATTTATTTATTTTTTTTACCACTGTTATTGAAAACAAGCTGTGAACACATATCTGGTTTTTCTCTTATCTGAAAAGGCATTAAACATACATTGCTTACTTTATTGTGAGAGAGTGGGACAATAATTTTATGGTTTGTTTTTAGTGTACCTATTTAAATGAAGGGAATGGTGTATTGTAGTTTAAAAAAATGGTTGTATGTTAGAGCATTTTTTTTTTTTTTTTCAATCTTATGTAATGAATTATTTATTTATTTTATTTTTTTTTAGAATTGATTCCAATAATCTTCGACGACAAGCGTATAAAGGTGATAGATCCATGTCACCTCAGTTCAGTAATGACTCACCAATAAATTATTCTGTTGAAAGTCTTGCTACATCTTCCCGTCCACAAAGACAGTGTGCTAGGTTTAATTTTTGTTACATTGATACTTTTTCAGATGATGAAATGACATGAAATCAAATATTTATGGCTCATGCTATTTATATAATCATTTTGTAACTTTTAATGTTTGAGGTAATTATGTAAATTTTTAAATAAAATATTTTTTAACAGCTTTTTGGCTTTTTTTTATATATATATATGTATATATATATATATATATATATATATATATATATATATATATATATATATATATATATATATATATATATATATATTAAAAAATATTGATATTTATAAAACCTGCTGTTATGTAATAGTTTTATAGTATTCTACAATTTAATAGTAAGTAATTTATAAGTATTTAAAAAAAAAAAAATTAACATCAATAAGAACAAAATTTCACTGTTCTGAAAGCTGTTAACACTAAATCAGGAAAAGAGAATGTCCTCTAAGAATAAATATGCCTGGTTCTGTGGAGGTACAGTTATATGAAGACAGATGATGGCTGCTCAATGTTCATCATCAGTAAGCAAAAAGTTATTTACTGAATGAAAAATGATGTTTTCAATTTACTCTTTTTTCACCCTCACCCCAATCCTGTTAGACTTTTATACCATTCCTTTTAAGTTCTTCTGTTAATTATTTTGTTTGAAATAATTTTTTTCATCCTTGCTCTAATATCTTAATAGTAATTAGGATATCAATGGAAAGATCCAAACAAGGAGCCAAGGGTCTCAAAAATAACAGAAAATAAATCGCCTGTTGATATTTTGCCAATTCAGGCATCATCAGGACAGAAGAAGAGAAAGAAAAAAATTGATTATGTAACCTCCCTTTTCCCTCGGAATGTATCTGTGTATGAGCATGCCAATTTCAAATTACTATTATATTTGACCTTTTTTTTTTTTTAGTACATTGTTTTATAATGCCTAATAAGCAATAACTTCACCGAAAAAAATATTATTTGTAATGGTTATTCGAAATGAGCATGTTGGATTAAAATATTCAATTCGAAAAACCGAATCAGAATCCTCAAAAATCTAATAAACGGTCCCTATATCCCAGAAAACTTCAACTATGACGGAAAAGCGAAATGCACATGCACGATACATAATCCAATTCAAAAAATGGAGGAACCTCCGAAAACCTAATAAACGATCCCAATATCATAGATAACTTAAACAGTAGTGGATAAGCGAAATGAGAATGCGCCATAGAAAATCAAATTTAATAAATTGAAAAGGTGGCAATTGATTTGGAAAGGGTTACAATTGAAATGGAAAAAGTAACAATTGAAATGCAAAAGGTGACAATTGATTTGAAAAAGGTTACAATTGATGTGGAAATTCTATATATCAGTTGGCTTATTTTTAATTTTCTACTTCTATTTGTATCTGTGGCATTACATCAATATTTACTGACATTATTTTGTTTATTAATGATTAAAAGATTTTAAAATGAAAAATGGCTTTTATTTTTAAATTATTAAACTATTACTTGATTAATTATTGCAAAGACAGATTCACTTAGATCTTGATTTGTTAATAATAATCACAATCAACATTTTCAAATGCTTTCACATCTCTTATTTAAAGAATTTTCTAACCGATAACATTTAAACTACTTCAAGCAGGCTGAGACTTGCCTGTACTCTCCATACCCATCGTCCGCACTTCCTCAATCCTGTCAGTCCGTATCTAACCTTGAAGGAATCTGTGCGTTTTAACAATATTCAAGATCGAATACTTATTAAATTCTTGTATAAAGAGGGCCTTACTCCTGCGCAAATTAAAGAGCGCTTGGATAGTGTGTATGGGAAGTCCTCCTTGTGTTCCATTGTAAAAAAATGAACAAAAATATTAAAGTTAGAGAAAGTCTGGTTGATGACCCGCGTCCTGGTCGCCAGTTGGAAGCTGTCTGTCACTTCTGAAACAATCCAACTTGTGGAAGCTGAATTGGTGTCTGATCGGAGGCTGAAGACCAAAGAAATAGCAGCAAAGTTGGTGCTTTCAAAAACAAGTGTTCTGAGGATCATTAAAGAACTTTTGCATATGAGCAAGGTGAGTGCAAAATTGGGAAAAAAATAATAAGAAACTAAAAATAAAATTCATTCATAATAAAATACTAATGAAAGTTATTTTATTAATTACATAAATGGCAAAATCCAATAAAGAAGCCAAGAGTCTCAATAATAACATAAATATTATTATTTATGTTAATATTAAGACTCTTGGCTTCTTTATTGGATATTTCCATTTATGTCTCATTTTGAGCTTCTGCTCTTGCGTATTATTATAAATAACGTTTATTAGGATCAATGAGAAGGATGAAATTGTTTATGTTGAGACAACAGATCATCATAATTTGATTCCCTGATTGTTAATTTTCTGAGATGCGGTTCCACATCCAAAAGGCTGTTCCTTTTTTTCGATTTAATGTCTACAAACACTGAAAAAACAACTTCATATAGATATGAAAACTATAGCCCAGGTACTCCCACCAAACTTCCTATACCCCTGTGGGTATGGGTACCACTGCCTTAGAGTGATAATAGTAATAAAATGGCCTCTGTTTATTCACTTAAAAAAAACCTAAATATTGGTTACATCAATTAAAATAAAATAAGTAGAGGCAATTGTATTTTAGGTATCTAAGATCCTTAATACAGATAATAAAATTAAAAATTGGATGAAACAAGAACTGTTGTAAATTAAATTCACGAACAATAGAAAATTTAATGCAACCTTTAATTTACTATCCTGTATTGTGGCCGGTAGAACTAGTCTGGCAAGTAAGTCTTCAGGTTACCATGCTGCCCTAACCAGAGTGGGGATGTCTTTACTATCTATCTATATTATATATCTAGATTATTCTGTGCCTTAAATAATTTATGTGTTTGAATGTGTATATTATAAAAAAAAAGGGTCTGGTGGGGGTAGTAATGATTTTTAAATGGTCAAGTTAAAAAGGAAATAATGAAGTATCATTTTAAGGTTTTTATTTATAAGTTTTGCTTTTTACATGGCATATATAAAACAAGATATGTTATCATTATAACTATTACAATCCATGCATGTGGCAAAGACAAATTTATTTTTAGAAAAGTTGTATTGCTGATTTATTTTTTTCTAAAAATGACAGAATCTGGTCCCTTAATAAACTTCAAACAGTAAGCCCATTGTAATTGGACTGATGGTACAATAAAACACACGAAGACTTTTTATTATTTTTTTCAAATTGTTAACATATCAAAAATATATTAAATGTAAAAAATAAAATCAATTGTATTTCCAGAAATAAAAAAATTCCTGAACATAATTCAATAACTTGAATGCTTACATACAAACTAAAAAAAAAAAAAGTAAACTTAATTATCTTTCCTAAATGCAATAAAAGAAAACAGAAATTTAAAACCTAATTTATATTGATTTATACCATCTAAGTTGAATATTAATTCAAAGACAAATTATGGGCTTTTTAAATATATAAAATTTATGTGAGAGTAACGTGTAAACATTCACCAACATACAGAGCACATGAGTATGTAAGCATGCTAAGAAAATTAATTAACTTTTTATGGTTAAAAATCTGAACATTCAAATTCCTGCTTAACATGCATGGATACATAATTAAGCACACATACACCCACACCAATATACATACTCACATGCATGCTTGAGGCATGTGTCTCTATTTCGAGGTGGAGCTTTATTTGGGTAGAAAGATATTTTATAAATTTTTGCTAAATTTTATCAATTGCACATGTTCTACCACCATGACTAGTTTTTCATTTAATAATTTACAGGAACAACAAATATATAAAAGTGATTCAATTTATTATAGTCTTTCATTAATACAATTTAATAATAAAAATATGAGTTACTCTTAATTTAATTTTTCGGTGATTTTAACACTTTACATAATAAATACATAGATATCGTACAGATAAGAATAGTTGCATAACAAGCAGTTGAACTTGCTTGGTTTTTATAGACAATACAAAATTATTTTACATTATACTTCTTTCACACAAACAAAATTATGTACAACCATACAAAAGGTACTTTCATTAACAATTGAAATAAAACTTAAGTCGTTATATACAGTTTAATTTAAATCATAAAAGCAAATCAGATTAGTGAGCTATCCACACCCACTTTGTTAGGTTTTCATATAAATAAAATTTCAAGTCTTTCAAGTACAAGAACAATATCACATCACTACCTAAAGCTAAAGAAAACATGCTAAATAGTATAATGGTGTTCTCCTTGCAACTGCAGTTGTAATTACTATACTAATGAATACACTTTCATTAAAAATATTTTTAAAACTACTTACATGAGAAATTTCATATAATATATTATTTGTAGAATCAAATATCTACAGAATTAAATATTTACTTATATTAGCAATTGAAAAAGTCTTGACTTTCGAACTATCAATTGTCGTATATGAACACATAAAATATTTTTTAGTTAGAATAAATTAAACATATTAATTACAAAAAAAAAATTGAACACTTGCTCTTCAGAATGCTGATTAAAATATCTTAAATGCTAACTTTGACTAATGAAATGTTCCTACCAAACTTTGGCAAACAACTGCTAATTGGAAAATTAAACTAAATAAAGTGTGTGTATTCGAATATCTATATCTATATAAGTATGTAAACAATACACACACACAAGTACACTAAATTATATATATATATATATATATATATATATATATATATATATATATATATATATATATATATAATAAATAACAAAGACTTTTACTTTTTAAACTAAATCATACACCATTAAAAAAATCTTTAGAACTGACAATGCTTAGCAATTGGTTCAGGAATAATTTAATATAATTGATAAAAACATGTGAAATATTTTTGAGACTATATGTAGTATTGTAAATCAAATATGGGTGTCCATAAGGGGCTGAGGCTGTTACTCCACACTAATGGCACTAAGTAGGCAGTAAAAGAAGAAAATTTTCATAAAACTAATCAATTTGTTTCCAAGGAAAATGTAATTTAAGGTTAATTATTTATTCTGGAATTCTTAAAAAAAGAATGAAAAATAATACTTCAAACATTAGAAATATTCAAGTTTCTACTTCAAAGAATGATGTTATTATATCTGATTTGGATTGAAATATCTCATAACTTTTTAAAGATTGACAAATTAAGTTTTAATATTAAATATAATACTAATGGAATATTAACTTCTTTTAAGTAACAAGAGGTTTAGGCACTGCTTAAAAGAATAAAAATGCCAAAGTAAAAAAGAAAAAATGCCAATAGCAAAGATTTTATCATATTTTGTCCTAAGTCATAGTCCCATATTATTTATATATGTTGTTTAGTTAGGAACTTTTATTAATTTTTCGGATTAGTTTCAAATAAATGCAAACAGTAAAATTGACTGTTACAAGCAATGGAAAATAAAAGCAAAAAATAATCACTCTAGTACATTATTTTCAAAATGTGTATTAAAATAATCAGCATTCTATGGTAACAATGTTTCAATGGATCCTTTAACATGGTCCTAGTTACAATAAATGTAAAAAGAAATTATTTTGTCAACAAATGTACATGATGAGATAAATCATAGATTGAGTTATTATATGAATAATTTGGCAATGTTTTAGTAACCAATATTGCATTTTATTGTTAACAAAATTTTTTGAAAGAAAATGAGTACATTTCTTAAATGAAATGGCATTTAAATTTTTATCGGGGACATCTTTGAATCTTACATTTGTATGACCATTGAGAAAATAAGGACGGAATTCTTTTTAATTAAAACAATAAAAAAATAACCTTCACTTTATATGAATTACAAATACTAATAAAACATTTTTGCAGCATAAATTCAAATGAATCAATAGATACTAATAAGAAAAAAAATAATAAAGCATAAATAAAATATGATGAGAACACCCTAAAAAATTATAATGGCAAGAGAGAAAATGCAGACATAAGTCCTTAAACAATATTTTGGTCATGATATAAAAATGAAAATATATATTTAAAAAAACAAAATGATTAATCTGCCAACTCTAAAAAGTTTAACAAATATTTTAGGTTATAATTAGAATCTAAAAATAAACATGATGTAAAACTTTGTAAAATATTTCCTATAAACTAGCTAGAGATCTTCAATAAGCTTTACAATATCCACAGTAGTGTCATGTGCGTAATACTAATGTCCATTACTAAAATACCATTCAACAAACAGTATTATCTGTTAAAAATAATGCAGAGATTTATTATAAATGTAATAAAGTTTTCATTAAAAATCAATATTAAAAGATATAACCAACCAAGTTCAAAGAAAAAAAAGTATTTACATCTCTGTTAACTCTAATCAACTATAATATACAATATGGCAGTTATTAAGCCAATGCTGCAGAGATCACAGAGCTGACAGCGCAAGTACATAAAATTACATATATAAATAAATTAATAAGTAAAAAATATCCATACTTAATAGGCAGTTTAGCCACTGAAAGTTATTAATTGCTTAATCTTATATATATATATATATATATATATATATATATATATATATATATATATATATATATATATATATATATATATATATTCCTTTTATATGCATATAAAAGGGGAAAAATCACACATCAGTTTGT